>QLNU02015270.1:5390286-5433518 GCA_006491805.2 Dysdera silvatica | reverse complement strand
AGATAAGGAACTACAACAGCCAAGTCATAAGAACTCGTTAGAAGGTTGCTAAACTATTTTTAACATTTATTAACAATGCATAACTATTACTAAATTTACTACATTTGGAGAAACAGAGGAGCGTGTAATTACTTGCACAGAAGGCATTAACGCTCTGATGGTGATTTCCATCCAAAAACTTTTCTGCAAGTGGAAGTTATGGGGAATTTGATTGGTTTGTTCTCGGTGCCTGGCTTTTAGAACCGAGAACTTTCGTTTACACGAGAATTGTCAGTTTGGAATGTTCAGCGATCTGAGTTTGGGTCTTGTTTACACTATAACTCTCTCTCTTGGTAATTTTCCTAACAGCGTTGTTTGCTACATGACTTGAAAGGAATTTAAGGCTGCAGTTTTCACTTTTGGTTAGAGGCACTTTAGGGTAGCATATATCCACCACAAGGTAATGACATTATTATTGATCGTATAAGGTCGTCCGCTTTGACATAATGAACTTGTTGCATCAAATTTCATGGAAAATTGCAATCGAACGGAAGGGCAATGACAGCTTCATGAATCCAATAAAGGTAAAGAGAAACAGGAAGTATATCCATTAAATGACCTTAAACTGGATATGCGTAAAATATTTCAGTTTGGAATTAAGACGTTGCCATGGAGAAAGCTTGGGAGAAAGCGGTTGACCCTGGGAGAGATTTAGGCAGGAAGGGATGCGTCTGTCAACCTAAATAATAATAATAGAATAAAACGGAATACTACACTACCTTCCTTCCGTGGCCGTGATAGGATTTTCATCGGTGCCTACCCAAGTCAATGAGGTATCAGAGTCACCAGGCGTCAGGCAAGTGATGACAAAATCTTCGCCCATGAAGAAGCTATATTCGGTTTTTTCTGGCTGCAAGTACAGCTGGTTCGATTTCGCCCCTGTAACGAGAGAAAAACTTCATTAGTTAAAGAAAACGTTCGACATCGTCTGTAGTTGAGTCACTGTTAAGTCCTTGGGGAAAAGAGGTCAACAAACGGCAAGAAACACGGCTAATTCATGGTCTCGTGTGGGTGAAAAAAAAAAACAAAAAAAATAGTCCGTTCAGAACAATGTATTCCACACCATCTATTTATCTCTTAATCATATGGTATAATAAAGAGATAATCATTAGTAGAGTTCCGGTTTTGGTAACTTTTTTCTTTTTTTAAATATAAAAATATTTTTTCATAAGAACAATATTTTCAAAGTTGGGGTTATCAGGCTTGCCAAACGAACAAAGTATAAATCCTTTAAAAACTCTAATTCTGGTAATTCATAAATCCTTTTTCGGATGAGTTTCTATAGGTGGTATAGGATCTCCCACCAAAAACAACTGTATAAGCAGTAGCAACTGTAAAAACAGCTCATATTAAACTGCGGTTGTGTGAATTTCGATTTGAACATATTATTGCGCAGTGCGCCGCTTATCTTTTCATAGCAGAGAAGTTGTTTGCATCAATCGAGAAGACACAAATGGCGTTGAGGGATGTTCTATTGGCAAAGTCATAATAGGGAGGTTTGAGCTAAATAATCTTTTTAAATTTTTTTTACTGAATTCGGAGGTACTAAAAAAGTCAACCACTTAACGTCTATTTGAGAAATCTTTAAACTTTATATGGTGAAATGGAGCAGAACGTGACGACGTCTTCTTCCTTTTAACTGTTGCTGCACCATGCACAATGAAAACTAAAAAAGCAGCAAGTGAAATCTTTTATCTGAAGTTGCTGTGCGCCATTTTATTTGTTTACGCATTATGCAGAATTATTGAGGAAATTCAGGAAAAGTATACATAACAGGCTTATTTCTATCTTACATAACGGCAGTGTTTGAACTTTAAGGGCGTTTTTTAGGTCATCATTATCCGTCATTAGGTTCAGTCATCAAAACTGATATCTTGAAAGACCTTAAAGAGCTCTTTAGTCATCAAAATTACTTTCTTGGTATTTAAGAGCACGTTCTATGTAGAGGTTCGTGGGATTATAGTCGTAAACTGATAATACTTCTAAACAAAACGCAAGAACCTCATATCGTCTGCCCCTAAGCAGAATGAGCTAAGAAGTGCAAAGCACGTCGCAGAACAGCCTCACTGCAGAACAATAGCGGGGCGTAACAATTTTACTGTCTTTAAAAAAAAAAAAAATTCAGTCCGACAAATATTTTTTGCATTTCTATTAAAAAAGGAATTTACATTTTATAGAATTTAAAAATGTATATAATACGTATATAAATATACACATGCATTTCCTGAAGAAATTTTTTGATCAGCTGAAGGCTTGTTGCAGAACATTGCAAAACATTCTGCTTTGACGATAGCGTCTGTTGGTTTCTTTATTATAACTCTTTTGCTTTTTTTCCCCCCGATATCTTTTTCCCTTTATTGTTCTTTGAACATTACGAGGTTTAATGGATTGGGTTGTGGTAAGAGTAATTCAACCTTGGCCAAACTATCCGCTTGTTCAATTATTAAATTGACGGAGGATCCATTAAAGGTTTTCTTCTCAGAATCAATCAGTTTTGGCCAAGTAACAGAATATAAATTCTAAATCGTGAAATGAAAGGTTTTCGTTTCAATTACTTTCGAATTGTCTCCTCACAAGAAATTTTCAATTTATTTTTCTCATTGCGACAAATTATCACTTGCTTCCTCCTTGCAAGAAATTATAAACCACGTTACAAAATATTTATTTGCCTTCGTTACAAGAATTCACGCATGTTAATAATTCATACATTGTTAGTACACCATTAAATTTTCGTATCTGTATTGAAGGATGTTGAACTGGAGTGAAAACGGTGGAGGATGAAGAGAAAGGCATTCAAAAATATATCATAGAAATCTGTTGCCAACACAGTGATGAAGCTGAATTAGGTAATAACACAATCCTCGCAAAAGCACACGTAACACAACTGAACCCTAATACTAAACGTATTTTCTACTACACTTTTCCAACTCCATCGAAGTTGCTCAGGGCCGGAATTTGAAGTTCTATATAAGGGAAGCAAGTAAAGGTAAGTGGGGAAGGGCAGCTTAGAATTCGTTAATGTTTTGAAGTATTTTATTGGCATTTTTTATAAACATAATGATAAATATCTGCAGTGTAGACGTAAGATGTTTTAATGAAGGGAATGCTTAGTATTTATTATACGCTTCGCCAAAACTTATAAGACACACAATACATATGGAATATATTAATGCATATGCAATATAATAACAATACATAAGGAAGCGTTCAAGTATTATGTAAGCACCTTTGGGTGGGGGCGGGTGGCTATTGTGCTTATTTTCCTATGTTAGCGATGTCGACTTTTGCTTATTTGGGGGGGGGGTATAAAATAGTCAAAATATTTCTTACGTAATACTTGAACGCTTCCTAAAGAGTATATAATGTTCATAATGGTTTATGTGAACAAGTAATTTTTAGCAATGAAATCAAATTAACCCATTCAACATACATTAATAAATAAAATTTTGAACGTAAATATTGAATTGAAAACTTGTGCAGAGGTATACTAAATTTTTTATGTATAATTTCTCTTCACCTCACTGTATGTAGACTAGGTGGAGAATTAAACTTAAGCCTTTGTTAAAAGCATGATGTACACACGATCTGCGGTGAAAATCTAATTTGAACATCACTTCAAAGTCAAAGAACAATTTCCACTATCGTGTACAAAAAATTAAAAACAAAATTTTACAACACTCTATTTTGCAAAAAAAAAATCTACAAAGGGCTGAGCCCACCCCCACCCCGGCTGCGGCCCTGTACTTGCCTCAGTTGTCCAATAGCTACTACAACTGCGGCCTAATATGCCATGGTTCGGGGGTTGACATATAATCCTAGACAACCCGAAGGCAAGTCTTGGAAAGCAAGCACAAGTAATTCGCATTAAAAATCTTTTGTAGCAAGAAATGGCTAGAGCGAAGGAAAATCACCATAAATTAGCTATTTTTAGCTCGCAGTTGGCTATTTTAACTCGAAACAATTTAAGAAAAGGCGAATTTGAATGATGGAGCGTACGTCCAGAAAATAATAAACCCGAAAATAAACGAACAGAAAAGAAAGAATATTGCGCAAATAATCGCGCGAACTCAAATTAAGTATTCTTGACTACAGATGCGGAACACCGCATTCGATTTACAAATGTTGACACTACGTAACACCTGTGTTTACCACAACTCATCACGCCACTTTATGCTTGAGAGAAGGGAAAAAAAGAAAGGTGTAGGGATTTTATAAAAGCGCGCGTAAATATCAACCGGCGTCAGTAAATTAACGCGGGAAAGTTCGAAGCTCATTGCAGATTCATTTCACGGCCAGAACAATTCTCCATAATTTACTCGATAGTGAAATAGCCTTGCACACACACACAATGAGGCCGAAAACAAAATGCTAATGGGTCGAAAGAAAGCTACTGTTATGACTAATGAAAATGGCCAGCGACACTACATGATCGTCACTTTCTTCTCGGTCACCCAAGTAAAGCAATACCCTCACTCACTCACAATCTGTTTTTGTTAAAATGTTGTTAATTGTCGTTCACGTTGTTGCTACCCGTGGCGGTCATACCAGAAATGACAGTAGTTGTAACAAAGGGAGAGGGATATAACTCACACGTGCACAAAAGTAAACGCATTTGATTTGGTTGGTTGGTTAGGGGCAGGGTTTTTCAATTGGGGTTCAATGGAACACGAGGGGTTCCGTGAGCGGTCATTGTTCCCAAGGAGAGTGAGGGCGATATTAATCGTTATAAATTGGGAGATTCTAATAACGTCGTTCTAAACATTTCTTTTATAACAAATAGGCCGAAATCGTAATAAATAATAGGGACATCGCGTTGTGTCTAGTAGTTGTTCTAGTGTTTCAGGGAAATTACTAGCAACTCCCGGGATTCGAAACAGGAATCAAATGCCCCAAAAACCGAGTGAAGTTAATTCTTAAGTATTTGATTCGCGTTTAATAAGATCAAAACACATTTACTTAATTTAGTACCCGATATGCACTCAATATAAACACATATTGACTACTCTTAGAAATAATAACACACCCGACACTTGTGTAACGTTCCAAGAAATTGTTTAATACAAATGTATTTAACAAATTCTTATAGGGCAGGAAATCCAGTACGATGTGTAACAGAAGATAACGTCCTGGAATATTTTTTTCTTCAAACTCGTAAATTTCAAATCCACCTTTATTTAACATTTATTAGATTCCTTAACACATATTATTCTTATTCTTCTCACACCCTTGAATTTTTACGTTCGGAAAGGATATACAATATCAACTTAGGGGTGAAAATGCACTTTTCACCCTATCGCCAAGCCTCTGCGACTTAAAAGTCAAAGGAGAATGCGCACATAGCCAGCGTTTTAATAATAATTGTATTACATTTTTGTGCGTTCATTATTTTTAAGTTAAAATAAATATGAAATTATTTTGTCTACTCAACATTGTGACAGAAAATGTGCAAGTTTTAAACTGGTGTTCTCCGACGAACCGTGATTGAGGTGGAAAAACTTAACTTATACACGCTAACATATAGTGAGCTTTATAGATATAATTTTTAGGTAAAGGATTCTACGGCGTTATCAGACATGTGACCAATAGCTTAGCGGGACCCAAACCTACCGAATAAAATTTTGGAACTCTAAAAAAAAAGGACAATCTGGTTTCTGCCGTCGTTTTTTAGTTTTAACTATTAAAAATGTCTAGTAGGAGTGATTTGAATTAAAACTACTAACTCTGACACTCAAAACAAACATGTCAGCCCCTCAGAAAAACAAACTTTATTCCTGGCTGGCAAGAGACGCAAGATTCAATCCCACGGAACAGCGCGATTTCAATTTGAGAGCAAATCAAATTTTTAAATCTGATGAAATTTTCGTTTGGCAGACAGCCACCAGTTCCCCTTCTGTAGAACAAAGTGGATTAAAATAAAGCGTAATACCTACAGATGCAATGAACAAACGAAGTCAATTCCACACAAGCTCAAAATGACCTTGAGTAACACATATGCAACTGGACAAGGCCAAGCCATCTCTCAAGGTCAAAGCCATTACACTTTGAGCAATGTTCACACATATTGTCGATTGTTTCACCGTGACCAGGAACTGATTACCCGATATTAAAAGCGTTGGCAGAAGATCCCGACTTACCCGCCACCTTCGTCTCTTTCATCGGCATGTATAATTGATCCGAGTATGCAATTTCGATTCTCGTGTGTTTCACTGCTTAAAGACAGTTCAGATCCTGTTGTGTTGGAAACTACAGACAGGGCCATCCTTAGCTAGCCGATACATATACGAATACGCGGGGGGTGGGTGGAATAATGAATGAGCACTAGATGGCACGAAATAACGAGAGCCGAAGCAAAAAGATTTTTGGGGAAATTTGCAATATGGTATTACAAAATATTTAAATTTGAGAATTAAGCTTCGCGGTGTGCGGGCATGGGCCCGCTCGCCCCTCACTTAACCCTTAACCTTTGTGAGACCGCGGCCCTGTATATTCTTTTTATAAAACAAGGGCCCGGTCTCAACGAATTTGCCCGTAAACGCTGGCGCAACCGTGAAGGAAATAAGCCCCTAAAAATTCAAAATTACAACCGAATGCCATGCACTATAGCCCCCTCATAGAACGACATTGTTCATAAATACTTTTTCCCCATACACAATTTCTTTCAAGTTCATACATTAAACTCACATATACAGGGGTCAACAAAACCCGACGAAACTTATTAGCCCGCCTCTATAAGAATCTAATGGGGAAAAAAGATTTCCTACCGGCCCAACTGCAAAAACCAGGCCGGCAAACCGGATTTGTCGAGCCCTGAACCTATGTATTAATAATTAATTATGGCATTATTAAGTATGCTAATACTCTTTACAATTATGACATGATTATATAGAGCAGTAGTATACTTAATGTTTACAATGTGGGGCATGTTTACAAACACAAAATTACATTTTGAGTATAGTTATTAATAATACCTCATAATTTTCTTAGGCCAACACCACGGAATTGATTTGTGCTCCTTTCCATTAACATGCTGGAAGATTTCGACATCTGAAAATCCTCGATCATTCATGAATACTTAAATATTCAAAGGAACGGGGCTTCGGAACCGGCTACTATTTCGGATTTGAGCTTTTCTGTACGTTCAGGAATATTTTATGTCTCTCAGAATATTTCCACCATAAAATATTTATTCATGGAACGTGCTTAAAAAAAACAAAATAAATTCTTGGCCAGTACCTATCGCGGCCCAGTTTATATTGACGCAAAGGGACGCACAGTTGCTTCGTGTCAGATGAATCAATTTCATCTCTAGTCCCTAGTAGTTGTGTGTCAACTCGTTCAACTGACCGAATCCTTGAATGAGTCAGTTCCTTACTGGCAGATGGGCGAAATCGTTCACTGATCCGTTCAGTGACCGAGTTGGCACAGCTGGAGTCGTAGTGTCCTGTCAAAAGGTCCTAAAATCTTCAGGAAACTTCAGAAGAAAAATGATACAATGTAGCTAACATTTCAACTCGAAAAGTACCCCTCCGCAAGGAACAAACACTCGATTCGGACAATGGAATTTATATAAATAACATCGTATGGCGTATTATATACAAGTAATTTAAAAATACCTATATTAGAAAGCACAAACATGATAGCGGATGATTTAATGTTTTATGGAGGGTTCGCAAAGAACAAAATTCTTTTGCCTGCAACTGACAGTGGTCAGTAAGGCCTAAGATGATTTACGAAACAGATCTGGGTAACCTCAATTTTAAAAAATACATTCGTCGATTTCCCACCCCTTGGCGCTCGTGATAAATAAAGGAATTCTTGAAGAGATCCACATGGGCCACCGAAATTTTAGAAACACAGCTCCAGTGGGTTGTAGGGCTTTCGCAAAAGATCTGATGTTTGTCTCTCAGTTTTCTGCTATACTCTCCTGATTTCTCCCCATGTGGTTTTTCACCCTCCTCTTTAATTTCGTCTCCTGTATTTCTCTGTGTATTTCTTGGTCTGTCCCTTGCCTCATTGGTTAGAGTCTAGGGGTTTTCTAAATTCTTCGGTTTCTGCCGGAGTGCATTTCTTATTCAGATGTATTATTTCTAACAGGCTTTTGGCAGCAAAAATCAAAAAGTTCGATAAATTATCTTTTTATTTATTTTCCAGTGTATATTTAATACTGTACAGCAGCAGTCGGGGGCGGCGAAAATGGGAACGACGACCACCAGGAAAAATTTTGTTACGATATAATTTATTTTATTTCAGATCTTCTTAAAGGCAGACAATTTTGGAAAAGTCGTTCAATAACATGAAAATGACACATTTCCATGTTCAATAAATCTTTTGTTTTGGAAAACTTAGTTATTCTTACTCTTATCCTTTAACACTAACCCCTGACCTTAGTTTTCTAATTTTCTGGATTTAAATAAATTTCTTGTTTTTATATATTAACATCTAATTCTATTGCTACTGTGATTCATAGAAGAAGGTTATGGGTAATCTCTGGAGTCTCCAAGACAAAAGCGAAAAAAAAGAAAAGAAATTTAAAATTGTCACTTATTTGCCGATAATTAATGTCTTACCCCCTCCCCCACAGACAAAAGCAACTTCCGCCGCCTTTCGGCAGCAGTTGATTAGCAAAACTTGAATTTCGTGTATTACCTTTGTCACTTTCCACGTTTGGCATGTACGGTAACCTTCTTATCGTTCCGGCACCTCTAGTGCAGCATATGGTCGATTCTCCCACAGCACACACACCACTGGTCGGCCCCATTTTCTTCTCCTCCTTTGGCATTTATAAAGCAGCCTAAACTTTTACGGGCACTTTCAGAATTCTTTAGCTTGGCTTTCTTCTTAGGTGTTGCGCGCTCTAAATATTTTTTTAATTACGCGACGCTGCTTTCACTAATCTGGAATCTCTGGTGTTCTCACGCATAGGCATACGCAAAAAGTTCATAAAGAGGGATATAGGCTTAATGGGAGGGGGTTATAGAG
This sequence comes from Dysdera silvatica, assembly GCA_006491805.2. Taxonomy (NCBI): domain Eukaryota; kingdom Metazoa; phylum Arthropoda; class Arachnida; order Araneae; family Dysderidae; genus Dysdera; species Dysdera silvatica. Next base: position 5,424,500 of record QLNU02015270.1, on the reverse strand, counting down.
CTACAACTCACATATTCCTATGTTAAATATACAAAATTTCACCTCCCCAAAACCGTCCACTGGCTACGCCTATGTTCTCACGTCTTCCTTCACTGGACACAATGTAACCAAAACATTTAAATCGATCTGGTACTTACACGGCATTTTTATTGTTCATCTTAAGAATTTCTCTACGGCAGTGGTTATTTTTTAAATGTTACTTTATTTTTTAGCAGACTATTTTTCCTCCAAATGTTCATTTTATGTAACATACATAGCTTTAAAGAGACGAACAGTATGCATTCGAAACAGGCAATACACTGTTGTATGAGGAAAGAATGGAGTGCTTAACAAAGATTATACCCACACACACACACACACACACACGCACGAAAGTGTGTCAGGCTCAACCAGAATTATGCAAGCTGGACTGAAGTGGCGCACGGAAGACTTACGACCGGTTGACACAAATAAAAGAAAAGAGTTTTTCCTTAGTGACTTGGTACGTAATTAAACACAATACCACTTACAATTGCAAGACGGAAGCGCAACGCATTCTAAAATGTTTTCTAAGCACGTCAGAGACTGCGGAAAGAAGCATTGAAACTTCATGAGTATGCATAAATCATTAGTAACCAGTTTTTACGTCACGGTGAGCGCGGACGGCTTCGCCTCACACGGTGCCGGACTAAGAAACTCAAGGGCCCGGGAATTCATTTCCCTCGGCGTTTAAAAAAAAAAAAAAATAAAATAAAAAATACGTTAACAATAACGTCATTGAGCGTTCGAACTAATATTTAATAAACCCTTCCCTTGTTCTAGCATCTAATGTTAAGGATACTACACGTATCGACTTGCAGATGATCTTCCTCTGTGGCGCGTGGTGGTAGTCATCCTAGTGAAGGAAGATGCAGCGAGTCTAACAACATGCAATCGCTCAAAACTATTTGTTTTGTGGCGCAAGGATAATAAAGGTCATTCTGCGCTGGAACCTATGGTTTTCCGAGGAATCTGAGGCCTATTAAGATCTAGGGAACTAACCCCGGACTACAGTGTGCAGTTAAGGTTTTTTTTTACGTTAAGAGATCGAACTATGAACGACCCGCTAGGAGAACGCGTTACCATTGTAACACCAGAAGGCCTCTAAAATCAGTTCTGTTCGTTTGTGGTTTTACGGCTCAAAGACTACAGTGGTCATGCTGCGCCGGGACCTACTGTTTTCCGAGGAATCCGAACCTCTTAAGGCCTAGGGAACCAAACCCCGGACTACAGTGAGCAGTGCGATCTTTATGAGATCTCTGAGTAAGCGTTCTTTTTGCACACTGTTGGGAGTCGAAGCCTCTAAAACCACATGGAGAAGTCTACGTCGACTTGCAGATATGTAGGTATCTAATAGTTTTATCGATTTACTATTCCGGTATACACCTTGTCTTCTCCCTCCTGTTACTTGCTCTTCTGATCTCGGTCGGCTGGATTTTTATGGCGCAAGGACAACGAAGGTCATTCTGCGGCAAAACAAGGTGAACTTATACATACGACTTGCTTCGCAAACACGAGACGCTAAATTCATAATCACTGCTATGTACAACAGAATTAATTTACCACACTGTTGAAAGGCAGCTGCAGATCATCGGGGTTTAAGGTGACCGCCAAACCACGAGATGTATTTACACAGTCCGGTTTACTGGTAGTCGACTCCAGTGGAATAGGCGAGGATCATATGAGTTAATTTAAGTTCGTTTGGGGTTTTATGGCGACAAGGATAGCAAAGCTGGACATGCTGGTTTTCCGAGAAATCTAAACCTCGAAGACCTTGGAAACCAACCCTCGGACTACGGTGAGCTATTAATCGGTAAGCGTTCTTTTTTCTTCCGCACGGTTGGGAATCGAAGCCGGGATACCAGCACGTCAAACAAACGCGTTACCATTGCACCACCGCACGGCCTACGAGTTATCAAAGACGCGGAACCCAACTATCAATCTCTATCATTAACAATTTTCAAGAATCGAAAAAAAAGTTGTCAAATGAAAAACAAAAAAAAGAGGACGCTAATCAAAGTGTGTGTAATTCTATGAAGCATTTGCCGTAACTGCAAAATACCGTCGTTAAAGAAAAAAGACACTAATCGAAATGCGGGGAATTCCATGAAACATTTGCCGTGAATGCAAAATACCGTCGTTAAAGAGACAACGACGTTAATCAGAATACGGGGAATTCCATGAAACATTTGCCATAACTGCAAAACACCGTCGTTTAGAAGACTTTAATCGAAACGTGTGTAATTCTATGATTCATTTGCCTTGACTCCAAAATACCGTCGTTAAAGAAGAAAAAACGTTAATCGAAATGTAATTCTATGTAACGTTTGCAGTGACCACGAAATGACGCTGTTACGCGGAAATATTCGTAAATTAGAACGACGTTATTGAACGAATTTACCGTATTACTACAGGTGGTCAGAGTTTGTCTCCCCCCCCATTCCCATTCTTCAAAATTAATGCATTCTTTGAACTCGTTCTCTTCTCTTTTTCCTCCAAAAACAAAAACAAAAAAAAAGGCTCTTGCTTGAGCTAAATATACGGAAAGTAAAAAAAGTATAATTGAACTAGTTCATTCACTTGCTTTAGGAAAAATTGAGTCATCATACACTTAAAGGAATGCATTCCCTTGAACCATTCTCATTCACGCTGGATATCGAAGACGGTTATAGTCCATTTGCGTACATCCCAGATGCGCACAATAGGGGGGGTGGGAGGCACAATAGGGATGAAATTGTTTGTTTGTTTGGATGTTTTATGGCGCAAGAGCATCTGGGCTATACTGCGCCAAGGGGATGAAATAAATCTGTTTCAAGAGAATCAGAGTTTGGCGATTTAGCGCCTGTTTTACTTATAGAAATGTATCTCTATTTCAAGTGTTAATTTGAATACCTATTAAAAAAAACAAAAACAAGCAAAGCATCTGTTGCATAACATAATCATGATTCAGAATTTTTTTGATATTTTTTAAACGTTAAAGTTTTAAAAATACGGAAATGTTTCCTAACTTCCAGCTTAATGTGCGTATAACTCACAGTAAGTTCTGACATATTCTATGTTCCTTTCGATAATTTTAACACGATTCTTTAATTTACTTTGTAATTTTTCCTTTATAAATATACTATATACAATTGAACCTTGTTAAGACGAACATCAAGGGGAACAAAATCTACTCGTATTAACAACAATTCATCTTATCCAGAAAGGATAGTATGCTATACAATCTGACGGGACTTCAGAAAACGGTTCGTATTAAAAGTAATTCGTTTTAAGCGTGTTCGTCTTAACGAGGTTCGACTGTACTATTTATGTAAATTTTAAATCGCAATAAGCTGCCAATCCTGGATAAAAAAGCGTGACGGAAAGTAATTGTGAAAATTTTCGTTTATACAAAAATACAGTATAGAAATAAGGAATTATATTTGTGTGAAGCCAAATGGAAGTAACCATAACTTCGTACTCATTTTTTCATCTTGTACGCATCTGGGATGTACGCAAATGGAACAACACCTCGAGGACAACTCAGATCATGCTGTTACAAAATTTAAACCTCTGGCGCCCAGAGAATCAATTCCACAGACTACGAATCAGTAAAAAATGGTACGCCTCACCCCAACGCAAGGCATTTAGCATTCATTCGTAATTTTCTTCTTTCTAGGGGGCAAACACTAGAGGTAATTTTAAAGGGGATCGCCCCCGATAGATACCTGAATAAAAGTTTGCACACACATGAAATTGTTCCATAACTAATGCAGTCTTTTAAAACGGAAGCAAGGATACGTGACTTCCGGTAATGAAACTAATAAGTGGCCAAAATTCTAGAAGTAGCAATTAATTCCTTCTGGAGTTTGGTCCAGGGCAGAATCAATTAATTCTAAGGCAGTAGCAATCAATTCTAAAAGCTAGTCTGGGACGGTAACAATTAATTCTAAGGGCTAATGTGGGACAGTAATAATTAATTCAAAGGGTTAGTGTGGGATAGTATGAATTGATGAATTGATTCTAGAGGATAGTATAGGACGGCAAGTATTATACTTAAAGCGGGTCGCTTTCCGATATTTTTTACGATTTTTTTTAAAACACAAAAACACTTTTTTTTTTTTTTTTTTAAAATCCACAAAGGTTTTTGAAAGGATCGCAACCCACATTCACCTCAGAAAAAAGTCACTCAGTCTCCATGTTTTGTTTTCCTCTGGTGAGGGTGGTCGTGAGATTCTAGATTTTCTCTTCATCGACGCTGATGTAAGTACTTCCGGGGCTGAAAATATTACTTTCTTCTCAAGACTGTCAAACATTTTAGTGAATGTACAAGATACTAAAATGCTACAAAAATAATTGATAAAATAATAATTGGCTTTTCTGTGTTGACCATATTTGGCAATTGTGTTATCCCTGCGGAGGGTAATAATACCTTAACACCTTTACATACGGAGAAAGAGAGCGTTGTTTCCTGTCCTCATTCGTCTAGCGGTCCAAGACACTCCGGGCTAAACGGAGGGACCCTGGTTCGAATCCAGGATGGGGAAAGCGTCTCTTTTTCTCCAAAACGAATAAAGCTCTAGTTTGAGCTGTAATTAATACGTGGGTGGCAGAAATTATTGTATAAAAATAATTGATACTGCTTGACAATTAGTAATGAGCTAAAAAGTACCTAGAGCTAAAATGTCCCTGTAAGACTTTTAAAAGTAAATGCACAGAAGAATCGGGCAAATCAAATGTTTGAACAGCTAGGGAAGGGGGACTCAAGCCCCCTCTGCCCCCCCATATGGGCGCCCATGCCCGTCTTTCGCTCTCCTTGGGGGATCCAGACTAATGATTGTCTGCAAACTGTTTGCTTCCTTCCTCGGTGTCACGGACGACGAGGGGACCCTCAATGTTGGTATTAGGGTTCCATATCACCCTCCAATTTCAAACAAAATGCCTTTTACTGGTATATTGCCTCACCCCCCTAGTATTTTTATGCCGCCGGCGCCCATGTTAGATGTAGGTGCTAGAGAACTATATCTCTTATGTCATCAGTAACGCATACGTATATTAATTACATTGCCCCAAAGAGATAAGAACGTTAGCACGTTTATTTACAACGTTAGAAGAAAAAGCTAACATCTCACCTCGGAACAATGCAAATGAACGTCAACAGTTCAAAACAAACGACCCGATTGTGTTAAACCACTTGAAACACACAACCGCTAATTAGACACATAATAAGCTCAATACAAACATTCCACAATAATTTGCATTAACTAATGAAAAACAATCTTGGTTATCTCCTTCCGTTTTAACAAGCTCTGAAACTTTCGTCAGTAGCACACGACGTTTTTTTCAAATTTTCCAACCATTAAATGGAATTAGCGGTCGCCAGATAACATTACGGCAATTAACTTTTGGCACTTGCGCCAGTCCGCAGAGCCCGCCGGCCAGAACAAATCCTCGATTATATTCGTCCAAAAGCGTATAAAATATTTCGTATTTCGTTTCAAGATAATGGATGGAAAATTACAGCGCCGAGGGACTGAGGCGGTGATGTGAACGGCCTACATCGAGGATTATAGCGCATTGCAAGAAGAGACAAAATCCACGTTTCATTCTCCGTTCCGATTTGTTTTACCATTTACGTCACGGCAGAACTAATGTATACGTCGTGAGACTCACTCATAGATTACATCATCGATCAAAATAGTAGTGGCGTAATATTGTATGTAATTCAAAGAAAATATAAGAAATATAGAAATGACATTTTACGCGAACGATTTGATACATCTTAGGAATAAATTTTCTGAAAAAATAAATAGACAGACAGGTCTTCAACCAGTGTGTATTGCCAGTCCTCTCTTATGGATCAGAGACATGGAGTCTAACAGTTGGAGCAATACGAAAGTTACAGACAACGCAAAGGAGCATGGAGAGGTGCATGCTTGGAATAACTAGGAGAGATCGAAAAAGAAACACTTGGGTGAGAGAGCAAACTAGAGTAGAGGACATCATTGTTAAAGTAAAAGGACTGAAATGGCGATGGGCTGGGCATATTGCAAGAAGAACTGATCAACGATGGACAACAGAAATTCTGAACTGGATTCCAAGAGACCACCGAAGACCTAGAAAACGTCCTCAAACTAGATGGGTGGATGAAATAAGAAAACAGGTTGGGGTGACGTGGAAACGAATGGCCCAGGATAGACTTGTGTGGAAAGCATTTGGAGAGACCTTCATCCAGCAGTGGATAGATAATGGTTGAATATGATGATGATATATAATCTTTTCCATTACTCTCGATTTTACGAACTCGTGTTCATGTATTTGTGAGTTTTAAGCAAGGACAGCAAGGGTTATGCGGCGTCGGGAAAAATTTTCCGAGGGTTCTGCACCTTTTTAAGGCCTAGCGAACGAATCCACGGACGAAAATGAGCAGTTAGTTGATACAAGGCGTTCTTTTTTTTGGCAAAGTTGGGGAATCGAACCCAGGACAACGGCGTACTAGGCACATTGCACTACCGCAGACCCTTTTACGAACTCGTACAAATCCTCAAAAGTTCGTAAGAGCTGAAGTTCGCAAACGGGAATTAACGTTAGTTCTATGGGATACTTTTCGAGGGCAATGCAACAAGTTCGTAAATTGGTGGTCGGTATAAAAGAGTCCGCTGCATATACTTCTTAGTTAACATAAGAGTTTCATGATTTGTTCATCGTTGAGCAGTTCTCATGATAATTAATGTAAATATAATGCAATAATAACGAATTAATTGCCGTCCTGGTCTCCAACTATCAATTTTACATCTTTACTAATATACAGTAATGGTCAGTAAAAGGTAACTTTCAATTACAGAAAAATCTGTCTATAACGATGCTCAAGGGACTGGGCGGGGGTGGGGGTATCATTATGGACAGGTTTCACTGTACAATCAACACCTGTCCTGTACAATCAATATCCATTTTTTTACGCGACAGTTTTAACGACATGTTGCTGATCGTGCATCAACAGATAATTTTTTCACTTTTTAATTTGACACTAACGCTAGTCCCGGTAAGCAGAAGATTAGAATGGTTAGAATAGAATACATTATATGGAATGGTTAAAATCGAATGCACCAGAGCGAATAAAAACCGAATGTACTAGAGCGATTAAAATCGAATGTATTAAAACAATTAAAATCGAATTTATTGATGATTAAAATCGAATGTATTGGTGATTAAAATCGAATGAAATACTGACTAAAATCGAATATACTAGTAATTAAAATCGAATGTATTAGAGTGATTGAAATCAAATGCATTAGTAATTGAAATCGAGTGCATTAATGATTAAAATCGAATGCATTAGAGTGATTAAAATTGAATACATCAGAGTCGTTAAAATCGAATGTATGAGAATGCATTAGGTATGACGATTACAATATAATGCATTAGGCAGCATGATTAAAATATAATGCATTAGGTAGCATGATTAAAATGTAGTGCATTAGATAGCATGATTAAAATAAAATGAATTAGGCAGAATGCATCAAATAGAATGTATTACATCGTGAGTGCCAATGTATGTTTTTTCAAAGGGAAGTAGCGGATTAGTTCCAAAACGCCATTTTCTTCTTCCATAAAAAACCATCTACAAAATATTTTTGCTTTCACAAAAGTCTGATTTTACCATGTTTGGCGAAGTATAGCCCATATGTTCTCCATAAAAAATCCAAACAAATATTGCAAAACAATATCGAGGGAGAGACCTGGGATCCCCTTATCGCTCTGCCTTGTGTCATGTTATTAAGGCACACCTGTACATGAAAGCACTGTCTAACTTTTTGTATTGCACAGAGTACTCTTTTGACTGCAAAAATGTACGTAAGTTTGCACGGAAACTCATGTAGTGAAGCTAAAAACAGGAACCTTTAGAATTTTTTCAATAGCTAAGAGCAGTGGCGGATTAAAGTTTTTGAGGCCCCTGGGCTACTGGTATTGTGAGGCCCCCAGTAAAATAGTTCAAAAGGATCGTCTACAAGAGAACACATCTCTGGAGGCCCTCTAGCTGGTAAAGACCCATGGGTTGCAGCCCCTAAAGCCCATGTGTTAATCCGGCACCGGCTAACGGTCTATTTTACAAGTCTTGCTTCTCTCCCCCCACCTTTTTTAATTCCAATGCGGGGGAGGGTCCCGTGGAATGTCTCTTACGTCACTCCCCATTTCAAAATTTTAAGTACTCTTCGAAAGAAATAAAGCAGGCCACACTTCACCGTTCAATGAATACAGTACGCCTATAACTACACCACTTATATGGAAAAACGCTCTACATACTCCCCCAACGCCTATTGGAGCTCCTTTGTGCAGGCCTAATAAAAAAAGAAAAGGATTGAGTAACCACTTATCATTGAATTTCCACCCCGGTCATGAGTCAATAAACGGGGACATTGTTCACTAAAGAAAGGCTCCTAGAATCTGTATGACGATAACGAAAATTAGCCTAATGTTTTATAAGTGCTACCATTTATATTTTTTACAAGTGTCCTTTGTTGGGTAATTTTCATTTCATGCATTTTAAAAATGGGTACAGAAGTGTACCAGATCGAAACGCTACGAATAACCAGAAACAATCATAATCAAAGGGCAATAAAATGAAATTTTTAAAATAAGACGTTTGTGTCAAAAATTTCGACTGGTTTATATTGCGGCTAATTAATTGACCACGAATTCTGAGGGCCGCATAAAATGCGTTAAAGGGTCTCATAAGACTGACGCCACCTTCCTTTTAAATTGGCTTTCAAAAACTGGTCTTTTATTTAGCCTTTGTTATTAGGCTATTATTTTGTTTTATTAAGCGTTATTTTTTTGTCGGGCAAAATTAACACAACCCTGATGCAGTACAATGTGATCCTCATTTCAGCCGTTGTCCATCCACTTCAGGATGAAGGCTTCTTCAACATGTTTACAACTAAATACAGCTTAAGTAATACAATATTGTTTTGGAATACGGTAAAGTCTCGGAAGATCGAGGTTCCGTTAAATTCGAGGAGGTGAAATTTTTGGACTCTTCTTTCACGTGTTTTTTTTTTTTAATAAAAGAGGAAAATCCCAGAAATTTCAGTTTGAAAGAGGATTGACAATTTCTTTACGCTATAAAATCTTCTATTCATCATTATTGAAGAAATAAAGGTATTTAATGAGATATTGATATTTTCAACTGTTGAGCTGTTTCTCGAAGGGGTGCAGCTGCTTCCCACACCTGGGCAGTCACAGACGGTTATTGTATTACTTTTTGGTCTTTTAATAAAAAAAAAGACAATATCTGGAACTTTTGTTTCATTTTACGAAAATGTAAAAATTTCTCTTTGGCATATGACAATTGTTTCAAACTAGGTATATGTACATATAAAACAATACATTTCACCTAGTAAATTCCAAATGAAGTTAAATTAATAAGGGTGGCGGGAGGAGAACCAGCAACCAAAGAATGTCCTTATTCAAGTGAAATAGCACCTTCTGCATTTTTTATTATTTTTCGGGAAATACGAGTTTTCAGTAATCCAAGGCGGTTTCGTTTAGCGCAAATTATCGAGACTACTGTATTAAATTTTAAAATTACACACAAACAGGTGGGTAAAAGGCCGTAACGGGTATTTGAAAAAAAAATTAAAAAAAAAAAAATCGAGCAAATTTAAGAGGTCGGAAAAGGGCCCAAAATGCTTTATAATAAAAGAAATTTTTTATGTTTACTTTACGGTATTTATTTAAAAAGAGAGGGAGAGAAATCCATAAATCACCCCGCTTTGTGGCATTTTCAAATTAACAGAACTAACAACCTGGTTGATACATCAACTTAGGTAACATTGAGACAACACAAAACCGCAGATTATATACCAAATGTTTCTTCCCGCGCATTTTACCGAAAGCAAAGGAGACACACGTCCCACTACTCAAACCGAAGGTATAAATCGTAGTATATTTCCATTTTTAAGGCAACGAGGCAGACTAGTTTCCGCTTGATATTTGTGACTCACGCATTCGTCTTTTAAAGATTCGTTCACTGCAGGGTTGACACCCTACCGAGTGTGATCGGGAGGTTTAGTTTGAAAATCCACGCAGCTTTTTTTGCAACCAATAAGGAACCGCTTGGGGGGCGTGGTCGATCCTGACGTCATAAATCAATCTTGAACGAGGATGAAGAATGATACATAGACCGGGGATATCGCCAGGGGATTACAACGGGGCGGACACAATCCGACAGCTTTTCTTTTCACGGAAATATTGCATGTACCGTGACGTCACGACCTCGAACCCAAATAAATTCAACTTAATTGAATTGTTAATTAATCGATAGCGGTGTAGGCGCGAAGTTCCCTAGATTTCAATGCGAAGTCCGGGACGAAATGTTCTACTCCAAGGAAAGGACCTTTTCTCCCTATTCACTTTCACAACGCAAAAGGGAAACTACGCGTTTTTAAACGATTTGTTTGGAATCACCTTGAAGAAAAGAAAAGGTGGGGAGGGAGGGACTTCCTTATTGTGATAATCCCTTGCTTAATTCGGTCGGTAATTCGTAACAGGAAAGGGGGGTCGCCCAGAGCAGATGCCCGTAGAGTAGAGTCGGGCAAAGACCGTTGACAATAGAGCCAATGGGCGCATTTCCCCCATTTGCCTTTCAACGGCTAATCTTGCTCGGAACTCCCTACAATACCAGCACAATAGCACGCAATCTGGCCTAGACCTTGTGGTACCTAGACCAAATCGCACGCACGAAGAACCTATTTCCGGCAAGCCGGCCCATCTACTAATGCCCGATTGCTCTGTCCTTCAAAACGTAACGAGGAAAAACGAACTCCAATTGCCGCAATAACGCCAACATGGTCAGCTAATGAACTTGAACGACTGGAACTGATTTACTGGCTGCTATAAAGATGACTGGAGATGAAACGAGGGAGAATTGGAAAAGGTGGCCGCCGGAGGCTGCGTTGTAATCCCAGAGGATTATGAACAGACAAGGACTGACGGACTTCTGCGCAGGAGGAATTGGGGAGGGTGGCCGCCGAAGGTGCGCTGTAATCCCGGACAGACAAGGACTAACACAAGACAAAGTTATGTTCCTCCAATGGACGATACAACATGCAAGTTCCGTTTTTAGGGCCGGTTAATATTGGCGCAACTAACTTGGAGAACGGGGGCGGGATTTTTTTCTTTGGGGAGCTCCGCACATAGCACTCGCAATTTCGTTTTTAAAGGTAGCGGGGTACATTTTGTTCAGGGAGGGCTAAGCCGCCCCCCAATTACGTCAAGGCCCATAACGGACAACATCGTCATGCCAACCCTTGAAATGCCGTAGTAAACGGAGACTTGGGGACACAAGCCCCCCCCCGGATATCAAAACGTTTTCTCGGAAACCGCATCACACTTTTTAAAGCCACCTCAACATCGCCCCATGACTTTTGAATAAATACGCTACTGAATCCTTGTCACAATATCATAAATAACCTAGGAGTTCCATTCCAACCAATGGTATTATTTACTTGCGATCCCTCATATGATATACGTTCAATAGCATCAAACACTGTTCTAATTTAAGACATATGATGAAAATAATGCTCTATTATTAAATTGTTGACTGAATGACATTACTGTAATCATTAACTGTCATGAAATCGTTTAGTAGTAGTAAAAAAAAAAAAAATTAAATGATACAGAGGAATTATTCTATAATGTTAGGACTAATTATAGCAAAAACTGCATTTTCAATGACGGTACACTTGGAGGAAAAAAGGTGCACATATATATATACCTGTAATAAATAGTTGAAATACTTTCCGCACCATAAAACTAGAAGAAATTATGACAGTTAACAACAGAACCAACACAGAAAGGAGGAAAGTGAGACTTTGACGTCGGGTGAGAAGACTGAGGAAAGGAGGAGAAAGAAAAAAAAAATGGCTAGAAGGAGTGGAGGAGCTCAAAAGAATTGGAGTGAGAGACTGATGAAAAAAGACATAGACTACGAGGGGGTCCAAATCCGCAGTGGTGGTCCCCCGATCCTGGGCACCGTTCAAGGAAAAACATTCCAAATACTTAACAAACACACCTGAATTTTTAACATACATTTAATTATTTACAGGACGAACCCGCGTAAATGTACACACCACAGCTGCGAAAACTGTATAAGTACATAAAATATTAAGCCTCAAAAATTTTCTATCGCTTTTAATGTTATCTAAACCAGCTTAACGGCACATCGATAACTGCTCAAACCGCACAAAAAAATTTCACTTTTTTTTTTAAGTCACTGATGTTTTATTATGGAATTTCAATCTGGTAAATACACGAAGGAATGTCCAAGACATCATACCCACGCTCCCACAAGTGTCGGGGCGTATTCGTATAGGAATTCGGACCATTAAATGGGGAGCTTTTAAACTATATGTGTACAAGATATTTTGCATTAGCCCACCGTCCCTTGAGGGTCAAGCTAAAAAGGTTAGAATCCTGTTCATTCGAGAAAACGAACATTAATATGATAATATAAAGCAAAGACACAGTAAATGATCTACATCGAAACGTCCGAAACTTGCGACAACCTCCTTTCTCAAACTTCCGCATCATTTTACTCGATTTTGGTATCAACAGATGGCGACATAATTTCATATTACTTCCTTTTTTATACAGACAGATGGCGGTATAATTTCACATATAACTGTTTTTAACAATAAAATATATTCTGTACATTGCTATTAATGTTGGTAATTGCTTAGTGTTGCCTAATTTATTAATTATTTACCATAATTTCTTTTTTTAAATGCGCTGCACTTACGCGATATCTCTCTCCCACTTAATACATAAGGGGGGGTTATAGACTTACAATGGGGGGAAGTTTACAGAGCTACAACTCCATTGTATTTACATGTATACTATATACAATTTCATCGCAATGGGGGTTACAATCATAATCGACCCCTCTTACGTATGCCAGTGCCACCCACTTCTTAAATAAAAACGTTCATTATTAACCAGAACGAAAAGTCACTCATATCGACTTTATCAATTCATGGATAAACCCACCGCAAGGGAGAGTATCTTTATACAAGGGAATTATCATCTTTACAAGGGAGGTACTTTATCGTTACAATTTAAGCTTACATAATAGACTTTTTGTATAGAATAAGCATGTACAGTTAGAATGAAATTTTGCACCATATTGATCGTAACTACTAAACCCACAAAATAGTGCAAAAATTAAAATTAATAAAAATAAAATGCAGTGATAAAATAAATATTTTTATCAAAAGGAAAATAAATTTAGTCTTAAAGTTCGCAAGATAAGACAAATAAAAACAATTAGCATATCCAGTCATCTCTTACCACTGAATTTAACTATGTATGTATTTGTTTTGCATGTAACCTCCATAAGACGGAAACCTGCATACTACGGAATTTTTTTCCGGTCCCGTGAGTTTCTGCCTTAGACAGGTTTCACTGTATATTAAATCGCATGTTTTTATATAGGCCTAATAATTATGTTATATAGCATATTGAATATAGCGCGAACACTTTAATTTACAAAACAGAAACTTAAAACCGGTGTGCAGCCCAAAGTACACTTGGGGGAGGGGCCCCTTGTTACGGAAGGTTAGGACAGCCCTACTATGGGAGGGGGGGGGGGCAACGATCATCAAGACGACCCAGATCTCTAAAGGATTGCAGCACCAGAACGACTTCCACAGCTAATTAATAACAATATGTAAATGCACATAAAGCTAATTAAAATAACGCACATAGTTATAGAATTAGTTACGATATAAACATGCACTCACATAACCAAACGATATGTAAATGCACATATAAAGCTTGTGATAATGATATTTAATGTAGTTATAATGTTGGTTTATACCGATACATATAAACGCACTTGGAAAAATGGTCATGAAGGCCCATAAATGTACTTATAAGGCTCGTAAAGAGCATGAAATGCAAGACGGAAACAACCACCTTTATGAGACATGGACAGAACCTGCAGAGTAAGAATTACTGCGGTCACGTAGCAAAAAAAAATCCATATTTATTTTCACTCTTTTCCTTCCGGGAAGAGAGTCATTGTTTTTCTTTGAACATAATTGGAATTACTTGAAATAACTAGTTACCAGCTCCCACGCAGGATGCATCATTTCCTGGGAAATATCGCTGAATAATTGGAAAACCCGCAAAACGAATTGAACTTCCTACAACGACTGGCCAGTACCAATTCTTACTCACCTGCAATGACTCGCGCGCATTCTTATCAGCAACAGGTTGTAAAACCGCAACACTTTGCTCACTCACGACCTCCAGCCCCAGTTTCCGTACTTGTTTCACAAATTTGCTATTATTTCTGAGGTTTGTAAGTCCCAAAACCGCTTATAGAAGTCATTTTAGAGGGATTTGCGGAGCGGGACAATGGGGGGTGTCAAAACAAAGTCATGTGGCGATTGAGACATACACCGCAGGATAAAATCCTTAGTAATACCTGCCCACTACTACCACGATCTGACTTTTAAAGGCAGGTCTTAGGAAAAGGTCAGATAGTAATCTGTTAATATTGTGTGAGAAGAACCAGCTTCCACTGTTCCCTACAGCGGGGGATCGGTAAAGTTTTTGGGGATACTGTGCTATACAGTGGCTTAACGGAAAATCTCGGGACTTACCGCAATAATTTTTTGGGGGTCCCTTTTATGAAAATTAATTGGTATAAGCATATATATATAATAATGTGTCTTCTATAAGAAATTAACCGGCGACGCATTCCAATATTTTAAACAGAACACATATCGATTAGTCACCGTTTCACGAAGTAAGGTTCTGATGCAAAGCGTATACTATAGCTTCAAAACTCGTCCAGACTTCATAATTTTCGGATGTTGAGTTCAATTTTAAAGGCAATGAAAACAGCTAACATAACTAAGCGTAATGAGTTTGCCACAGTTGGAAACCGTTCATTTTATTTTATATTTTACCTAAATAAAAATAAAAAAATCCTCATTACCTAAAAATTATAATACTTTTTACTTACCAATTTTGTGGAAAAGAAACGAAGACAAAATGCGGGGGTTATCAGTAAGCCACTGGTGCAATAATTATACTGCGAATTCACTCTGCATCCTAGGGTAACCGCTTACCAAATTGTGCTGCATGCCACTCATGAAATTACGACTGTTTTCTTGTCACTATCGACTTACTAATATAATTTATAAAAAAAAAACCACGCTCCGGTGTGGCTTTGTGTGTTGACTATTATTCGGCAATTGCGTTAATCCAGACAGTAGACCATTTTTATATTTGTAAGTAATGGGGAAGGAAGGAATGGTGCGAATGTCCCTTATTAATTGAATACAAAAATAACGTTACTTGGAATTCGGCAAAGAAAACCCTATTTACAACGACACGGTGGCCCATCTGAATTACATACGCGATTTTATTTAACAACAGTTCAGTGGGGGATAGAAAAGGGGGCCTCAGGCCCCTCCCATTACACGTTGAGACACATTTTTCTCTTTGACGCCGCATCACGTCTTTCAGAGCTAATTAAGTCCTCCCCCACCCCCTTAATTCTTGAATTATCCTGTCAAAGATAGTTAGCAACTTTAAACTACTACACATGTCAAAATTGAACGCATCACTACAGAGTTTTCAAAATTATTGGGGGCCCCAAGCACATATTTTGTACATTTGTACATTACAATATATGTAAAATTGCAATTTATTTCAAATTATTGGGGAGCTCGGGCCCATATCACTCTACGCCTATGATCGGACGATCACATTTCAGACAGCGATTTCATATTTCTGAGGCTAAATATTTTTGCGTATACTCTCAATCGTTTTGTGAAATAAGGTGGCCAAACGTGTCCCTCTTTCGTGGCTAGTTCGCCATTTGTGGCAACCGACAACACGGAAGATTGCCTCCTCCCCCACCTCAAGTATGACTTCCTCAGAATTTCATCCTGAGAAAAGTTTTTCAACTGTAGCTTTTTTTTAAACGGTGAAAAAATAAAAAGAGTACATTTTTTTGCTCCAGAGAACAGTTCAACAAATCTAACGAGCAAAAAAGGAAAATTCTTTTTAAAGACTGTCAAGCGAACGTTGACTCGGGATCAAAGGCTAAATTAACATTAAGAACGAATATGCCTGAATCTAAAACAGCGTTTTTTCAATAAAAACAAAAGGTTTTCCGATTTATTCCCAAGACTCGAAAATAGTATTGAATTCAATCTGTTAAAGAAATGCAAATATCTCATTTCTTTTAGTGGGGGAGGGGGGGGGGGCGTAAAGAGAAAGGGAAATAGGGATTAATCTGACAATTGGGGGGAGAAATAGTGTAACTCATCGGAACAGCAGGATTTATCGATTGAGGAGAGGGTGAGGAGTACATTCTGAAAGAAGTTTCCAGATGACTTGGGAAGGGGCTGCTTTTAAAATCACGAGGGTTTAGGTTCGGTTCCTAGCCAAGAAAGGTTTGTTTGGGAGCGTAGCATCTCATTAATATTTATATTAACCCTAATTAACAATATTAATAGCTTTCGATTGCTAAATAACGCCATTTAAATTGCTAATCGGCAATTCAATGGCTATCGGGAGTCAATCGCAACCAGATGGTTTTAAATCGAATGCTAATTGTCTAATTTAATGAGGACATTTATTACAAACGATTTCATCGTAACGATAGCTCATAAATATCGATTGCCAGCTAATCGATACGGAAAACGATAGCCACTCATGGAGGGCAGACAATACCGGATATGTACGAGGAGGGTCGGCCATCCCCTATTGGCCTTGGCGAGTTAAATGCTACAGGGCTGCAATAATTTAAAGTCTGCGACTCTGTTTGGCGGAACACTTGGCCTTAAAATTAAACCACTCCCTTTGTATTAAGCCAGTAATGGCCAATAAAATTGGTCGAATGCCACTAAAATCATAAACCATCAGACGGCCACTTGGGAATACAGTGCCTCTCTTCAGGGCAACCTTTGGAAATCCCATCATTCCCACAATTAATAATATATCCGGAGGTCAAATTTTCATAGTTTAAGGTCCATTTATAACGAGCCCGCGTGTAGCGAGTTATCGGATTTAGCGACGAAAATTCAGATTTAGTAAAATGATTAACTACGGTACAATTTAATCGCATTTGGCGAACAAAACCTTTGTGGATCCCGGATGAATCGAAAAAAAAAAAAAAGAGGACATTCTTTAAACAAAAATTAGAAAATTTAAAAATAGAAAAAAAAAAAGTCAGATCAGAGGGAATATAATATATAATGAACCAAGCTTTCCAGAACTTAAAACTAAAAAACTTCTGAGAATCCTCATCCCTTTCAGAACACATAGTAATGGATTCACAATAAACGCTTTTCCAAGGCAATGGGCGACACTGTTACCTATGCATTTAATGCATTAAATATTTTGCTACGGAATTGTAATGGACAGAAGTACTGCGGAACGAAACAACCAACTATAGACCCTTTTTCGAGAACCTCAAAATAAAGCCCCACTCCCCTCAAAATGTCCTACTAAGCTCGCAAATATTTTAGGAACATTTACTCATGTAAGATCCTCTCCACCCACGATCATTTAGCCCATTGCACTGAATTCAAATGGCAATATAACACGTTGTTCATGATATTTTAAGCAAATTTAAAGCTGAATATTATTGAATGCATGCGGTACCTATACAAGGTGTCCCAAAAGCCTTGAGCGCCCCCTCTCATTCCTTAAATATTGATCCTAGACATATGTGTTAAATTGGAAAGTGGCGTAAAAAAAAGGTGCAGAATTTTATGAAATCGATTAAAATTGCAGAGGATTATTTTTCGAAAAAATACAAAATTTAAATTTTTATACAGTCCCTGTACACAAAAATGTCCATTTAGTAAAATGTTCCCCATACTCCAATAGGTCAATATACAAAATTTCAGCATTCTAGTGGAAAAAGTACCAGATATGAAGATTATATTAGTTTTGGTGCAAAATGGTAAGTTTCAGAAGAAGTTTAGTCAAAAGTACAAGTTTTTAAAATTTTTCAGTAGGCAATGTGGTATGAAAAGCACAATTCAGGAAAATTATTTTAATAAGTTATTTATTATAACAATGAATTTCAAATTTCCCTGACTTTTCCAGGTTCTCCAGATCGGTAGATACCCTGCGAACTATTTTAAAACGTTCTTATAACCGATCTTGTGAAACTGAACCTCTGAATCAATCTCAGCTCCCCCCATCAATAACCGAATTTTCTAACTACGCCCATGAAGCCATCATTTCGCAGTTTACATTTTTTTAATACCCAGAGCGAAGCCCCATTCATTCGGGTAACTGGATCTTCGCCAGGAGACAAGTTCAAATTATGTAGCCAAACGGAAAACACTAACCTATTTTTTTAGAACTTCTTCATAGAGAACACAGATACATTAATACCTAAAGTGCACACAAATAATACGCCAGAGAGTTAATGATACAACTGTTTGCTATTATTTAGTAAGTGGTGCAGAAACAAATTAAACAGTTTTCAGCTTTCAATTTTACCGCAAACTCGAATTTTTTCCTCCTCATTAGCTAACGAAACAAACATATCTGTATGTTGTAAGCACCAACACATCTAAATCATGTCAAAGGCACACCGAAAAGTCAAAGTTTTAAGAAATTCTATTTCCCAAACTAGATTAAGATCTCAATTTGAATTAAAATTACCAACGTCAATCAAAGCTTCACCTTGCAAGTCACCACAGTTTTCTCAAATGAGGCCATGAATCAATATACACTTAAAAATTCTATTCATCACTAAATCTGATGTAGAAATATCGAAACAGGACTCATATATATATATAATACGTTGCCCAACTGGAGGGGAGCCATGTAATGAGCTACAGCTTTCTGCTCTCCACCATTTCGAACCTGATCAGCAGTCAACATCTTCAATCTCAAAGTCAATAATATCAACGTTATATCAAAAATATCACATAGCAGAACGTATCACCAAAACTGTAATCAGGTTGAATTAAATTTATTCTTATTCAACATCAGTCTTTATACGAGATATCGCCATTTAGCGCAAGAATTTTATATTTCACGCCAAATATAAAGCATCTTTGGGAAAATTTCAGCATAGCCCTACTGCGCAGGGGGGGAGAGGGGAGAGAAAAGAAAAATTTTTATTAACGAAGAAGAAAATTCGTTCAAACCAGTCCAAAAAGAAGTGGGGGAGAGATTTCGATAACTTTTGGTTATTTGAAGTTTTATCGTAAATCGAAAACTTTCATTTAAAGTAAAAATGCGATCACTTTTACAAGAAAGAAGAGTAACAACCTTCGATTAGGCAATGGCCTAGTATTGTAAGTAGGTCGCTTTACTAGACAAAAATTTGAGAATGGAATGCACGTATCACTGCGCCCGACTGGAATCCATTTCTCATGTCTAGTGATCACGAAAATTTCCACTTCAGTGTCATTTGCCAATTTCATGTGAGTGCGAGGTACTGATCACTTTCAAAGCTCATGTGAACCGTTCTCAGAAAAACAGTCCAGACAAGGTTGCTCTACTTTCGACATTTACCTGATTTAGAATGTAAGGTTAAAAAAAAAAAAAACACTAAGTCAGAAAAGAACCATAACCGTCACTATCTTCAGAAGTGGTATCATCGACGAAAAAGGGATTATATAGAAAAGTTGGCAGCACTGGGTAGCGGCTCCGTATTCCAAATAATTGAGTAATTTTAAAGTGCGCATACGGAAGCAATATCATCAATGACTGACACAAGACAATTACACTATGCTTTACAATGTGATAATGTTCGTTACGCAGAGCAATACGGGAAAATTGGTCTCAAAGTAGCGGCTCCGTGCTCGAGGATCCACAAACCCATAACTTACACGTCCATTGCAAAACCTGAGGATTTTACATCACAGCACACACACCTCGAGCGTATGCACCTTGGGGAACGAATGACCATTTTTCTTACGTCGTATTCAGATTACGAGGCACGAAGATTTTTCTATTACGTAAGAGAAGAAAAAAAAATTTCATTAGTTGTTCATCTTACTCTTTAGCAAGTTATTCTACTTTTATTGACTGAATGCTCACTAACACTTGTGTGGTGTCCAAAGTAACGATCGCACATACCATATCATACGAACGTATCAATTATGTCCGTCGTAACAAACATAATTTACAAGTTTACATGACCAGGGTTGAATTGATGGAAAGATTGCTGGGGAACACTTCTGTTTTCAAACGAGGTCGATGGAGAGATAATTTCAGCCATAGGCAATGGACTCTCAAACGAGCACTGTACCAAAAAACGAACCTGTTGAACTCCCACACCAGCGAAAAGTAAAAAATAGGAACTTTTGAGATCCCTTCCGTCCAATCCATCGGACGTGCCGTGTCACCATGTAAACCAAGCTTATGATCCTTCCAAATCGTGTAATATACCGGTTCTCAGTTTTTTGTAGACGGAGTTCCTTGATCTCTTGCCCCCTCCGCCATCGATGAAGAAATGATTCCACAGCATAATATACAGGGCTGTCCCCAAAGGATACGTGCTGTGTGAGGCGTTTCAAGGAAGTTTTTGTATTTGCTGGTTTTTGGGAAACTTTCAACAAAGTTCGGCCTTTTTCTTTTTTTTTCTAGTCATTTACAAACTTGAATGGAAACAAATGAGGAAACCCCCCTAAATCTCCAAGCCTCAAAATAATATGCTGCATACGACCAGGAGAGGAATGAAAAACTGGTGAAAATGGAAACTGACACTTTGGGCTTGGATAGACGACATGTCAAATCCCAATCAGCGCGGCGCCGTGACTCTAGACTAGAAGTCTAGTAACCCGCAATTACAATACTCTTTAAGACAGCACCGCATACTCTCAATAATTTTCTTCAGGACAGCCCTGATAATATATGTATATGTGTGAACTATATTTTTTGCATTAGTAAGTAATAGTAGCAATTAATGTTCTTTTTTTTTGCATTAGTAAGTATTAGTAGTAAATAGCATTTGTAGAAATATAATTTTAAAGGGGATAAAACTTGCACATGCGTAAGCACAACACGAATGAACAGATTTTGTCATTACTACAATCCGGGGATGGAGGGACACACATGCCCATTCAATTTCTTTTCATATGGGGAAAATGATTAAAAACTTCAAAGAAGGTTTCAGCAGTCGTTTGTAATGGAGCGGCGCAAAATCCTTCGCTAGACAACGTAATGAATAATATCACACATATCTTTTAAATAGACAGAACTATTCGTCGATTTGACCAATGTACAATCTTTTACGGTTCCAATGTAAAGGCAATGTATGGCATAAGATTAGATTCCTTAAAGATCTCCGATTCTGGCAAAAAAAAGAAGAAAAAAAAGTATGGAAAATTTCAGAAACCATATTACTGAATATTTATCACACATCATGCTAAAATGCAAAATCCATGTTGGAACCATAACTGTTGTAACCCATTCGAAAGATATGTCTTTTTCTACCGCACCCATCAAATGAGGCTTCGTAAACGTTTTCACTTTACACTTCGTAAAAGTGTGTGACCTCCAGAAGTCCGCAATGAGGAGTGTGGGATAATAAAAGTGGGGGATAAGGTAGGCTGCGAGGAGGGACGGATAGACGAGTGGAAAGGAAAGGAAAAAATAGCCTGGAAATCACCCTTATCCGGAAAATCTTACCCGCGCACATGAATAAATAATTCGTCTGCGACTTGAGTACCAGCAATAACCGCGAAATAACCCTCCTGAAGGCCGTGGAAGAGTCGATAAAAGGAAGCATTTGGGTTCGGCGTTACATCGTCGGAAACCAACGACACCTATCTCATCAAAGTAAACGACGCGAAGGTGTTGCTCACTTCAGAGATTTAAATACGTAACTCACGATATAAAAAGCTACCGATGTCAACTGAAATCGGAAAAGATGCAATGAACAACGATCAAGAAACAGTGTCTACAAGAAATGGCCACAAATAAAAGGGAAGCTGAATTCAAGGGGAAGACTATGCCTCTGGGCCGGACTTAATAGAAATGGGCGTGTGCTGTTCCAAATGGCACGTCCATGGATAGTGTAATGGGCTTCGAACCATGCTATATTTAGCACCATTTAAACAAAGGGAATTACATCAGGAGAGCTTTAAACATTAAATTACTGGGACGTTAAATGGGGTCGGTGTGTTTTAGCTAGAGAACATCACTATGCTTAAAATCATTTAGTTAAAGAAAAAACATTACGACTCTAAAATATTGAATCGTTGATTAAAAGAGAAGAACCTTTAATAAGGAAGGGAGGTTGTGAGAAATTTAATTACAGTTATTAATTTCACACAAACACTCCACATTTTTTTTATCAATTCAAGCTAAAATTGACTCCCCCCCCAAATAAAAACTTAAAGCTTAAAAAAAAATAATGTTAGTTTAAAACGAGAAATAAACGTGAAGTGTCCGAAATTAAATTCCCTAATTAAACGGTTTTAAATCAATCTTGTGGCTAGCTACCTTTAATTAGAAGTACCTGCTCCACGTATCTTCATTTTTAACTGTTAATAAATAGCCCAAGTCTTTAACTAAATTGGGAGCGGGGACTGTGCTGAGACACGAATCATCTAAACACAGTGCCGGATTTACATATAAAAGTCAAAATAAGTTCCTGTCTAGGGATCGAGACTCCCCCCCATAGGAGCCTTGAAGGGCCTAGTATTAAATATTGAGTGCTATTTTAATCATTTTCATTTACAAATGTCCGCAAACGTTTCATTTTTTGATAAACCTAAATATTAAGAATAATGAGCTTTGAAACAAAAATGGTGACTGAATATCAACAGGGACAAATTCTTTTTAGGGGGCCCATTCTATCCCTCTAGTCTAGGGCCCATAAAACCTCAACTCGGTACCGTTTAAACTACTGCGGGAAAAAAATACACATATGAAAAATTTAGTAAAAAAAAATAAAAGAGGCTAACTACGTGGAACCTAGGCGTTATCTAACTCCACCTGAAAGGTAAAAAATATATCCCTAAAATGACGTCATGATCGCACGTGGCCACGACACGCGGACCGATCTCTCGCCCCTTACCCCACACACACACACACGAACATATAATTTGGCTTCAATTATTTGGAGCTTGGCCGCAGCTTGGTTGCGATACTTATTCGACAATGACGAACGGTAATATTTCTCCTTTTCCATTAATCTGGGAATAGGAACTAATTTCTAAATGGCACCGAGATCCCAACAATTACGTTTTGTTTGGAACCCCTCCCTACCTCCTGCGTAAAATGGACTTGCCTTTGACTTAGAATAAAGCAAATAAATGAATGTAAAAACTCAATGCATAAAAAAAAAAAGCAATTTTTCGTTTCCAGTAGCATTTACTACTTCACTCCCTACGTCCCATTCCGTTTCAAATGGCATTTACTACTTTACTCCCTACGTCCCATTTCGTTTCCAATAGCATTTACTACTTTGCTCCCTGTGTCCCATTTCGCTTCCAGTAGCATTTAATACTTCACTTCCTACGTAGCGAAACTTCACAAGGACTGGTGTAGGATGTGACCGATAGCTTAACGTAGCTTCCGAGCCACAAGACGTCAACGTACGACCGGGTGTACTAAGGATCAAACAATGAGCTGTGAAGTCAAGGACCACAGGCTGAACAACGACTCAGATGGATGAGACGTTCCTTACTATGAAACAAATGGTTTGTATACCTTACATTCAAGAGGACCCTTTGAGTTATCTGGGCCGAGAACGACGGCTGAAAGTGACTCCTGAACCATAATACATTTAGAGGTCGACAAGTGTAGTATGAGTTCAACAGTGGGCCACCTCCCAGTGTTGAGTATCCCCCCCCCCCTCCATAGGCGTACATAAAAAGTTCATAAGCGGGGGTTTATAGGCTCAATGGGGGGTTACAGAGCTACAACTCACATATTCCTATGTTAAATATACAAAATTTCATTGCAATGGGGATTACAACCCCATCGACACCCCCCTCCCTTTAATAAAAAAAAATCACAATTTATACGTATTTCATAGCTACCATCATTATCAGGATGACATATATACAGTAAAAACTTTCTACAATAATATCCAATATGACGATAAATCCCTCTGCAACGATAATTTTTGTCCGTCCGTATAATATTGTTGTAGAGAGGTTTTACTGTATCAACTTTTTATTTAAAGGGGCGAGGGGGATGCTGACCACTTGGAGATAGTTCACTTTGGAATTCAAGCTAAATCACCAGGTATATATAATTTTATATATAGGTACCAGTGTTCATTCTAGACTTATTTCAAGGGATGCACCCTCTGCCCCCCCCCCATTTTATAAAAATATGTGGCACCCTGCCTACCCTCATAAAAAACTATCGCCCTGACACGTGTCCTGCAATTAACGTTTGCACCTCTACTGGAAATCTTCCCTTTCCCAAAAAACACCACCAAAAATATATCTTTAGTTCCATACATCTCGCCAGCTTATAACAATCCTTTTGGGTCCCGAAGTCCTATACTTATGTCATCGGATATAATGTACCCCCAGATATAGCAAAACAAAAGTTCAGTCCCTTGAGATTCACTACAATGGGGTTCAACTGTAGTTTAAATGTAGTGGTTAATCAAGTCTCGTTTTCCGTCAAGAAAAAATAAAAATGGTTTGTTAAAAAAAATTAATTATTAATCTAGACAGTTTATGTTAATTAGTATTAAAGCGTGTGAAGATTTTTTTGATAAAGTTCACTTTTTTCAACCCAGAGCGCCATGACCTCTTCTGATCCTAGAACACTCCTATTAACACTGTAGTTACAACTATTTCATATGGCCTACAGTGAAATCTACCCATAACGATACTCAAAGCACTGGGAAGTACATTGCTATAGACAAGGTCAAACTTGATACGTTCTCTCTCTCAGAACCTGGGGGGGGGGTGATATTGCTATAGACAAATTTCACCATACATAGACATGTCAGGATTAATGACAGGTACTGTCTTTTCATGCAAAGAAGTCCGATGGTACAGTCAGAAATAACGTGACATCACAAAACGACTAGCCGCTTGCAACAGAGTAGGACTCCAATCTCAGAACTTGTTTTTGGCAGTCACCAAAAACAAGCGTAGAACTTGGAGTCCTACATTGTTGTAAGTGTTTAGCTGGTTTGTGACGTCACCTCCCGATATTTCTGAGTCATCAGACTTTTTTCATAAACGGAGATAGTAGATGGCAAGTAGTCTAGTTTGTATTTTACAACACAAGGATGGTAAATATCCTGCTGTACCAAGAAAACCAAATCCCAGACTACAATGATCAGAAAATGGCGTGTGTTCTTTTCTTTCTTTATTTCTGGTTTTACGGCTCAAAGACTACGATGGTCATGCTGCGCCGGGACCTACTGTTTTCTGAGGAATCCGAAGCTCTTAAGGCCTAAGGAACCAAACCCCAGACTACAGTGAGATCTTTTATGAGATATCTGAGTAAGCGTTCCTTTTGCACTGCTGGGAATCGAACCCGGATTAGCGGCACATTAGGAGAACATGTTACCACACTATGCCACTGCAGGGCAAGCACTTGTTCTATGGCACCACGAAAGTCTAATTTCAGTCAATGGCAAGATGGATGACGGTGTTACCACCATGCCACTGTAAGGCTGGCAACGATAGAAAGTTATTACAAATCATAATCTGCTTCGGATTTTACAAACTTGATCCTAAATTGATGGAAATATGCGAACTTCCGTCTTTTATATCCCCAAGACTGTACAACAGATTAGCTGAAATGAAACAAGCAGCTTAAAGTGACCTCCGAACACAGAAAACGTTGAGTATACTCAAAACGAATCCAATGTGGTGTACAGGGCCGTAGCTAGAAAGTGGTGGTGAAGAAGGCCCATGCAGGAGCGAATATGAGGAGGGGGGTGCAAAATCAGCTGAAATAACTTATGGGGGGAAATATATCCGTGACTAGGGGCGCAATCTCAACAGTTCTGCCAGTGGCACAAGATCATCTAGCGAAGGTCCTGATGGTGGAAGGACATGATGATGACAAGTGATGCTGTGTCATGGAATACGAGGTGGGGGACCCAAAAAAAAACGGATTTTTGTGCTAGAAAATTTATTAATGAACGTTTTTATAAAATTCCTTCACTCACCTTCAAAGTACTCTCCATTAGATGCGGTGCACTTGCTAAGTCTTTTTTCCCACTGTTTGAAGCATGTCTGGAAGTCTTCAACTTTGATATCGTCCAGTACCCTTCGCGAAGCTGTTTTTACCGCCTACACATCATCATAATGCTTCCCTTTTAACGTTTTTTTCATTCGCGGGAATAGGAAAAAGTCGCATAGGGCTAGGTCTGGCGAATACGGAGGGTGGGGAACAACAGACCATCCCTGAGATGCCAAATAGTGGGTCACTCGTAAGGCCGTGTGTGCAGGGGCGTTGTCGTGATGAATGAACCAGTCACCTGATCGCCAAAGTTCTGGGTGTTTCCTCCACACATCCTCTCGCAGATGTCTTAAAACTGCCAAATAAAACTGCTGGTTAATAGTCTGGCCTGGGGGTACAAATTCCCGATGCACAATTCCACGAACATCAAAAAAGACAATGAGCATCGTCTTCACATTCGACTTCACTTGCCTTGCTTTTTTTTGGTCTGGGAGAGTTGGGAGTCTTCCACTGACTTGACGCTTGCTTGGTTTCTGGGTCATACCCGTAACACCAACACTCATCACCTGTAATGACTTTGTTCAAAAAGTTTGGATCACTTGCAATCTCTGTTTTTAAGTCCTGGCACACATTTATGTGCATGGTTTTTTGCTCCTGTGTGAGAAGCCGCAGAATAAATTTAGCAGAAACACGTCTCATGTGCAAATCCTCAGTCAAAATCTGCTGGCACAAGCTCCAACTTACGCCTGTCTCTGTTGAAATTTGGTCGATCGTGAAACGATAATCCTCGTTGATATTTTGGTGGATTTTTTCAATGTTTTCCTCGTTTCATGATGTTGCAGGGTGTCCAGAACGAGGTTGGTCTTTAACACTCATCTCACCATGTTTAAAGCGCCCATACCAGTTGAAAACTTGTGTGCAGCTCATAGCATCCTCATGGAAAGCCTCTGTAAGCATTTGGTGAGTCTCCATTGCCAATTTTTTAAGCAAGAAATAAAGTTTCACACACACGCTTTGTTCTTTAAAAGTTGCCATAACGACTTCGCAGGCAGAACACGCCAACAGTTAGAGAAACTCAACAGTACGCTCGCAAGTTCACCTACACACTGATGCCATCTGCACAGTTGTTTAATGAAGGGCTCTACTAACCTCATCTAGCGGGAGAATTCTGTACTACGTCTACGAATGGCAACGCCCTCTCAGTCCGGTTTTTTTTGGGGTCCACCCTCGTATAGTTTTCCAGGGGATCCCAATCTCTGCTGCCGAGGATACCCAACCCTAGACTAGAGTGAGCAGAAAATTGGCACGAATCGTCCATCATACCACAGAAACCTAGATTAATAGCATGACAGACAAACGTGTTACAACTATACAACCAGAGGGCAATGAACCAACATTTCCTCGAGAAATTCAAACCTCTTTAATTAGACTTAAATGATATTTTTTAACTCAAACTAGCTTTTTTAATATAGAAGAAAAAGATACACTGCCTTGACCCAGAGTCAAACCATAGACCCTCCGTATGAACTAGTGTTTTAATCTACTTGGCTACCAAGGCACGGGGGGAGGGGAGATGGACTATGCTCCCCCCCCCCTTTATATATAAGGGCTTGTAAGATATTACCCTCCTCAGGGTCAATTCACAAAGCCACTGGGCATGCACGATTTTGTAACTTTTCTCGAGACTTGGGGAATTATCTCCGGGACTACAGTAAACGGCTGGTTTTTTTTTTTCACCATTGAAAGTCAAACCTGAACTAACAATGTGCTAGGTGAACACATTACCACTGAGCTACCATAGGGACAAACTTTTATTTGCGTTTCTTGGCATGGCAGAAAGACAGCTAAAGTGATGCTGTGTCGGGACCTACAATTTTTACGAAAGAATACGAACCCTGTCACCATGCTAATTAAATTTCAGACTACGAATTGAGTACAAAAAATACCTTTGGGATTCAAATGTGGATTTTCTGCATTATAGAAAAACATGGTATTCCTAGCCTACAGCAAAGCTCTTCCTTATCCACCAAGTTTCATTCAAATTACAGTAAAACCTCTCTACAACAATATTATACGGACCGAGAAAAATTATCATTGTAGAGGGAGTTATTGTTATAGGGAGGGTTCATTATACAGTAAAACCTTGCGGGTGAATTTTAACTCGTCCGTTCAAAGGACATTCGCTAAAAAATTCGGCTGCATATCTAAGGTGTTCATAACAAAGTTGCATCAACAAAAACGTCGCTCAGCATCCCCTGGAACTAGTGACTGCAGCAGTATTCCATAGTAGGGGTGAGCTCCCACTTGCTGCAAGATTTGCCGCACACGGCCGCCTGTTAGGCCACACATCATACCAACTTCTCTTGAACTGCACCGTGGGTGGGTTAAAACGTAAGCTAAAACGTCCTCTGGTTGCACACCCTGACTTACACCTGCGGGACGAGGTGTAACGATACCCGTCCCTCTCAGCTGTCGAACCACATTAGTGATGGTCATTGCAGTCGGATGGGGTCCCAAAAGAAAACGTACGGCATATTGTCATGCACTTTCTCTTGCATTACGACCACATTCCCCATATAACAGCACCATCTCGCAATACTCGTTGTTGGAATAATTCGCCATATAATATATAAGTACAGACGTTTAACGCACCGTTTCACTTCTCACACTGTCTTACACTCCTTGCCTGGCCACTATTTTATGCTTACCGATAACGTATGACGTAGCGTACACATTTGCATATCATGCGCTTTGTGACGAGATTGTGTGTGCAATGAAAGTATCGCCCCTACCCAAAGCTTCTCCTCCACGCAGAGCTGTACGAAGGGAAAGCTGTCATGCAGGGGCATCCTGTACCCTTTAAACTTCCTAAATCACGATTTTTGCCCTATTAAGGTGGTGAAAAAAAAACAAAAACAATCGTTTCGTACTAACTAGCTGGTGCTTAACAACTTTGCAATTGACTTTTCCCCGTATCTTGAATAGTTTTCGAGATAGCAACTCTGAGTTCTGAATTTTTCCGCTAGGGACGCTGTACGCAGTCTCATCTTGTAACGCATAGTCACTTTACTATACCTACACATCACGTTCATACATATAGCTCTCTCCGTTCGACAGTTATCTGCGTGTATAAGGACTTTACTAACCACCTTGTATATAGAGCATACATATACAAGGTTCCTAGGGAAGTCCGAATGTGGCCAATACCTTTTGAACGAAGAAAGCTCTTGCACCAAAAGTTAGGTATTGGTATAGTAAAATGACCACGCACTATAAGATGATATAAACAATAGCACCCCTGGTGGCAAATTAAGAAAATTAAAAATTTTATTTAAAAAAATAATGCCACAGGAAAATATTTTCAATTAGAAAGTTGTAGAGCATCCTTCAGTTAGTAAGAAAAGGTGTATGGCTCACATGCAATATGTACACATACTGCCACAAAGTGAGGTGTTCCAGAAGTTTCAAGGCAATACTTTCAGTTAATTTTTTCTGGTGTTTTAAGAGTTCAGTTGAAGTTCTTATAGAAAAGAGATCATGGTTTCTTTTCTGGAAGAACTTGCACTCAACTTTAAAACACCAGAAAACAGTAATTGAAAGCGATGCATTGAAACTTCTGGAATATCTCACTTTGTGGCAGTGCATGTACATTTGGCATGTGAGCCGCACATCTTTTCTTACTAACTGAAGGATGCTCTACAACTTTCTAATTGAAAATATTTCGCTATCTTCGTTTTTCAAAATAAAATTCTTTATTTTTTAAATTCACCACCAGGAATATTACTGTTCATCCCATCTGATAGTGCATACTCATTTTACCATACCAATACCCAACTTTCGTTGCAAGATCTATCTTCATTCAAAAGTTATTAACTGAATTCAGACTTTACTAGGAACCCTGTATAGAGATGGTCTAAAATAAAGTTCCTCTGGCTATAAGGCTTCTGCAATCGTGGTTTTTGAAGCACTGAGATGAAATTTAAGGTTTGGACTTCCAAAATTTTAGGCTCTAGAACAGTGGTTCCCAACCTTTGTCGAGCTGTAACCCACTTTCATAGTAACCAAGTAATCTGCGACCCCCTTTTATAGTAACCAAAGGATCTACACCTCCAATTCCTTTCCACCACCATAACACTTGCATAATAAAAACATTTTAACAGAGTAAAGAAAGACATTGATTATAAAAATTTATGTTAATTACATGTATTACATTGTGCATGGTCAAGTTTAAATATAAAAAGCTGCTAAAATATTTGATATGAAATTTTTGAGTAAAATAATTGGTAACTAAAACAATTGTGGAGTGGGCAATTTTGATTTTTTCCTACTCCAAATTCAATTTTCCTCAAAATTTATTTTTACAGCTTTATTTATATAGCCTTTTGCTTTTTAACTGAGAAAAGCTTTTACGTTATGCAAACCAGCAAGATTGACGATGTCAACAACATCGGTCATAATGAAATGTAGTTTAGCAGAGCTTTTTTTTTTTAAGCCTAGCACTTTCCCAAAGGTCATAGAACATCGCTGTAATGATGCAAAACGTGTTTCACAATGCATCAACGAGAAGAGGCCTTTGGCAGCCTGGTAGTTGTTTTTAATGAAAAGTAAAAAAAACAACATTGTCTCGGTATCAGTATTATGTCTAATTATGTAATCGCGAGAATGTATGGCACCACTATAGGGTCCATCAAGGAAGAAAAAGGGCCATGCTAGTGCAGTAGTTATTCTTTTCAATCAAAAACAATAAAAAACTTAAAATAATTGTTTTTTCGAAATAACTTACCTTAAGCTTTGCTCATTTGCCGTCCATGGAAAAAAAAAAAGAAAAGCAGAAGTTAAATTTAAATTAGAAAAAAGAAAACTGACAATATTGAAAAAAGTAAGAAGAAACAGGAATCCAAGTAAGAAAAAAACGTATGGAAGGAAACACTTGACAAAACGGAAGCCTGTACCATATTGTAAAAGAGTGCCTTATTTTTCATTGGACAAGTTATTTATTCTGAAAGTGTCTTATTGTCAAAGTACTTTTATTTGTAATACTTCTGTGGAGCCCCTGGATAATCACTGTGGAACCCTTGGGGCTCCACAAAGTACAGTTTGGGAACCTCTGTTATGGTATTGTAAAACGCTAGCAATCTTTTCTGCCTGCCATAAACATATTCAATATAATAAGCGACATGCTGCCGTAAGGTCGACGTTCCTTGTCCACAATCTATCATTGCCAGACACATCAAACATTTGTATAATTAAATGTTCATTGGCGGCTTTCTTGCTTCTTTTATTTCATTTTTCGTACATTTGCATTGATTTTGAAAGTGCCATTTCTTGGTAATTTTTTCAGCCTTAAAAACAAGTTAATTTCTACGATTTATGCACATGGCCAATCGCAATTAAATAAAATCATTATGATCATTGGCTGTTTCTCAAAATGCATACATCCTAAACGTAACTGCGACACCACAAGCACATTTTACCATCTAGAACCACCTATATTTTAAAGTCTAAATCTTAAATTTTATCTCAGCACTTCAAACCGCAACTCAGAGCCTTGTGAATAATAGAAGTGTCACTTAGATTACTCTGTGCATACAGGCGTAGGAATTACATCACAAGTCAATGTACTGAAAATCTCAACCAATTTAAGGAGAGAAAACTAGGGGACGGATTGTGCAATATCGCCAAGATATACAAATGAAGATTACAATTTAATCATTCTGAAGTTTTTAAGTCTGTACTTCCCCCCCACTTCACCCCTGCATTAGACAATGCTTTAAAACACAAGGACAGCAGTAGTCATGCTGCCCCAGACTAGAGTTCATGAACTCCAGTCTCTGTCACTCAGTGAACCAAACTCCGCACTGTAATGGAAAAAAAGAAAAAAAAATGGCACGCTTTCTGTAATACCACTGAAATCGAATCCAAATTAACCGCACGAAATGCGAAAGTATTACTGCTTTGCCTAGGGCTAATAAACGAATATGAACGTAATTCGAGTCATAAAAATTTAGGAAGTCCCCTTTAATTTAGCCAACCGCTCGTTGCTATACACGCAAGTCGATTCTAATTAGCTGAAGCGAAAAACCCGATATATTGAATTTTAAAATCAACATTCTAGTAAGTACAACATACTCGTTTGATATAAACATCCCGAAGTACATGAATATTTTATACTACACGTAAAAGTGGAATTACGGACACGGCGCGGAGCAAGCGGGTAAAAAAAAAACCCGCGAAAGTGCTTAGCACATCCACAGCAAGAAGCAAAACCATAATTATCTGGGATTAGTTTAAGCACGACAGTTTAAATTAACGTTTTCGCTATGTTAAAATAACCCGAAAAAAAATCTACACATTTTCTTGCTCCTTTGGCAAAAATTTTCAAATATTTTGACAGTTATGTTTGAATTTGACAACGAATATGCTTACCGTGGAAGGATGCGAGGAGAAACGACGCAAATAATCCAAAACCTAAACTCATGATGAAATCACAGATATTCCACAAAATATGTAAATCCTAGCAAAGTCAACCCAGAAAAATTTGGGCGAAAAAAAAAATTGGTTAGCAAATTTCGAGGAGAAAATTCGTTTAACTTTTCTGCCGCACACTCGCACCTGGCTAACGTACCGCCCAAAGCTAAAAAACGACTGCAGGAAAGTGTTTCCTAATCAGTGCTGCCGAATTTTCAAAGGGAACTAGGGTAAAATCCCTCATTCACGAGCGGTCACCCACCGGACAGGAAAAATTGTCCGTAAAAGAGAGGTGATCGTAGGAAATAGTGCTATTATTATAAAGGAGTTTCTTGCCGGGAAATTATCTTTCCGAACCTACGAGGTGTACATTAAGAAGGGTTTTACTTTATTCTACATTAGTTGTGCCATTTAATACTGTATTATCACATAAATATGATTTACCCTACGCGACTTCGATATTTTTTAGGGGGTTTTTTTGGTTTTTTTTTTCGTTTATTATCACAAACAGCATTCTGTGGTGGTCACTTTCCCAAATGCTAAATTAGCAACATGTGAATAAATACCACAAATACCTATATATATCCTTACATAAAGTTGATTTTCCCCTTTCTTGTTATGGTTATTTACGGCTACCATTTCAGCTTGTGTTAAAGCCAAAATAATTAAGACATTCTTTGCGTTTCGAGAAAAATTATGTGAACAGAGCCCCTGCTAACAATAATCGGCCGCTGATAAAGACGTATTCAGTATCGTGGGCTCCA
This sequence comes from Dysdera silvatica, assembly GCA_006491805.2. Lineage (NCBI taxonomy): Eukaryota > Metazoa > Arthropoda > Arachnida > Araneae > Dysderidae > Dysdera > Dysdera silvatica. The sequence continues at coordinate 5,391,105 of QLNU02015270.1, read as the reverse complement.
ACAAGAAGGGGCGGCTCGAAGTTCATACGGATTGCATTTTGCCCCCCTCCCCCCCGGCGAAAACAGGAGATTTTCACAGATGCACAGTGAGCCATATACCCTATAAAAGTGGCCAAAATTCTCTGAAAGAATTTCTCCAAAGATATTTCTCAAAATTTCTCTTAACTTGTCTCTTTGTAGAGAGATTTTCTACTGTTGGGTCAATTAAAAAAAATTTGAACTTGACTTCAGTTTGACGCCCTCCCGAGTCGCCTGTCCCTTAAGCCGCCCCTTCCAATAAGCTACGAGCCCGTGTAAAAAAAAAAAAAAAATCGGCGACGAGGGCCCATAAACCTTCGGACCACGGTACAGTGGTATCCAAATTCTCTCCCATAAGTGTACGCAAAAAGTTCCTTAGGGGAAGTTACGACCAACTCTCTATGTAGGCAATATTTTTTCAAGATGAGGGGTTACAATCAGCACCGTAGCTAGATAATCACGCCCCTGGCAGAACCATCCAGATTGCGTTCTGCCACCTACTGCCTTATTTACAACCCCTTGCGGATGTCATTACATTAGCATCTATATCCTGACATGAATCTCAAAAATACGATGCATTGCGCATGCTTACGAACTTCTCGTCGATACTTCAGAATCTTTCCTTTGTGGGGTGGTACAAGAATTGCGGAAACGTCAGACTTCGACAAATGCGCTACGACTATAATCGTAAACAGAGAAAGACTCGTAAATTAATGGTAACGTTTTATCCTGCTATAGATCCCAGCATAACGCTTTTTGCTAAGGAGTACTAGTGTAAAATATATTGTGCGATTACGATGT
>QLNU02015270.1:5365680-5390186 GCA_006491805.2 Dysdera silvatica | reverse complement strand
CATTATACTTTCGCAAACCAAAATGAATTCATTAACTAGGCATAATTCACCACCTTCCTCTAACTAACCAGTTTTTGTAATGAAGTTGCACTTAAAATAAGTCATAGTTACGATTTATTAGATCATATTTTTTCATATTAGCTGATGATGTGGCAACAAAAGATGTTAAATTACTCGTAAAGAAAAGAATGATTTTCCGGCGCCTGGTGGGACCCGAACCCACGACCTCCTGATTGCCGGTCAGGTGCTCTACCTACTAAGCTACAGGCGTCAATCGTTTCCTTTTTTACGAGCATATGGCGGCGATTTCGCGATGCCTGCCATTGGTGTTGTGACTACTCTGGTTACCACAAATAAACAAACAAGGAGCAAATACGTAACCGAACGAAATTGAAGATTACGTATTGCTGTCAACCGTCACGACCAGTAATCGCAACAGAGTGTTGAATAATAAATCAGGTGGGTATCGTTTTACTCCTGCTATGGATCCCAGCATAACGCTTTTGCTGGGCGAGCAATTAGTGAAATATACGCGACAATGATGTGACTGAAATCAAAAATAAATCTCATAGTGTTTACAACGAGCAACGGCAGTACGTAAATACGATACCTTTCTGGGTAAGGGCAACTGCCCCGCCAGATTATGCCAGATTATGCATATGTTTCAGTGAATATATATCTTAGGACCATGATAATCATAACAATTAACATGAATATATACCAAGTTTTCTGATATCGTAGATCCATGTCTCTGTAGATTTTGCCTTTTTTTTAAAAAAACTGGGGCTGAGGGCAAGAGCTCCTATCAAATTACGCCAATATCTTAAGGTACGTATTCAATGGAATGCATTTACAAATTCAGTCACATCGTAACACTCATTAAAAGAAAATACCTAACATATTGGGATCCAAAGCAGGATAAAACGTCAACACTAATTTACTATTCTTTCTCTGTTTACGATTATAGTCGTAATGTATTTGTCGAAGTACAATATTTCTTCAATTCTTATACCACCCCCTAGGGAAAGACTCAGAAGCATTGACAACAAGTCCATCAGCGCAATGCATCATTTTCCTGAGATTCATGTCAGGATATAAATGCCAGTTGTCATTAACCCCGCCAAACGGTGGCTCTGGATATGAATAAAGCTTTGTGAGGTTGTAATGATATAAGACTTGATATCATAGGCAAGTTATATGGGCCCAAGCCTCACCCCAATAATTTGAAATAAATTGCAATTTTACATATATTGTAATGTATAAATATCTACAATATATGCTTAGTGCCCTCCCCAATAATTTTGAGAACTTTACGTTGATGCTTGATACAATACATTTCGAAGTGAAGAAAGTGCTATCACCTGCGCTACTAGCATAGGCGTAACCAGGGGTGGTTTTGGGGGTTGTAACCCCCATTGCAATGAAATTTTGTATATTTAACATAGGAATATATGAGTTGTAGCTCTGTAACCCTTCTCATTGAGCCTATAACACCACCTTATGAACTTTCTGCCTACGTCTACTAAGGCTGACTCTAGCAATAGGCAATCTATAAGTATACGCAGGAAGTTCATAAGGGGGTTATAGAGCTATAACTAGATGTACTCGTATATATATGTGTACAAAATTTCACCGCAATGAGGGAGTTACAATGCCCATTAACACCCCCCACACACACATACGTTGGTGAGACAAACCTAGACTGTCACGTAGGTACACCGATAATTGAACCTCTAGAAACAGCAGTTATTATCAACCTCGCATAAATTCGCCATGTCTTTTAGCATGGAGTAACATCTTTTGTGCATGCCGTTTTTCAATTTTAATTCCCAGTAAACATCTGTTTTTGTTTGATGTTGCCCTTGTAAATTAACATAATTAGGATCTGAAAAGAGAGGAGGGTATGGTCGAATGTTATTCACAGTGCTTAATTTAATTTTCTAATACAGAAGGCCCAGCAGTGGTAACAGGTTCACCTAGCATGAAGTTATCTTGGATTCAACACCTAAAAGTGGAAAAAAGAAAATGGTTAGCAATTAATTGCTCATTGTAGTACTGTGATTGGTTCCCTGGGCAATAAGAGGTTCGGATTTCTCAAAAAACTGCAGGTCTTGGTGCAACATGGCCCTTTCTGTTCTTGTGAAATAAAACTCACAAGCCAATGATCTAATGTAGAGTGAGAACTAATTAAACGAGTAATTTTTTCACCAGTGAAATGTTATGACCCCTACCAAAGCTTTGGTCTTCATATAACAATATAAGTGAAATTCCCAACTTGGGTCGCTAAATATCGAAAGCTGGCCCTTTGTACAACCAGAAAATGACTTGAGACAAAAGAACCATAAATTAAACATACTGACATATGTTTTTAAAATTTCCTACTTTATGTCCAAATGAACTGATTTTATTTTCTATGCCTGTCCTCAGTCATGAGCTTCTATATATGTATGTGTGTGTGTGTGTGTACCACAGCCGTCCACTGCCAACAACACTAGCACTCGTCAGAGCACCACTTTGAAGCAGCCCCAACATTCATTTACCGTACTATAAGTATGTGTGATATAATATATATATATATCATCATAGGTGCCGACTTGAAAAATTATTGTGAGTTCCAAAAATTTTAAATCGATTGACCCACGCCCTTTTTAAAAGGATGTAAGTGTAATTTAAATTTCATTATCAGATTATCTGGTACAATAAGACACCTGAAATGTTAAAATGAAGCAAATTATAGGTTATTAAAGAAAAATATTTTTTCTCTAGATAATTATTTAATGCCCCCTAAATGCATACACCATTTATAGTTTTACGATTGCTGCCAAAATACTCAGATGTGCCCAGCCCCCCCCCCCTCTTGAAAAAGAAGTTGACTGAAATAAAAACTAGATTCCAGATGCTCCAGGGATGCTTGTGGGGTGTGTGTAAACAAAGTAAAGAAAAGTGTGGATCCCCCAGCTGTTGAAAGGTAAGGTGGGTCACCTTACTGGACAACATATTTTTGCCTTTATCACTATAACCGCTAATGGTTCTCGTCTCTGTATGCACAGCTAAAGACTAGACTTCTTTTCTGTGAATACAGACAAAACAAATTTTCTTACATAAAAAGTCCAAGGAAGAGGGTAGAAATAATGAAAATCTTAAAGAATCGATGACGAAAAACTTTGTGCATATATTTCTGTACGCATGTTTTCCTTACCCACAAAATTATTAGGGATTCGAGGAACCCACAATGAAGTTATTGAGGGTTCAAAGAGTGTCTTGAACCCAGGAAGTCGGCGACACTGTATATTCAACCATTATCTATCCACTGCTGGATGAAGGTCTCTCCAAATGCTTTCCACACAAGTCTATCCTGAGCAATTCGCTTCCACGTCACCCCAACCTGTTTTCTTATTTCATCCACCCATCTAGTTTGAGGACGTTTTCTAGGTCTTCGGTGGTCTCTTGGAATCCAGTTCAGAATTTCTGTTGTCCATCGTTGATCAGTTCTTCTTGCAATATGCCCAGCCCATCGCCATTTCAGCCCTTTTACTTTAACAATGATGTCCTCTACTCTAGTTTGCTCTCTCACCCAAGTGTTTCTTTACAATCCCTCCTAATTATCCTCAACATGAACTTTTGGGTTGCCTGTAGTTTCCATATTGCTGCATTCATTAGACTCCATGTCTATGATCCATAGGGGGAGGGGGGGTTGGCAATAATACACACTGGTTGAAGACCTTTCTTTTTAGACACAAAGGCAATTTCCCCTTCAGGATAAAACTGTTTCTTCCAAATGCACTCCAGCCAAGTTTAATACGTCTGTTGAGTTCTTTCATAATGTTGCCATCCATTGAAATCAGCTGGCCAAGGTAAATATATGAATCAGCAATTTCTAGCTCAATGTTGTCAACTTGTATTCTGCTTTCCCTAGGAAACCATTGAATATGAGTTCACATACATCAATTGTTCATATTGTAACCAAATGTATTACCATTATGTAATCCAGGATAGTGATTTTCAACCGCCGAGCCACATTAATTAGGACTGTCCTCAAAGGATATATGCTGTGTGCGCCGTGTACTCCCAAGAAATTTTGAAAAAATACCAAGTATGTGCGGCATACTCTCAGGCTCTTGGGAAAGATTCTGTATTTGCTGGTTTTTGGGGCAACTTTCAACGAAGTTCAGTCTTTTTTTTTAAGTCATCATTTACAAACTTGAATGGAAACAAATGAGGAAGCCCCCTGAATCCCCCAAGCCTCAAAATAATATCCTGCGTACGACCAGGAGAGGAATGAAAAACTGATGAAAGTGGCAACCAGCGGCGTAGCGTATGTTGCCAGCGCCAGTTAAGTATTGCACCCACTAAAACCCATTAGCACTCCCTTTCACAAGTCCAGTATTGAAGCTTTCGCCCCAGTGGTATCCCCCATGCTATGCCAATGGTGGCAACTGCCATTTTGGGATTGGGCAGACGATCAGTCAAATACCAGTCAGTACTTTTGGCATGGAGGATGTCACCAAGTCCAGTAACCCCACAATTTCAATACTCTTTAATTAAGACAGCACTGCATACTCTCAATAATTTCTTTCAGACAGCCCTCACAATAATTATACCTAGTTACAAGCGTAGATTTCATGGAAGTTCCTCATTTTAATTTCTAGGTATGCTTTTTAAACAAATAACTATTTTATCGGAAATATTCTAAGAAAAAATACACACATGGGAATGCATTGGAAAGCTCAGAACCAGGAATGTCTGAATAACACCAGCAAATAGTAACCAAGTTATGTATTTTAAATATATGAATATTCAAGGAGTGAGGGAGAATTTTCAGACATCGAAATCTTTAGCTTAGAAGCAAGTGTATACCAACATTATAACCAGATATAAAAATGTCTGCAAACCGACACAATAATGAACATTACATCCACAGAGTTTTTTACTACCACTATTAGGCAAAGAGAGGAGGATGGCTGCCAAAGCACAGAGAGCTCATACTATATACGTTCATAGTGTTTTGATATCCAGGGGGGAAGAGGCTGGAGCCCCTTCATTTCCCTCCTCCTCCTACCACCACCCTGAGCTTACTTTTCTTAATATTTCTGGATCATTGTTTAATTCATTCAATGTATGCTTCTCCATTTCATTTGATGTTTTGTTTTTCTACTAAAATCTATTTTAGATTATTTTTACTCTTTCACACATCAACAGAAAGTCGGCAAATGAAAGCGGATGCGTAAAATAAAAAGACTGTCCAAAACACTAGCATCTCTCTTGTTTAATGTTACGATGATTTGTCAAATGGTTCATCTACTAGCAAAAGCGCTAATTATAAAAGAATAGTAGGTTCATAATTTATGTGTTTGCGTATAAATTCCAGGTCTGCAAATGCAAAGTTAACCAAATTGCCTATCACTAGTCATAACTGGCAAACTGGTAGCAACAGCTACCCTAAGTGTGTAATATTCGTTTTTATATTGAAATGCAAAAACAAAGCATGTTAAATAGACGTCTGAACACAAAGCTTTTATGTTTTTCTTAACTTTTCATGATGTCACATTTAATGGCTAATTTCAGGATTTCACGACAATGTAAGTATCACTTTATATCGTGGCATTGACGAGACTCCTGAATGGAAGAACTAGGAAATGCAGTCAGTCAAGTGAGTCAACCAAACACATGCAAAACATAAACCATAACAATAAATATATTTTATATATCTTTTAATTTGCACTGTGTTTTGCATTTTTAGTTATTTATTATCCCGAGTGGAGAAGTGCTGCCATTTTCCCAAACAATATTTATTAGGTGCCAAATATATATATATAGCTGTAAGAGTTGGTACCTACAACTGCAAATACTACAAAATGGAATAGTTAAAGTTAAGGATGTCACTTTTACTTAAATGAGAAATTTGCACTTGGAGGGGGGGGGGAGTGACAGGTATCTATGTTTCTTCTTTCAAAAACAGCTTCTAGGTGTGGGTGACAAAAGCACTGTCTTTAATTCCACCACGAAAACCATAAGAAAACATGTCCTGGCTGCTTTGTGTTTTGATCAATATTTGGGAATCGTGTTATTCTTGCAAAGGGTAATATAAATCTTAAATATAAGGGAAAAGAGCACCATTCTCGTGTACTGTTGGTTAAGGCACTCATACAAAGACCATTGATACAAAGGGTCCCTGGTTCGATTCCTGGGTATTTCCTTTTCTTCTTTGCAAAAACAATTCTAGCTAGAGACTGTAGATGCCAAAAACATTACCCATTTTCAATTATTCTATTTGACACAAATTACGAGAAAAGATCTCAAAGCACATTTTATTTTTGAAAAATTACTGTGTCTGTATGCAATCTGGAATATCAGCTAAAACTGAAATTACTGGAAAGTGCCAATATATTTTTTAGTAATAAGAGTAATTTAAACATTATTTTATTTATTTAACGGAAAAATTCCTCCACAACCTATAAAGTTGAACTTTGCTTTTACTCTCACCTGCGCAAAAAAGAAAATTTGATTTTCACTGTTTTTTGGCATGAGGACAACAAAGTCATTCTGCGTCGGGACCAAAAGTCTCCAACGAAATACAAACCTTTTAAGGTCTAGGAGGCAAGGAAAAAAAAGACACCTGTGAATGTACACGCTTAATTATGTGCAAAAACATCGAAAATATAGTTGCATTCACAGTTGAATCGGTTACCATCCTTATCAAGGAGATAAAAGTGTTTGGTTCTATTATACTAGACCGGTTATATATATTGGTTACAATATGATTTTTGTTTCTACCACAAAACTGAAAGAGATTTATATATGAAGGATAGCACCAAATACCAGTATCTTATGTATAGACTTTTGTACATCTATTCCATGTTGAACTGCTGTTTAGAATGCTACAGCAGACCAACGTTATATTAATGAATATAGAATACCTGTATTTATTAATACTGGAAGTATTGCAGAGGCCAGTTCCAGAGCATCATAATAAATCGAGTCACATCAATTTTTTGGCTTTCCACCAGAGCATGTAGAAGCTACACCGGTACTATAATTCATTAAGCATAAAATACCCACTGGTGCACACAGGGTTTTTCTCGGGGTAACCAGACCCGTTAAGGCATGCCAGGTGCTAGAGCTTGCACCCTCTCCTTTTCAAAAGACAAAAGAATGTTTCCTCAAGTATATTATCCACGGTGTTGAAAAATAGGTAGATGAAAAGTGGTAATGTATTCTACAGTATTAATTACACAAGAAACTATTTATTTCACTTTTATATGTGCATTTGGTATTTTTAAATTGTCAATGAAATGCCAAGTTTTACTTTGCCGGGGCTCCTGAAAGTGCAAGGCTATGTGTTAAGATCATATAGATGAATTTAAAAATACTTTTTCTTATTGAGGTTCAACATCAGAGGAAGTATGTCTTCAAATAAATCTGCAAATAATCTTCATCTTAAAATACAGAACGTAGCAAGTTTATTTCAAATTCTTGTTATATTAAAGCATTAATTCAGTCATATCTCAAACTTCCTTGGCTTTTCAGCCAGATCATCTAGAATTTCCTCAGTACGTAAGAGTACATTATAATGTATGTACATAAGTGCCAGTTCATTCAGTCTTTTCTCGCCGGTACTACTCCTAAGATATGCTTTCGCTTTCTTTTTGGTTTTACGGCTCAAAGACTACAGTGGTCATGCTGCGCCGGGACCTACTGTTTTCCGAGGAATCCGAACCTCTTAAGGCCTAGGGAACCAAACCCCGGACTACAGTGAGCAGTGCGATCTTTATGAGATCTCTGAGTAAGCGTTCTTTGCACTGCTGGGAGTCGAACCCGGATTAGCGGCGCACTAGGAGAACGCGTTACCACACTGCGCCACCGCAGGGCTCCTAAGATACGCCTTGAGTATCTTTAGAGTTAAGAAAGATCTCTCTACAGTACGAGTTGTAACTGGTAGTGTTGCCATTATTTGAAGAAACTTAATAATAACTGGGAACAAGTTATTGTTGCACACTGAAATGGCTACTATGGCACTCTTTGGCTTGGCTGTAGCCAAAGCCAAATTTGATGCCAAAGTTTTAGTTCACCTTCAACGTTGGCACTTACGTCATAAAAATCTATTGCAACACAATAATATTCTCTCTTTTGCCAACTTCATCAGAAAGGAGATACTGAAATGGCTGTAAAATATCTTTATGTTTTGTGAATTTTGACTGAAGAGAGGAGATAAAGGCATCGAAGAATGGAATAAATACTGATCTCCTATAGTATTCCTCCATACTGTTTGCAGGAATGTTGCTTCGCATGGTCTGCCTGCATGTTGTTATTGGCTTTAATACTGGAATCTCGAGTTTCGAAGCATTCTTGCTGGCACTTTTAAGACAGAAACGAAAGCATCTTCAGAACGATTTCTCATAACATTAACAGTTGATACAAATGTTAGGTGTTTCTGTTATTTTGTCTATTCTTCATGCATTAGTTAGTTCACTTAGCTTAGGTAGGGCAATACAGTATTGTAAGTGTAGGAGAATATGAGTTAGTATTCTACTTAAACAATACAGTATTGTGAAGATACTAAAATTAAAGTTAGTTTGGAGTAGATTGCAATCCTACATATATTTCCTTTTCCAACATTTATAGTAATATACTGTGCAATGACCCTATTCCGTGAGTAACACACGCTAGAAGTAAAGGTGTCATGTGAGTTATCCAAGTAATATCATGAACTCTAAACTACAACTCAACTCAAACTTACAGGAATTTAAACTTGGCTCAATAACCATGGATTTTGCTTACTGAAATTTAAAATTAATTTTTAGAAGATCTCTCTGTAAATGATAATAAACTGAATTACCAGCATTAAAAATGACCCAAAGCATTAATCATGAATGTACATACTTATAGACTACGGTGTTAATCACAACTGTGTATACCCGTATAGAAGTCAACGATATAAAAGAAAACGGGGAAAAACGAAAAGAGATTGTATATATCGAGAACAGCTATTTGGTACCCAAATAATGCCACTTTAAACACACATAACTTTAAATAGTTGCAGTACCCATTAAACAGATGACCATTGAAACAAAAAAGGCGAAATAAAAACTATAATTTATTAATAAATTATATTCAAGTTTAGGCAAAAGACCTACAAATTACGGCAGTATGATCAATACCACAGCTCACTTTTAAAACTTCAGCTGGAACGGCAACCTGAAAAAGATAATTATATATATATTTTATACATTTTATTTATATATATATATTTTTTGATTGTTGAATTTTTATCAATCAATATATTTTTATATATTGGTTGAACTTTCAAGGATCAATTCAGCAAAGTAAGGCAAGACATACAAGGGATCTATTTTTTTAATCTTAAGTTAATTTTATTTTAATTAATTTAGTTAATCTTCGATTAATTACAAATTTATTTAAACTGAATAGTTATGATTTATAACAGTAGAATTACAATTAATGAGATTTCAATCTCTTATCTTGGTCATTTGCTTGTTTTCTCTAACACAATCCTTTACATATTTGCATTAAACATTTATAATAAATATAATACAATTGTGATGATTTTTCATTTATCTTTTCTGTTCTTGGTCAAAGATGCTTAAGCAGCATTTATGTTAGTCTATTATGTACGATTATCCAGATTCCTGATTGTTTGGACCTGCTTCAGTCCCAATCAGTCTGGGAAACTGGAATTCCATTATACAGTAACACCAACCACTTAACCAGGGTGTCTACTGAAACTTCTTCCTGTCCTTCACCTTCTCGTGACCATTTAGATACATTTCTTGACCTTAGTTTCGCAACTTTTTTTTTTTTAATTGAAAAAATAACCATCTAAAAAATAGCTGAAAATCCCTAAATATTGCCAAAATATGATGAAAAATAGCTGAAAAACCACTAAAAATTGTCAAATGATGAAATTAGATTAAAATAATTAAACCAGTAAAAAGTCGTTAAAATATCATACGAAAATTACAATTCAATGCATGAGTAAAATTAAAAGAAAATGGGAATAACCATGACCTACAACATTAATTCCATGACCTTTTCTTGACTTCTGTGCCCTCTTCTCGTTTCTTGACTTTTCCTTAATTTCTGTGACTTCCATGACCTGGTAGACACACCAGCCTTAACGGACACCCCGTTTTCAGAAATGTGGTAGCCTGGGTTGCCACTGCCTGGAACAAGTTAGGTATTGCGTCCTCTAAAACCAGTTAGCACTCCCCTCCATCAATCTAATATTGAAATTTTGCACATGGGGCAAGCACGGATACAAATAACACTGGGGGAGGGGGATTGCCCCCTCTTGAATCTGCCAGTGACCGAGGCTTTTGGCACGATACCACCCCCATGCTACACCACTGGTTTTGACCATTAGATTAACATTCCCCAACAAAAACATCTCTCTTTTACAGAACAAATTTTTCTGTTCAATCAGTATTCACTAATGCAGGGGTTTTACTGTGTTGAGGTTTGTGTTAATCAAAGCCATGTTTAGAGGAGTGCGAGCTGAGTGGCTGCCCAAGGCCGCCAAAGTACCAGGAAATCAGTTTTGTTTTGTCAAGGCGTTTTTCAGGGCCGCAAACACTGTAAGCCCATCCCTGTTGTTAGTACTTTTATTCGGCACGAAGACAGTAAAGGTTATGAAGCAAATAGCCGCATAATATTGAAAATACCAATTCTAGTTTGAGTGCCATAGTTAATTTAATTCTGGGAGCGGCCAGCATCAAGAAGGATGTCCGGCTAGGAAAGGCTATATTCTTGGTTTTAGAGCAAAGTAAGTCACTTAATAACGCCCCTATTCTTGCTGAGTGACTGGTAATTGTCATTTACTAGTAGCATGACTGCTAGATGTGGCATGTAGGAAAGTAAGAAATAATGGTGAGCGCAGATGGCAGGGTAGGAGGGGTATCATAAAAAGGTTAAAATATTATCCTTACCCTAAATGGAAAAAACTGATCATCAAACCTTCCAAGTCCAAGGCAGTTTCCACGATTTCTACCCCACATGTACAAGTGCCCTTTATCTGAAAAAAAGAAAAACACTCTTTTTTTTTTGTACTGTTTCATTTACAAGGACAAATCAGTGTACACACACTTTGCTTAATAGCATACTGGTGCTTTATTTAACAGTGTACTGGAACTTTAAAGGTTAATCTAAATTTTGCTACTAGTCTACTATGAATGATACAAATTAGTGACCCAATTTTATTATGTTAGCAAAAATTAGTGTGTTTTAACCTAATTTTGTTAAAACAAATGCATATACAGTAGAACCTTCATATATCAAAGTTTTTAGTTTAATAATTTTTTCAATATATATATATATAGTATTTATAAATATATATTGTGAACTATATTTTATTTAGATACATTTCCAAATCAATGCACTCTTTCTTTTAATAGGGGAATATGAATCACACATATGTGTGTATGTGCAAGTTATGTTCATATAGGTCATTGAAAACAAGAATCAATGAGAAAAGAAAAGTGATAAACATGCCTTAGAAAACACTGCATTTGTATATTTATATTTCTGTAATAAACTTTTGAATGTTCTTGTTGTACAACAATTTCCACTGAATATTTATTATAAAACGTTCATACTTAGAAAGTCTATAAAATACACATTTTTGGCAAATTGAAAATTACAACAATTTAGAATGTTTCTTATCAGGTGAGGTATCCTTGAAGGCTTTCATAACGAGCAGCTGCACTTTTATAATTGTTAACACTGTACTTGGAGAAACACCAAATTTATGAGTAATATCCTTTTTTGCACATTTTACTTGTCCACGTCAACAACACTCACACTTTTTCTACAACACTGAAATTCTCCTTCTAGCATTGCAAACATCCACTGTCAGCTAGAATGGGTGGAAAATATTGATTTATCTTGGGGGGGGGGAAAAAAATAGAGATATAGAAGCAGTTTTTCTATGCAATGACAATGAGAATTCACAAAAACTTGGGTATATGAAAGTTTTACTGTATTTCAATCTAATGATACTAACATAAATCTGCATAGTTTAATAATGTCATTAATATTAATTAGTGTATTTTAAATTACTAATGAAAATTAGAGAAATTTTGCTTTTATTAATGTAATCTGTGCTTTAATATAAATACCGTATTGTAGCGTCTCAATAAATCATGACACAAGAGTTAGGTGAAACCATGATAACACCTAGGCACTGTATTTTTACCTAGGTATAAAATGTAATGTATGCTAGCTCTGGTTCTCTCCGTTATTAGGTATTTCCTTAAGTTGAACTCATGATTGAGCGAGTTACTCGCCGTTGTGTTTTTCCTTTTACATAAAATTTAATTATGCTTTGTACAGCTTAGATTAAAAGTTTTAAAGCTGTTATTGTCGTTTCAATAAAAGCTAAGTTTATGAAGAATGACTTGATCCTCGCTCTACAATGCTTCACGTTTTTAAATCCAACCTTCACCTGCAATGTGCAGGGAGCTTAACACAGTGGACACTAAGATACATTCACTTTTAGGATAAAGTTCCACTCTCATTGGGGGAAAAAATCCCTAACCTTTCCGAAAAAAAGATTTGAAGAGTGCAGAAGTGGAGGACACGTAATTTTTGTTGATAGCTAACCCAGTACACTATTTGGCATCAAACCTTAAATCAGGAGTGATGAACGTACATACGGATTTGCATTTCTCTGGTATTTCCCTGGCTTTTAAAATGCGTCTCAAAGCAAACTCTCTGATATGTTGTCTTTCACCATAGCCAGAAGAATATCAGGATGGGTAAATAAGGCATTGTTTTGGATTACTAGATCAATGATTGTTTTGAGATGATTTAGTAAGTGTCGGGAAGCCTGAATACACTGAAAAACATGTTTTGGGCCTTGAAATATTGGTCGTTGGGTTTTGATTGTGAACCATAGAGGTGAGTATACTTTCAGGATGAACGTTGTGATATGAATAAGATTTGAAGATGGGTCTGAGGAAGCAACGTATAGTCTAAGGACTCTATTAGCCATTGTCAACCACCTGGAATATCTGAGCAGTCCAGGGTTACGAACAACAAGGTCTGGAGGACAAATGCAACAGGGGATGGCCATCTAATTTTTCAATGAAGTGCCTCAATGGCAACTCATTGAAGTGGAGCATACAGATGGACCATGGTAAAGGTTTTTTGACGTAAAGTTCTATAAACCTAATGGCTCCGTTCCTCCATCGCATCCAACGGCTTCTTTGCCCACCTTAAGAATCTTCTTCTGGCTATGGTGAAAGACGAAAAAAAGCATGTCAGAGAGTTTGCTTTGAGATACACTTTAAAAGCCAAGGAAAAACTAGAGAAATGCAAATCCTTACATGCGTTCATCATTCCTGATTTTAATTTTAATGCAAAAGACTAGACAAGGTGGATCATCTAGTCATCAACGAAAATTACCTGTCCTCCACTTCTAGCATCTGCAACATCCGAGGAAATCTTAAACCTCATTCATTCCAAGCGGATACTAATTCTCGACATAACGAATTTCCATGTCATACACAGGTGGTTAAACGTACTGTGAAATTAATCACAGAAGCAGTGAGCAAAGTATGTGGCGGTGACAGCAGAGATGGTTTCATCAGAGCAACTTTGCTTTCTCGCTGACAAATGTCAATATTTAAAAACGAAGTCCAGTTTATGGGAACCAAACTAAACCACAAAGGTAATGATTTTCTACGTCCATCTAAGGTTGGTTGGTTTGGAAGAGCGTGGATGGAACTTAAAGTGTGGCTACCTTCCTGTGGTGAGTTCGAGGTCGTTTTCCTTTACACTGAATGTGGAATGCAAACAGGCGAAGAGCTGCACAGCAATAGTTAATCAAACAGTCTACTTAACCTATTTTTCTGAAGTCATGAACGCTTCTACGGTGTTTTGTTTTTTTCACAATTTTGGCCAATTTTCGTCCTAAAGCGACCCCCTGCCAGCTCCCTTTGGAGGTATTTTTGTCCTTCAAAGTATTATTTCCCGTTAACTAGTTTGGAATTACTGCCACAAATGAAGTTTCATGATAATCTGACCAATTTAAGGCACTATTCAAAAGTTTCTAAAAAAGGTCAGTTTATGGCTAATTTCTCAAATTTTGGGGGTCATGCGCAACCTGAAGATATTATCCGATTCCAAAACTTCTTTTGCCACTGTGTTTATCTCGACAAGCAGCAACTTTTCCGCATTATTACGTTTCGATTCGAGCAATTTTTGAAAATTCGACCCACCCTAAACCCCCTTGGGTACACCAATGCTAGGACCTACAGTATTTCGAGGAATCTGAATTTATTGCCTAAGGAAACAAACCTCAGACTGCAATATGCTGAAAAAAAGGGAACATACTCCATAGTAAGCACAGGCGTATGCGGAAAGTTCATAAGAAGGGGTTATAGGCTCAATAGAGGGGGGGTATGGAGCTACAACTACATATATATGTATATATATTATACATGCAAAATTTTATCACATTGGGGGGATTACAACCCCCATCAACACCCCCTGCGTATAGCAGTGATAGTAACACTGGAATCAAATCCAGGTTAATGACACAATTACTGTAAGGGTAAATAAATGCACAATTAGGTGACTGTAATGTAAATAGTGTGTGTAAGTTAGTGAAAATCGAATTAGCCAAATCGATCCTAATGAAATATTACACCATCATTGATTTAAAAATTACTTGCTTGCACTTCTAACTTACTCAAAAGATAATTTGCTTGTCCTCCCGGCAAATGATCTCAGGTGATGCATGGCACTGACTATGTACACTGGGTATTATACCAACTGGGTACACAATACAAAATGTGTGGTAAATAGGCAGAATAAAGTGTAGTGAAAATAGATAATTCTATACATTAAACGATCAAAACTGACATCAATTTTCAATAAACTAAATATAATGATTGCATGTTTATAAAGGACAAGCCAACAACTGAAAACTTAAATGTTCATATGTGAACATGATTGATACAAAAAGTTATGATTCAGACCTCCAGACCATTAACACTCATTTACTGATGTTAAACAATTCTCATCATAAACGATGATGTGGTAATATTAGACGATAAATTACTTGCAAAGAAAAGAATGGCTTACTTGTAACAGCAGCAAAATGACTAAGACTAGAGAAAATCTGTTGAACGACAACGTCTGTTGAAAATTCATTATAACCAAATAATTGAGGTGGAAGCACAGTTGGTTTCTTGAGCATTGAAACATTGGGGCCCATTCCGAGGATGCCATATCCCCACACATACATGTAACCTTCCTCTGAAATATAAAAGTCACACAAACATTGAAAAGTTAGTCTTCATATAATTATAAATAAATTGAAAGACTTTATTCTGTGATGGGTTTTATCATTAAAGGTCAAGAAATATGAACTATGTTTTCATGTGATGTGCATGACATTTGCATGTGGTATCTGTTCTAAATTTGGTCAGAAATATCTGTAGGGAGACCAGTGATCCAGCACCTTCGATAATGTGCGTCTTTTGGATAAGGACTAACAGATAAGTTGAAAAATGAATCTGCTTTGCGTAATTTAACATTTTTTCACGTTATATATAGTTATTAAAGCTTTTTATATGTTTAAATGGGTAATTACTTCAAATAGTTACACACAAAATTCAAACTCAGGCTCTAAAAGATTAAAGGGACAGATGGCGGCATATTGCTTTCGTATAGTCTCTCATATACTCATGAAAAAAAACCCCAGAGGGAGTCTATTACGTAATTGATTTAAATTAGACATTTAAATGAAGTTAAATTACATGGCAGCACTGGATGTTCTTTGACAATGTCCCCTTTGTAACTTTCTGAGTAAAAAAAATAGTATGAATAATAGGTAGTGATGCACGATTGCAAGATGTTTTAATCAATTGTGTCAATTATTTGAACAACTCGAAGGCTCTCGATGGTTTTTAAACCTGACTTGATCAATACATCGCATAACCATGCATGGTGGAACTGGTATCTTGATTCATTACGTAAACCCAGCAGGGAAAAAAAAAATTCTTAATTATAGATTTTTTAAATGAGGTTCACAGCATTTTAATGAAAACACAATAACAATTAATTATACAAACATTGTTTACATAAACGTAAATGTACAGATTCGAATCGATTCACACCGTTTTAGCTGATTTTTATTAGTTTGATGTCACTGTTCTTTACAGGTGCTGACTCACTCACTTCGATACTTTTGTTCATCTGAATGCAATTGGCCAAGCGAGTAGTAATCGCTCTTCTTTCCAGTATGTATAAACCACCAGCTGCTTGTTTACTCACTTCACTTTGATTCTTTCATTCATACCGATCAACATAAGAAAATCTAGCAGAAAATAGTTGCAATACAGCCAAACCTCGTTAAGACGAACACGCTTAAGACGAATTATTTTTGATACGAACCGTTTTCGGAAGTCCTGTCAGATTGTATAGCATACTACCCTTTCCGGATAAGACGAATTACTGTTAATAGGAACAGATTTTCTGTTCCCTTTGGTGTTCGTCTTAACGAGGTTCGACTGTATTGTAAAAACCTAGTCGCCAGTGATGGTCAGATCATTGAAGACCTGCATATACACCTAGTCGCAACAACATACTTACATTGATGCATGATATGCGAAATCTTACCTGTCAATACACCACACATTGTTCCACCAGATGTGACATCGACCACTTTTCCGACATTCAAGTTTAACTTCCTTGAAATATTAATCTGAGAAACAAAAGAACACTGATCACGTACTTCTAAAGCACATTATAAAATCATAGATGCCAGAATAATTGAAATCAAGAAGCATTTATCAGGAAGATCGAAAACATTCTATTTTCAGATTTTCAATCATAATGCACGGGTCTCGTGCCACACAGCTTGCCCATGTCAATACTTTTAGCAACATTTATCGCTAATTACAGATTTCAAAGAAACAAAATTTCAATATTGCACTACATATCATATAATGCAGTGGCTCTTAACCTGGGAGGTTGCCGCAATTATTTTTATAAGGAATTTCATACTGTTTCCAACGCTTTTATATTTCAACATGGCTACATTGCAATGTTCTACTAACGGTTGTTAACTTCATATCTATAATTAATATAATAAGTTATATATAATTATTACAATATAATTTATATTTAACATGTGCTCTTTATTAAAAATACTTTTATTATGCAAATGTGACGGTGGTAGACAAAGGGGGGGTCCGTGGATTACTTGGCTACTGTAAAAGTGGGTCACAGCTTGAAAAAGGTTGAGAACCACTGATATAATGCAACAATGCATTGCGAAAGCACATTTTACGTACAATGACTGTACAGAAAAAGAATAAGTAATTATTATGTGAACATATAATCAGGGCTGTCCTGGAGAAAAATTTGGAAAGTGTGCGGTGCTGTTTTAATCAAAGAGTATTGAAATTGAGGGGTTACTGGACTTGGTGACGTCATCGCGCCGCGCTGACTGGCATTTGACTGGTCGTTTATCGCCTATCCAAGCCCAAGGTGGCAGTTGCCACTTTCATCAGTTTTTCATTCCTCCTCTTCTGGTCATACCAGGATATTATTTTGAGGCTTGGATGTTCAGGGTTTTTTCCTTATTTCCTCATTTATTTCCACTCAAGTTCGTAAATGACTAGCCGAAACAAAGGAGAAAAAAAAAGACTGAACTTGGCTGAAAATTGCCCAAAAACTAGAAAATACAAAAAACTTTCTTGAGACCTCGAGAGTATGTGTTGCGTATTCTATATTTTTAAAAAAATTTTGAGAGTATACAGCACACACAGCATATACCCTTTGGGGACAGCCCTGCACATAATGTCATAGTACAGTAAATTTTAAACTTTTTACCCTATGGAACCCTTTGCTTACCACACACACCTAGCCATGGAACCCCTCCATAAACATTCAAGGAAAACCCTTAAAAAGTTAGTATTTATCACCACTTGGACATAAATATAATAAGCAATAAGATGATGTGTAATACACTATAAGAAAGTGTGTAATACTTTTCTATTGTTGTGGACTATTGGGTATGGTTAGTTAGCTTTAAGGGATTGTCATGGGGAGAAAAAATTACAGGATTTACAGATTTTCTTGAAATTTTCAATGATGTTTCACAAACTGCTTACAGAACCCCAGGTTCCACAAAACACACTTTGGGAAATACTGCAATAATGTATTCTAAAAGGACATGCAAGGAAGTTGTTTGTAGCATGGTGATATGTGATGTAGCATTTTATAACACCTTTGTTGCGGAACCTGGTAAAGTGACCATCTTGGTAGATTGATCATGTTTTATAAAAGAGAACTAGTTATGCCTATATCAAAGTCTGTCATGTATGGTGATCACCTGCCTGAGGTGACCATTGCAGTCCAGTCCCAAAAGGTGGTCATTTTAGGCAAAGTTCTACTCAGGGTGTCTACCCAAATTCTATTTCAAACTTCTCTGACTTTTCCAGGTTTCCAGACCAAGTCTTAATCGATTTCCAGTCGCTAATTATAGTAACACACAATGCATTAAAATTTGTGTAATCAAAACAAGTTTAAAGACAATAAAATTTACTAACACACCCCAAAACCATTTATAACTCAATTACAGTGAATTTACAAATACAAAAACTGTATTAAAAATGTATTTCTTTACACTAAAAACTTGTACTAGTTACAATATTTTCATTCAGCCTTTTTTCTTTTGAGTTCATTATAAAAGAGTTTAACTATATAATCGCAAAGCTGATGCTTCATCTTTTACTCCAGCGATTCTTCAACTGTGGTCCACAGAATCCTATCAGTGGGATCCACGAGACCCTCTCAGTATTCCACAAAGGTTCGGAAAAATACTGAGATGATAGCATTTACATCTTAATGCTAGGAATAAATTATGAGGGAACGAAAAATTTCTTCCTTAAATGGTGAAAATCAGTGATGAAACACTAGAAATAAATATGTAATGTATGATGCAAATTCCTAACTTTTTAAACTTTGAATTAATTCTTGGGCGTCCACGAGAGTGAATGATCTCTGAAGGGGGTCCGCGGTCTAGGAAAGTTAAAGAACCACTGTTCTGTTCCATTTAATTTAAGGAAAAGGAGATTGATATGATCAATATCCCTTAGAGATAAGGTGATTTAGCCATAAAAAAGGGTTTGGTTTTTTTTTTCAAGTTTTAGTTATATATTTGGCAAACATTTTCTCCTGAGAAATATATAGGCTTAATAATTTTATATAAATTATATTAGTTTTGGTGCAAAAGGGTAATTTTTGGAAGAGGTTTAGTCAAGAGTACAAGTTTTTCAAAATTTTCAGTAGGTAATGTGGTATGAAAAGCACAGTTCAGGAAAATTATTTTAATAAGTTATTTATTATAACAATGAATTTCAAATTTCCCTGACTTTGGCCTTTGTATTTCAAATTTCTCTGACTTTTTTCAGGTTTTCCAGATACATAGTTACCCTGTACTACTGTATATGCTTATTATAATTTCATAATTTTCTTACTTGTTGTGAGTCTGTCACCGAATTCAACTGTCCATACTCAGAATTTCCCCAACCAAATACTTCTCCTTTATCTATAGAGAAGATAAAAGACAAAACACTTGACAATGCTTCTAAATTTTGTGTTTTAAATTTTAAAGAATCGGTGATGAGATCATTTAATTTTCAACGTTACCTGATAGTGCTAAAACACAATCTGCTGCACATGAAAGTTTCACTATTTTTTCCCCTTCGATATCACCAAGTACCTTCGAAGGAATGTGTTGATTTTTATAGTGTCCCAAACCTAAATAAGTCCATGAAAGACAAGTTACACGTTACCGTAAACTATATGTACATAACAAAAACAAGAAGACATAGTTTTAAAAGTTATTTTGCACGTTTACTGTTCTCACTTCGTTAACCCGATTACTACACACACAACTGACAGTTTGTTATATAACATGTTGAATGATTTAAAAGTAGAAACAAAATTCCAAACATGGTTGCCAAATTCAGAAGAAATGTTTTGTTTTCAAATGAAACTCATTTCTGTTTTCACATCTTTTAAAGAGAAATGTTGCCAGATATTGGTTGCATAAGTGTACAAAACATTAAATGTGGTAAAATTGACCTGATCCCTAGAAAGGAAGTTTCATCTCTACTAAAACTTTTTTCATCTCCTCATCCCAATTTCTTCACTAACATCGTCTGCTCGTCATACTATTACACACAGACAGTGTATGTGTAGAAAGTTAGTATTATAAGCAGGGATCGACGAATTTGGTTGTCACTGGTTACTAGATTTTTGCAGCTGGCGAGTAATAAAGCCAAGATCTTTTGAGGAACCAGAATCTCTTAAAGCAAAGTGCCCAGACTACAGCGAGCAGTTAGATGGCAAGAATCCTTTTTCTTTTTACACAGTGTGGAATTGAACCCAAGATAACAGTGAGAAGTCACACTGTACGTGGGTGCCCAAGTAAGTGGGAAGGATGGGGGGGGGGGCCTTGAGTCCCCCCCTAGCCATTCAAAAATTTAGTTTGCCCGATTCTGCTATTCATTTATTTAAAAAAAATTACAGTCACATTATAAAATAAGGTGCTCTTTAGTTTATTACTAATTGTCAAGCAGTACTGATTTTTTTTTGTAACATTTTAGGATCTTCCACAATCACTAAAATGTTTGACAGACTTAAAGAGGAGGTAATGAAGTTTCTCAGCAACCCTCCCCACAACCTAAAAGTACTCGTATGGGCGCCCATGAAACTACACCATAGATGAATGTCTCACTACTGCACTACAGTAGAGCCGGCATCGCTGATATAGAGTTCTCTACATTTATAAACACAGATCAGATTTTTATTGGAAATAGAACCCAGTTTACAGTGCTGCAAAGGAGAGCAGTTAGATATCGCAGGAAAGAACACTGAACCACCGACATTTTACTAATTATGCATTTTTCTAAGATAGCATCGCTATATCTCTTTAATTTACTGAAAATTTTTTGTATTTTCATGGTGCCAAAAAAAAAAGGCAACGGCAAGCCAGTATCTACATTTTCTGAGGAAGCGTAAGCTCTTAAGGCCTAGAGAACCAACCCATGGACTACAATGAGCAATTAGTACCCCCTTTTTTTTTGGGGGGGGGGGTACTGTTCAGAATCAAACTTGGTGAATGTGCTACCACTGAGCCATTACAGAGCTACTGAAATTCTTTAATAAAATAAGATGAAATCTTAAGCAAATAAAATAAGACCTGTTTGGCCATCTGCACCCCAACCACAGCTGTAAACGGAACCAGACTGTGTTAAAAACAGAGTGTGATCTTGACCACAGACAACCTGTATATATAAAAAAGATAAAAAATGGTTGTATATATTGTATTAAATTGAGTGAGTATGTATAACGTTTTTCAAAAACTATTAAATAGAAAGTGAATGCTGAAATACCCTTGAGATTTCTTCACCCAGACTGACAATTCTGTTTACTCGAAAAGGATGTTTTTTATCATCGGACGTTGAGTATATCGTTCCACACTGACCATATGCATTGCTACCTAAGCTAAATGCTTAAAAAAAAAAGAATTATTAACGTACAGTGTGTTAATCATTTTAAATAATTCATGTATAATATATATATGTTTTTATTACTAAAACAATATGTAGACATAATTATAAACATCAAATTAATTAAACAGTCAGATAAATAGCATTAAATACAACCTAAATGGAACAAGTGAAAATTTTGTGTTTATAATCTAACTTCGTTACAGATCTGTGTACAGAACTTCATAAAGAGGGCGAAGGTTGATAAAAACTGTCTCTCTCTTATTCCAAATCATATTTTAATTTATAATTTAAATACTTTCATATGAAGGTTTAACAGCTTCCCCCCCCACACACACATCCTTATGGAATCCTTTCTATTTGATACCATCGATAATATAAAAATTCGGTAACATCTGTGTAGTCAGAAAAAGGTGTTCCAATAACGGTGACTTTGTGAGTTCCAGCTAGATGGAATTGCTGAGATAAAAAAAGAAAATTTTTTTCATAAACTTCATTTTTTCTTTCTTCTTGTTTAGTAAGGCTATTTATTAAGGCATTTAACCATAACCTATCCACTGCTTGCAGAAATTTGTGATTTGCAGTGAAGGTGGCTTGGAGCATGCTGTGAAGACCTATAGTTTGATGATGGATTCAAACTTACCAAGCCATGGACTACAAGATGTAGAAAAATGGCAAGTATCTACCTTAACCTTGGGAGTCAAACCCAGTATTTCAGCAAGGTTGGGGGTCCTGCTCTAGTACCTTTTCAAACATGTTTGTTTTCTGTAATTCGTCCCAATGTTCTTTTAGAACAGTTGTTTTTACTTCAAGTTCAAGGTTCCCATTTTCTAATGGAAAAAGATTTGTTTGGGTTGAACCAGGATCACACGGAGGTATCTTGTGATTGTGAGTTTTAAGATTTAAGGACAGCAAAGGTCATGCTGTACTGGCACCTACAATTTTCAGAGGAATCCAAACCTCTGTATGCCCTATCAACCCCTGAGTGGAAACGGAGGTATTCTTTCACCCTAGGATAAATGATCATTTTGGAGTTCAATGCAATAGCCTAAACTTAGAATTGGTAAAAAACACCTGTATCCCGTTATTTTTAGCTTCTGGCAGCTGCTGTGCCATTTTTCTCCTGAATCTGGCATTTGTTGATATATAAACATAGCATTGCTAATGAAGTTTTGTTTTTAAAGACAATGACAGTTTATTTCATGCTATGTTGAAAATGAAGTCTTTATTCATCTCCAGGTGATTATACTTTATCAGGGGGTGCAGTTGACGCACTGTAGTGCATAAAATATGCAGAATAGAAGGGAAGTACTCTATTTTAGAAAAGTAGCGCATCCCAGAGGCCTGCTATTTAGTAAGAAAAGAAAATGTTTCGCTCTTTGGGACCCACATGAAAAAAAACAAAAAAAGCTTTTAAACACAGCGGGTCCTTGGGACCCAATTTTATGAGCACCTAGCGACACCCCTGCTTTATTGTATAATCAAATACTGTAATCATATCTTATTGTATAATAATAAAATACTATAATCATATTTTATTGTATAATACTGTGCTGTAACCATGCTAGATACTGTATATAATGCAACTGTTCATTTTACTTATTTCATGTTTGTGAAGAATTTTAAACAATGGAATGTGACTTATGATGAAAAAAAAATTGCCACTTTTAAGGGACCATTGCAATAATTATTTTATTCAAGAATTACAATTTTGTAATTAAATGAATGGTTTACTTCAAATTTTTATTTTCTATTTGTAGATTTACCTCCTTCTTTATTCGTGACTGCTATTGTGTGAGCTCTTCCACTAGCAACATTGACGACCCTTGTACTGGAATTTAACAATGGTAGAAGAATAGGAACAAATTCCGCTACAATTTCTAGTGGCTTATCTAAAAGAAAAGAAAGTCCTTATGTGAGGGTAAAATATATAAAATGAATTACATCATATTCAGAGAAAGAAAAGGGGTTCATATCCTTATTCGTGTAGAAACATACTTTTCACGTTGGAATTTTTATTTGTATGTGTTATTTTTAAACAAGTTTTTGTCACGAGAAAAAACTCAAATGACAATTGAAGAGACAAAATAAGTGGTTCTTTTAAAAAACAAAAAGAAAATAACACCAAACATTATCCTACCAGCCTGATGTCCAAAACTTCACCATGTTGTTCAGATGTGTTTAGTGATGCACATAGGCGTAGCCAAGTTTTGGAGGTTGTGACTCCCCCCCCACTGCAATGAAATTTTGTATATTTAGCATAGGAATATGCGAGTTGCAGCTCTGTAACCCCCTCCTTGTTGAGCCTAAAACCCCCCTACGAACTTTCTGGCTACGCTGATGGTGATGCACGATTGTGAGATGTTTCAATCGACTGTTTCGATTATTTGAACATCTCAAAACCTCTTGATAGTCTTTAAACCTAACTTGACACATCATGTAACTGTGCATTGTGGAATCATTATTTCAATTCTTTGGTTTGTTATGTAAGCTCAGTATGGGGAAAAAATTTACGAACTACAGATTTTTAAATGAGGGTCACAGCGTTTTAATGAAAACACAATAACAATTAATTATGCAAACATTGTTTCTAAAGTAAATGTAAATGCACAGATTCAAATGGATGAACTGACTGACCCTCAGACAAATACCAGTCTAGTACAGTGGTACTCAATTTAAGCCATGGACCACTTTTGTACTCTAACTGTACCAGGCCCCAGTTGCCCAATAGAGCTATTCATGTATACAAAATAATCCCCAGGTGCCCTGCTCCCCATATGCCCTTTGCCTTGCCCCTTCATTCTCGCTACACGCCTGAATTGTACCCACGAACCACTTTTATACTCCAATTGTACCCATGGACCACTTTTGTATTCCAACTGTACCCACGGACCACTTTGAAAAATTCTCACGAGCTGATTGCAAGACCTTAATTAAAAAGGGAACCGGGTCTTTTTT
>QLNU02015270.1:5345204-5364680 GCA_006491805.2 Dysdera silvatica | reverse complement strand
TGCAGACTTATAGTTCAAAAACAAGGTTATCAGATGGAATATTTAAAAAAATAATCTTTACATTTTAAACATTAAAAAAATGGCTCCAAAATCGTTCTAAAAATGTGTAAACACCCTCTATAATATATCAAAAATAAGGTTGCCTTTTTCTAAATCAGATTCTGGAATTTGCAGATTGACGTCAACTTTAGATAAGAAATGAAAGAAAAGTTCGGCCTTTCGTTTCAAGGTTGGAACGTCCCTTCTTTTTTCATTGGGCACAATATTATCTGAAATATCTTATTAAATATGGATTTCTGACTATGGTAACCATTTGTGAATATTCTCGGTATGGCCTAAGGATTATGAAATTATACAGTTAGTGATGTGTTTTTGAACACCCTGTATAGATAATCCGCGTACATTTCGCTACAATTAAATTGCAATTAATTCTTATCTTTTTCATAATTTTAAAATGCTTTAGAAATAGAAAAAAGGCCTAACCCTCTAACGAATTATATCCACACTCCCTATTTTATTTACTGCCATTACTTGTTTTCTTATTTACTTGGATTACTGAGTGTTTTATTTACTGTAATTATTTTCTTTTTTATTTGCTGCAATTGCCTAATATTTTATTTACAGCGATTTTTCCATATTTTATTCGTAATGATTACTTAATATTTTATTCACAGTGATTAATTAATATTTTATTTACAGTGGGCTTCCCATGTTATATTTGCAGTGATTTTCTCATGTTTTGTTTACAGTGATTTTCCTGTTTTATTTTCATTGAGTTTTTTATGTGTAATTTACTGTGATTTTCCTTGTTTTATTATTATGATAATTCCTTATTTTATTTACTGTGATTACTGTTTTATTTACTGTAATTGTACTTTGTTTTATTTACTGTGGTTGAACCCTTTTTTATTTACTGTGACTAACTATTCCCTTTTTTTATTTACTATGATCACTTACTCTTTACATCTTTAATTTATTGTAACGGTTGAATTATATTTGGATTCATTTATTTGGATTTATCTACAATGTACAGCCGCTGAAGCAAAAACAAAAATTGGAAAACCCGTTGCCATTAGGGCAATAATTATGCTACAGAAAAATTCAAAGGTTCCAATAGTTAGTGAACAATGAAATCTACCAATTCATGTGCACAAAATTTGCATAAGGGACCGTCTCCATATTTAAACTTGCAGAAACTTTGAAAATTCCAATAACAATATATAAATTTGATCTCATGATCGTATTCTAGGCTATTTAATTAGGCTAGGTTAAAATTTTGGCGTCATTTTGACCATTAAAACTCGCAATATTCCATGAACTGTCTGCGGGGGCTCCCACCATAATAAAAGGGGAACTTGTAGGTCGGGGATTCAATTTTTCTGGTTAAACCTGTTAAAATCAAAAAATTATAATACCCACTGATTTTTCTTATTTTTTTCTTCTTCCACTAACTAAATTTGCCAATGAAAAACTCAGTCGCCAGGGCGCAAGCAATATTTCAGTGAAATTTCATCACAACAATCCCGTTATACTTCTCTTATTTATATATATCATATTTAATATTCTAATTATAATTAATTATTATTACTATTTTATTGTAAAAGGCATTTCTTGAATCCATTAATTTATTATTATTAAAAATATTTTATTTTTATTCATTTATTTATTCTTTCATTTTTACTTTTTGTAACTATATGATGCCCCTTAAACTGTCTCTTAAACTAATATTAAGCAGAAAAAAAATACTGATCGAATTGTGCTGAAATTTCTGTGTATTAAGTGAAAAACCGTAATGTCAATACCCGTCAGGAAATTGATATGTTTCTATTCATATTTTTAATGAATATGATTTTTATAATTTATAATTCATATTAGATATTATTTCGAAATTGAAAAGCATTAATAATTTTGTTTAGCCTGTTGAAATTTAACTCAATAAAATATATTGAAGAGGTATAATGAACATTTCGGGAGATATTCATAAAAATACCCTGAAATATTTTAACATTATGAGCTCAATATTTCTAATATCCAAAACTCATAAACCCTCGAATCAATTGAATTGAAATTTTGTATTGGATATTTTTTTGTTACAGATTCTAAATATTTAGTTAAAACTAGGTGTTTCTGTTGAAATTTCCAAAGTTGCTGCCGGTTTTAATATGAAAGTGGCCCCTTATGCAAGTTTTATGCACATGGATTGCTATATTTCATTATTCCCTATAGATTGGCAGGCACCTTTGAATTTTTTGTAGCATAATTATTACGCGAATGGCAACGGGTGTTAAGATTTTTGTTTCGCCGGCTGTACGTGAAACGAACAATGTAAAAATTTTACGCCAAAATCCATCTCAAGTTCCCACTAAAACACAGAAAAACGGCTTTCATCAAGAAATGACACAGCTTGCATACTACAGTTCGTTAAAAAAAAAAAAGAAAAAAGAAAAAAAAAAAGACAATTGCTTAAAAAGAAGAACGAGGGCTGTAAAATATCTTGATAGCCAAACGATTCACATTTTGTCGCCAATAAACTCACCGGGCATTTCTAGAGCGCATGAGTATGACGCAGTTTGAGTCCAATATAAGGAGCGTCATTCGCATGGACGAACAAATCCAGATGGTTTGCTGTTTCGTCATGAAACACAATAACAATTAATTATGCAAACATTGTTTCTAAAGTAAATGTAAATGCACAGATTGAAATGGATGAACTGACTGACCCTAAGACAAATACCAGTCTAGTACAGTGGTACTCAATTTAAGCCATGGACCACTTTTGTACTCCAACTGTACCAGGCCTGTAGCCAAGCTGGGGCCAGGCCCCAGTTGCCCAATAGAGCTATTCATGTATACAAAATAATCCCCAGGTGCCCTGCTCCCCATATGCCCTTTGCCTTGCCTCAGTTGCCCCTTCATTCTCGCTACACGCCTGAATTGTACCCACAAACCACTTTTGTACTCCAATTGTACCCATGGACCACTTTTGTATTCCAACTGTACCCACGGACCACTTTGAAAAATTCTCAAGAGTAGACTGCAAGACCTTTATAATAAAGGGAGCGGGTCTTTTTTGGGGGGGATGTGTTCATCAAATTCGTTCTTTGGAAGAAAAAAAACAAAACAAAATCTAATGATAATGCAGTCAAACCTCGTTAAGACGAACATGCTTAAGACGAATTACTTTTAATACGAACCGTTTTCTGAAGTTCCGTCAGATTGTAAAATACTACAAATATACCATCAATTTCATTTTTATATTTAATAATAATTTTTATAAGTATTCTTTTTTTTTAATTATGTTTTTTAAATAATGACCTGTCTCACGGACCACTTGGAACTCCTTCGTGGACCACCAGTTGGGAACCACTGATCTAGTGGAACAAATCCAAATCTCCAGTTTCCCCTCATAAGTAAAGAATTTCTGCTATCACTAACTTAAAACGTTTAGATATCCTTTATATTTCTCCATCCCATGACTGTGTGGGGGGTACCTGGAACATGACTGATTGCTTAATGTGATTTCGAAAGTATAATACATTCACATGCAATCAAGCCACGAGGTCTCAGTTCAGAAAAACAAAGAAAATTTAGAAAGCTTTAAGGAAATAATATCGTGAAGAGCATTAAAAATTTACAACATAGTGGACAAAATAAGACACAAGCTAAAGATCGATGGATATTAAGCAGGTTATTATCCATGGACTATAGCAAAAAGACTAGTGACGCGTGATTGCGAAGTGTTTTCGTCAATTGTCTCGATTATTTGAAGTTCAAATCGAGGTGTTCGGTGATAATTGCCAATTATTCTCGAACATCTTGATTATAAAGATTACCGATGACTCAACTGTACATTTGTAGAGATTGAGATTCTTTTGCTTGTAAGAACATCCTGTAATCGCGCATCACTAATGAAGACCACTTGGAAAGAATCGATAGAGGACTTGCATCACAATAAGTGTTATTTGGAATACAGAAAAGGGCTATAGAAAAGATGAACTTGAGTAGTTATACAAATTAGCGACAGCTTACTGTTTTTTGAGAGTTGGCATCCAAGCTGTCCTTCACTGTTTAAACCACACCCAAACAATGAATAGTTTGTTTCTTTGTTAATGGCAGCAATTATGGTAAAACCATAGCCACAGGAAACGTCCACTGCCTACAAAATTAATTCAAATAACAAGAAATATCTTTAGCAATTCCAAAAAAAAAAAACTAAAATTT
The DNA here is from genome assembly GCA_006491805.2 of Dysdera silvatica. Taxonomy (NCBI): domain Eukaryota; kingdom Metazoa; phylum Arthropoda; class Arachnida; order Araneae; family Dysderidae; genus Dysdera; species Dysdera silvatica. Next base: position 5,360,459 of record QLNU02015270.1, on the reverse strand, counting down.
ATTTATTCGTCAGATTACAGTCAACTATTAATAAAGTTAAACCTTACTGAAAAAACCAACATTATGGCATCTGTAAAAGCCTTAACAAAACGAGGATTAGGAAAGAAAACTATAACTAATTTAGAAAAATCTAGATAAAAAACAGTAAAATAATATAAATTATTTCCACTATATGTATTATATATTACAAATACAATGAACAGACAGGCATCATTGTAACAAGAAGAATATGAATGTTGGCGCCATTAGACCAGTTGGCGGACAACTGCATTGGCAGTTTGATTAACAGTAATCTAAATTACTTAGCATGGATAGGTTGAAAAAAAAAAAAAAATCATTCTTCATACCTTGTGATAATTAGAAAATGGGTGCCTCCAAGGTTTATGCATACTTTTGAGGATCTTTCTAGAAACATCCTGAATGATGAAATCGGCTTTTCCAAGAGCTCCAGAGATCGTACTTCCCCACATGTAAATTCTGGAACTTCTTTTAGTATTTTCAGTTGCATATTCAAATATGGGCATGTTTGCGACTTCTTTGGGATCCTGTTCTCTAATGAGTTTTGCAAAACACCGTCGAGACATTTGCAGCCTCCAAAGATCATGTTTTATATGAAAAACGGTACACCCAGACATCGGCATAATAGTTTGAATAGCTTATCTTGAAATATATCGTCAACAATTTCTCATTTTCAGAGCTGTGGAATTAGCCAACCAAAGAATCGCCTATTAAAATAGATAATTAAACAAACAATAAATATCTATAACTCGATGATGCCAATTTAAAACAGGGATTCATAATTCAGTATCATTTGTGTTTTATGGGAAAAGGTCTTATTGTACCAAGAGCTGCAGTTTTTCGAGGAATCCAAACTTTTTTTACACAATGAATCAAACCTTGGACTATGGATTCGTAAAAAAAAAGTAATTAGGCACTGGGAGTCTGCTGGAATGAAATTCAAATTATTCAGTGAATAAGAATGATAATTTTCAATTTGTGACTCATTCAGAAGAATGACAATTCTTATTCTGTGACTCATTCAAAAAAATGAGTCAAAACAATGTATTCTTTTAAAAGAATAGGGAATGAAATGATACATTTTCACCAAAGGTATTAATTTTGCTCACCTTCAATATCTCAAACTATTGCATCACCACTTGTTTTGGCGTAACTGCATAATCTGTCACCTACTGATTTTCTTTCCAGTGTTATTAAGACCGGCTGGCAATGAGCAAAGTAACTTGCCATCATGTTGGTAATGTTGTTTACATTTTTTTAGCATATTAATTGTCCTAGATCAGTAAATGCCTTGTAGGGGATGCCCCCTTCCCCAAAAACATCAGAAAAGGCTGAAAATTGGTAATACCGACCCAGTGAAAAGCGGAAGAGGAAAGGGAAAAGAGGAAGTACTCATCTAGTCATTGGCTATGTGAGGTAGAAAAATGGCTTGCTATCATGATGGAAATGTTGCTTATGGTTTTTTTTAGCACTGTAATTTTGCAAGAGTCAGTGAATGACTTGTGGGGGAAGGGGTTCCCGCAATCGAAATAAAGACTAAATTACTCTTACCTGCATCAGTGAAGGGTAAATGGGAGGAGACATCCTCCACTTTGGGCTTTCGCCCTCGCTGTCCGTTCGGACAGTCTTCGAGCACTCCTGGATCAGAGTAATGAATGTTAAATCACTAAACAATTCTTAATTAAAAACACAACTAGAAACAAATTACCAAAGTATTTCCGATATAATTTCACTGCAACAAAAAAGATACAGTCTTGAGAAACGAGAAGCGCATGAAAATGGCATTAAAAACTCAAAAGAAATGCACATGACATTAGAGAGAGTATGATGTCAAAAGACGATTAACTGAAATTTTAGAGCAGGGGTCAAAATTAACTTTTTAAATCAGGTGCACAAGTGCACCCAAGTCTTGTGGCTTAGGTGCACTAAATACTAGTTAGGTGTACAAGTAACTAACAGAATAGAAAGTAAACCTCAACTGTTAAAATGAGTAAAATGCAAGTGCAGCGATTATATTTAAAGCATGTCAGCTAAAAAAATGCAACTTTAAAAATAATTGAACATTCATTTGTAATAAAAAAAAATTCAAAGCAAATGCAGATACATTGAGAAAATTATATAAAATTATTCCGTAGGTCACTGTTCTTGAAAAAAAAAAGTAAGTAGCCATAGTTTTGAATAGTTAGGTGCACTATGTGCACCCAAAATTTACATGCATGGATAAAATTTCATGTGCACAGTGCACCCACTAATTTCGAACCCTGTTTTAGAGCAATGTCAGGAGGAGAGAAAAGTGGGTGACAAATCATGCCGTTATGCCCTTGTTTTTTTCTTTTTTTAATAGAAGTTTTATGGCACAAGGACAGCGAAAGTCATAATGTATCAGGATCTACAGTTTTTCGAGAAATCTGGACCTCTTAAGGCCTGGGGAAGCCAAACCCTGGATTATAGTTTTGGCAAGCGTTAATTTTTTATGGGACACAGGAGTAAACCTGGAATAATGGCACGCTAAGTAAATGCATTATCACTGCATAACTGTAAGGCTTCATTGCTTGTTTTTGTAAGTTTCATAGTACAAGGATAACAATGGTTAAGCTATACCAGGATCTATAGTTTTCCGAGGAATCTCCAAGCCTTTTACAGTCTAGGGAATCAACCTCTGGACTATGGTGAGCAATTAGTCTGTAAACATTCCATTTTTTTTGGGGGGGGGAGGGGACACAGGAGTTAAACCCAGGATAACCACATATTTGGTGAATGCATCACCACGACATCATCACCAGGCCTTCACTGCTTGTGAACTAGTTTTGAATGTGAGTTTCTTTTTTTACATTCTTTGACACTGGGATAGATAAGATAATGCCGATTTCAAGTCTTTGTTCACTGTTAAATAATATATTATAGTAGCTTGGAGTAGTTCTGTTTTCTATGCTTCTGCCAGTAGTAATATTAAATATATTGACGGAATAGTATATAAGAAGTTGACTTTGAAGTTCCAGAACACCTTAGTTGCATCTCTTAACCACAAAATTAAATGCCAGGGCAGAACTGGGACCATTTGGAGACGGACATGCTTGGATCGCTTCATCCATAGATACACCAATGTATATTCTAGACTTCTGCCAATAAAAATAAACTGCAATATCCGTGATATTTGCAACTAAATGGCCATGCCCAAGCACAGCGCCTCTTACTTCCACCTTTCTTCCTATACTCTGGAGCTAATTGTGGTTGCAACTTACAAAAGGGTATCCCCTGGTGCATTTTTAAAAAAGTGAATATGTACTAGTCATAGCTTGATCATATTTGAATTTGATCATATCAGAATCATTAACTTAGATTAACTGCAGACAAGCCAAAAATACACACAAAAAATATTCCATTACTTACACTCTTTTAAACTACACATTTCTAGAATCCTGTCTGCAGCCACAGAGTGGGTTAGGGGAAGCCGTGGTTTGCCACACATCAAACTTCAATGATTTTTAGGACATGTTTAGAAATGCACTAATGGTACACCTTTGTAAACTATAGCCCTAATATTTGATTTCGCTGTATTTGGTTCAGAAACCATCATGAACACAACAACTTTATCAAGAAAATGAACTGACAAAAATGAATTCGTGCCAGGCAATGTCAAATCGGTAGCAAAGCAACTGCAACATGGAAGACTGGCGGTGTTTTTGGAAACTGTTGGGAATACTGCATTTTAACCTGTCTACCACATGCTCTATCATCTATTGAGAAACACAACGTTCGGCATTTTGAACTAGTTTCTAATTTCTACCTACACAGCAATATTTAATAAGAAACATAGGTGGAATTTTACAATTACCCTGGTCACCAGGTTCCTTTCATCGTCAAAACTCATGCTACACTCTTAAAATTGAATCCGAGAGCTCTAAACACCATACCTGTGCATGAATGTCAGCATATGCAAAGCCAGGTTTGTATCTCGGAACGTTGCCAAAACAAGCTCTGGGCAACGGCCATGTTTCTTTCGGACGTAAGGGGATTTTTTGAAAATCAGTATTTTTCATGAATCGGCGAAAGCCTAGTGGGGAGATGAACCGCGCTACGATAAAAACAATAGAAAAGCACGAAGAAGTACTCTCCTGCACTTCGAAAGCTTGTAGCAGTTAAAAAAAACTAGCCTCTGTGCAGGCAGCGGTCGTTAACATCGATGACAGGAAAGCAGGGCATATTTATGCAAAAGAAGGAAACCCCAACAGTCATATTCTGACTTCAGCAAACTTTATGTCCCAACAATGGTGAGTTTTTTCAAAACAGAAAAATTCACGACTTGCAAAACGGCAATCTATGATGACATCATCCGAGAACTGTTCCCAGAGAAGGTAGTTAGCAATGGAAGTTAGTGCCTTCGGAAACCGGGATAACTGTAAAACATGGCCAAAACACAATTACATATCTGGGGAAAGTGCATAATGAAGGCTTGTTGCCAAAACTCCTCGTATGCTCTAATAATGAGGGGGGAAGGAAATTTTTTGGAAGCGAGTTTATCATAGAATTATCAGAGCACAAGTGTATTTTTTAAACACTGTTAGCAAGCTGTTCTATGGCAGCAATGATGAATTGTTTATGAGAAGCTATTAACGAGAGAGTAGTTTTTGTAAACCTTAAAATATTCACTAAAGAACTACAAAATATCAATACATATATATTCACTAAAAACGAATAAACATGCACCTAAAATGAATAAATATGTAGTTAAACATTTTTTAATGCTTAAAAGTCTTATGTCCCATATTTTAAAACAAATAGATTTATTAACAGCCAAGTAGAAAAACTCGATATACATTAAATCATATGTTTTATACACCACAAATTCTATTACTACATATATATCACAATATGTCTCTTGTTCTTCCAAACAGTTAAGCTTGATTTTATACCATGTAATAGCATTTTAATGGATAAAGGGATCCTTTCCAAATTTGTTTGTGGTTTTATTGCTCAAGAATTGCAATGGTCATGCTGCGCCGGGACTCGCTGTTTTTGGGGGAATTCGACTCTTTTAAAGCTAAGGGAACCAAACCCCAGACTACAGTGAGCAGTGCGATCTTAATGAGATCTCTGAGACACATTCTTTGCATCGTTGGGAGTCCAACCCGGGTCAACGGCACACTAGGCAAACACGTTACCACACTGCGCCACAACAGGGCGGCCTTTTGCAGAGCTACAAAAAATATATTGAGTAGCATTTATAAATTTTTGCGGGTTGCCTATCACTGATAGTTTATCGATGATAGACCCATGTCTATCGCTGTGGGGAAATGATGTGGAATTTTAGAATAAGTGTAATAAACAGTATTTACAATTCAATTGGACTCTTCACGTCCTGGTATACACATCCAAACAAGGACTTTTTACTTCAAAATAATAATTATTAATATATATTAACAAATTAATAATTATTGTTTTAATTTGACCTTCAATCAATTGCCAGCCAAGCACAGTAAAACTCATCTTTGGTTTTCCTAACAAGGATGGTGGCTATAATTCAGCTACGACAACATTTTGGCACCTCAGGACATAATTAAACATGCATGTTTACAAATTCCATTGCCTTTCCGCTCAGATAAGAAGTAAGAGGAAAGTGTAATTAGGCATTGTTGTGAAATTTTTCAGATAAGGGTTTGCACAGAACTGCAATGTTAAACGAGTTTTGGAGTCATGTGTATAAGCATAGCCAGGGGGCGGTTTTGGGGGTTGTAACCCCCATCGCAATGAAATTTTGTATATTTAATATAGGAATATGTGAGTTGTAGGGCTGCAACTCTTCCCGTTAAGCCTATATCCCCCTTTATGAACTTTCTGCCTATGCCTATAGTCATGTGACATTTACTCTAGTACAGTGGTCGCCAACCTGTGGTCTGCAAGAAAATTTTGGTGGTCCGCAGCAAAATCTGGACATTATTTGCATTTTTAATATTTTATTAATAATAAAACAAAAATAATATTCTAAGAAATTCTCATATTCTGAATGACAATTTTTGCCTTTATATTGCACTAAATTCACGAAATGTGGTCTGCGGGATTTAAAATTATGAATTTAGTGGTTCATGAGGTCCGAAAGGTTGGCGACCGCTGCTCTAGTACATGTAAGATCACTGTGATTGAAAGTACCAAAACAAGAATTGAACCACAGAGATCTCATAGGAATTAAGTGAGTATCGAACTTGTTATGTTTTAGTGAAACTATCATTCACTGCGAATAGAAATATTCAAAAAACAAAATTTTTATTGTATTATGTAATACTAATAATATTTTGTGATTTTATATATGAAAATAAGAAAGTAGCTATTTTTCAGATTTATAGCCTGAAGGTAATTAAAAGTAGCATGTCGCCCAATTGAAAAATCCCCCAATCCGCTACTTGTAGCCCAATCTGGTACCACTGCTTTAGATCACATTAGTGGTGCGCTTCCTAAATCTCTAACTGGCGAATCAGTATTTTCCTGTAAAGTTCTTAATAGGCAAAGAAGTGTTCTGCACTCACGGTCCCTTCCCTCCCCACCTTAAGCAAAAGCAACCCTCTGAACGTTATTGCACCACGGCAAAGCCCGGGAAGGAAGTTAACGGAATTGTCGACACAGGCAAACTTTTAATCTGCTCTCACGCAATATATCCTATCACACAAATTGAATAACTTGCCAGTCTGGTGTATTTTAAGTTTGGAAATAAAGTTAATATAGGCTATTAAAATACACAATTTACAAATATGATGTTTTATACACAATTATTAATGTATATAGAATTTACATACAGAATGACTTATAATTTACACATAACATGCTTCATATGTATTATATACAATGCCTTATATGTATATACAAAATAACAAGTCATAAACGCAATATGCAAGCAAATTTCAAGAGAAAATTTACCGGGATGGCTTCTCTTTCTTTAAAACTTATAAAGGAGATTTGTTTTTTAGGACTCCGGCGGTTTATGTGAAATTTATATAAATATATTTTTATTACAATTCCTTTGCTGAAATCGGATCTTGAATAAATCGAAGGTTTGTTTTTATATTTATTTAAGTAATTTTATCAATAAAAATTTTATTAGTAATAGGCGGTTGCTTTAACGGCATTTAATTGGAAGAGGCGATTACGACTCAGTTCACTTATGGAATTAAACAGATAATAAGTTAATTATTAGTGAAGACTTATGTTTGATTATCAACAATTCTGAAGCTCGAATTTTGCACAACAGATTTAGAATAAATATTTGATTTTTCTTTTTTTTTTAAATAAGAAATTGTGAGGACCAAATAACCATAACCATTTTAAGAATAGTTACCAACCAGTTATTAATTTCCTAGCTTTAATCTTAGCTTAGCTTCGTTATAGTTAATGGCCGAAAGGCTATCTCATGGCGAATTCTTTATTTCCTTGTTTATTTACTGTTATATTCATAATAAACATCTATATTTTTATAAGTTAAACTTTTTTTCTTTTTTTTTTTAAGTATGAAAATTTGATTATTTCATCCTTTGACTTAGGCTAGTACTGCTGAGTGGGGCTCCACTATTTGGATAACATATAAACGCAGAACCTTTATACTTATTGCGGACGGTGTGGGGGATGCAAGCAGATATTGTAAACATATATTACAATTCATGCGAAATTTCAATTTATTTTAAATATTTGCTAATTATTTGGGGGTTTAGCAAGACCGTAGCCAGTATTTAATTTCTGGGATCGATCAAAAAGTTTTACAGCATGTATCCATACAATCACAAAATGGAAGGCAGTAACCAAGTCCCATTAAAATTTAATTTTGAAGGGGCGGCCCCTACGATCCCCCGCGCCCTATGGATACGGGCGTGGGATTCAGAATCATAATAACCAACCAATGTGAATCTACACCTATGGGAAGAGGACCTACTGTGCTTCAATTTATCTTATTCATTTGTTTATTTTTCACTAAAGCAAATATTTTGAATAAGCACAGTGAACTTTGAAATGTGTTTTCATTCATGTCACTAAGTGTACGTTTCTTCAATCACTTACGCCATTTCCATGGCACTTGCGTATATTTCAACTCATAGCTTAATTCCTTGTATAATTTGTACCGATTCTCAGAGCTCTTTAAGAGCCCTGGAATCTTTTAAATATTCACCTCATCCTATTTTATCCAAAATCCATTCACAACTGCAGCACCTGCACAATCATTCCAATATTAAATTCTGCTGGATCCCTGCTCACATTGGTATCAAAGGGAATGAGGCTGCTGATGCAGCTGCAAGGGCAACGAACTCACCACTTGCTTCTAGCCAACTTCTTCCTTTCTCTGACCTGAAACCAATTATCAAGACCTGTGTGAATCAAAGGTGGCAAGAAGAATGGGATCATCAAACCAATAACAAATTGCATAATATTAAACATACAATTGGTAACTGGCCCTCCTCATACCGTAAAAATCGGAAAGAGGAGGTTCTCCTTGCTAGACTTCGCATTGGGCATTCCCATCTCACCCATAGACATCTGTTGGAAGGAAAACCAGCACCAATTTGCCAAGTGTGCAATGAACCCATGAGTGTTTTACACATTTTAACTCAATGCCCCTATTATAGACTTGCCCGCACTCTTACTTTTAACTCTTCATCACTGTCTGACATTTTAAATGACCATGCTGACCATACGCACGTTTTAAAATTTTTAAAAAGTACTGGTTTTTACTACAGTCTTTGATTTTACCATGTTTGGCGCAGTATAGCCCAGATGCTCTTGCGCCATAAAAAGCTCAAGAACCAACCAACCAATCATTGCACAGAAACAGCTAATTTTTCACAGCATTTATGCTAGTTTTATCATAAAAACTGGCAACTCTCGTAGGTCAAGTGCTACAGGAAACTGCCTGGGTTCACATTTTGCCTTCCACTCCTACTGTTCGTGTGATCATCGTTTCTGTTTGATTGATTTGTGTATCCGTACTTTTGGTAGAAAAAGAATTTATAGTATAAGTTATTAAGTAGTATAAGTACATTATTCGAATGTCTAATACCTCAACGTGGAGGCTATTGTTTTCACTTTATGCATGTAGTCTTCTATGTACTTCATTCTTCGACCTGACCCACTTCTTATGAACGCGACCATGTCCGTGTAATTTTCTTTAACCAATTCCAAACTAAATTATCATTTGTCATGGATATTAAAACGCGTCTATTATAGAAATAGTTACTGATATTTTTGAAATTCGATTCGCTTGTGAGATGTGCATTGAAATTCATCTATAATTATAACTTTGTTTATAACAAAATTTTCCTCAGTCCTGACAGGTCAGATTCACCCTTGTCTGCGACCATAAACTGCTTATATTAACTTTTTTTCCCGATTCCTAGCATATCCTTATAGACAGATTGCGCTGTATATCGGACAATAACATGTTTACAGACGGATGGCACCGTAGATATTAAAGTAACGTGTCAGCGACGAAACGTTTTCGAATTAGTTTTGAGCCTGTTTCTCCCCTTTAGATTGAATTATTTTTAACCCAAATGTATGTATTGTGTTATTTAATATTTTGAAACCATTGCCCGTAAATTGTGCCTTATAAAACTATCACCTGTTGTGGTATTGATGTGATGAAGTAACCAATAGAAATTTCCAATACTTCATTATGTTTACAGTAATGGGCTATTTTAAAATTTAAAAAAAAAATTGTTTAAACATAAGTGATACATTCCTTGTAAAGATATTTAGAGAATAGAAGTAACTATTTTAAAATCCACTGTAATGAGGTTTAAACTTCATTAAATGTTCACAGTTAAGCTTGGCGTCTTGGGTGTCTTCTCTAGTGATGAGGTCTGATCTTGTGGAAATAATTTTAAAGTGGCATGGAATCTCGCCGCTTGCTGGGCTCCTAAAAAGAGCGGACTCTAAACATTGATCTTGCTTGTCTATGCAATAATCCGGCCTTAATTCGAACTGAACTCAGTTTCTATAAACACTTTCAATTTATATCTGGTAAGTTAAAAATACGATAAATTTTTTTTTCAAACTTGCACATAACTAATTCAATCAAGGCTTTTTTTTTTCTTTTGATAATTAAAATTCTGCTGCACTTGGTAGTGCATAGTCAACTAAAGCCATTCTTCAGATGACATCTTCATTTGGTTCTAATTAATATTTTACTGTTACAGTATGTAGCTGTTCAGTCCTTTGTATTTCTTTTCATAGTATGTGACTGATAGGGTTAGCCTTGAATTTTCCTCTGTTAGCCAAGAAATTATATTTTAAGGTGGCATCAGTATGAATCCCTTGTTAAGGTTGTGACATGTCTGGTGAGCCAGCAGAATACACACCGCCAGAAAATGTCCTCATCATATATTACATGTAATTAGACTTGCGTTTTAATTACTCTTGTCAAGGATTATGGCCACAGCCTTCGTGACTCGTTGAGCTACACTTGAAGGTCAGGGCAGTGATAATACATTTTATGTAGCATACCGTTAGTCTGCATTTATCTTTCAACTGTGTAAAAAAAAGAACGTTTGCTATCTTCTCACTATAATCTCGGATTAGCTTCTATGGACCTTAGGTGGCTTGAATTCCTGGATAACTGTAATTTGTGGTGCAGCAGAACTTTTGCTGTTCTTTCATTTTAAAACAGATACAAAACATTAAAAAGTTGCATGGGTGTCGCTGGTCATAAAATTGGGTCCCAAGAACCTACTTTGTGTGTCCTCAAAAAATGAAACTTTTTCCTTATTGAAACATTTTAGTAAGTTTTCCAGCATAACACTATAAAACTGCTTCATATTACGTTTGCAAATAAGTAAAAGGAAAATCAAAATATTAAATTTTAAACAGGAACATATTATAACTTTGACCCACCAGAGTGATTAAGAAAATTCCATTTTCTGTGTCAATTATATTTTTGACTCTGGCAGTGGTGGCCCTTCTTCCCATGTTGACATCATTAGTTGTTTAAGTTTACCACACCCAGCTGATCCAAATGCAGAGTATGAGCTTTGATTTATGAATATTTGGCTTCACCGTTGATGTTGAATCATGACCTGGCTTGCCTTATGATTTCTTACGCTTTGGATTATCGTAATGACTCCACTTTTCATCAGCATTTATGATTCGATGCAAAAAACCCTTCCACTTTTGCCTTTAGAGCAGCTGTTCACAAGTGAAAAATCTCCTTTCCACGTCTCTTGGCTTCAATTCGTGTGAAACCAATTTCCTTACTTTTGGACGATTCCCATGGATTTAAGGCTTAATGAAATTGCTTGTTGAGTCACTCACAAAGATTCTGCAGGTTCTTACGTTTGACACGAGTCTTCGTTCAATAATGCCTCTAATTCTGCATCTTCAAATGTTCCTGGCCTTCCTTCATGTTCTTTATCCTCCGTGCCAAAATCACCACTTTTGAACTGTCTAAACCAGTACTCACAATTTGAAATTGATAGAGCATGGTCTCCATAAGCCTCAAGCAGTAATTAATAACCTTCAGCTGTTTTTTCTTCAAATGTAAGCAGATAAGTAAAGCTTCCCGCAAATTGGGTTTCTTCGTTGACACAAAAGTCGCCATATTTGGAGTTAAAAAAAAAAACTACGTTTACACTTTTACAAAATGAGACTTACTGAAAACTAAAGCCTAATAATGATGCACTAACATGAAGTTCGTTAGGTTATGGTCCGATGCAATTTAATACTAATAACGCAGTCTCTTGTAAATCCTTTAAAACTTACTTGTATACTCAGTAGTGGAGACTAAAGTTTTGTTATATTAGAAGCTGATGGAACCATTTTAAAAAATAGACCTACTTGTACATCGATTAGGCATATATTTAGAGAGTAGTCTCTTATCTACAGCAATCAGTAGCATGAGTCAGGTCTCTAAATTAGCAGTTGTTAGTCATATTTTGCACCTATAAATTTTGTTTTGACGACCAAGATTTTAGACCTTGTCGTTATTTTTGGCACCTAACTTTATTTTTATTGTTTATATGTGACAAATTTTTATTGCACAGTCCTTTATTTTTTGCTGTACCGATACCATGGGCCATTGGTGCTGGCAGCCTAAAAATATTAGTGGGGGACGATATGCCAGTAGAAGGCATTTTGTTCGAAATTGAATGGGGATTTGGAACACTAACAAGTACCCGGAGCATAAAATTTTAAAAGGCATTGATTTTTTTTTTAAAGCGCATTCTTGGTCCATGGAATTCTGTCGATCTTCTCTCCCCTCGAAAGCGTATCTCCCTTTTCTTTTCTTTTTTTTTTTCTCTTTTCCCCTTAATCTGAAAAATTCTTGTGAAACAGACCCCTCCCCTATTATTTTATCTTTCCATATTGTGTATGTTATTTTATCTTACCATAATGTGCATGCGGTAATCACCCTTCCTCCACATACTCTGCGATTTTCCATCCCACTCCAGGAGCTGGATCAACGAAGTTGTATTTTTCGTTTTAGCATAAAATTACTTCTGAATGCTCTCTACATTTTCTGGGAATATAAATTTAATTTTTTGGGTGGTCGTGTTGAAGGGAATCGACGTATAGTGTGAACATATAAGGTGAGACCAGATTTTAAAAAGTAAATCTTCAATAAATATTTCCTCACAGTTTGTGAAATGCCTGTTCTGTTCATTGTCATAATTACAAGTCATTATGCTATGTGTGTGAACATACATAATATGCTACACAAACAAAATGAATAATTTTGAAATTGCATTGAAAAGTTCAGCAACTAAGAAAAGATTATGACGCCTAACTTCATGCTCCTAATTTCTAGCGCTGGCATCAGTATTGTGGATAATCTAGTTTCTGAATAATTCCAAAAGCAACAAATATTAGTAGAGACATTGAACCAGCAGCGGCTCATGGCGAAAATTTAGTGGAGCGGGAGATACGCCAATTCACCAAAATGTGTGAACCTACATGTTTACTCAGTCAGTGAAACTGGCTTCTTGACGAGTATAGACCATAATTCAACTTACTTTGGTGAACTAGCCTAGTTCTGCCTTGCTAAAATAGTGCCACAAGCCATCACCTCATTGAACAAACATCAAAAATTCGAAACATTACTCTTTATTACTACAAATGTGTAGACATTTTATAGCTGAACCTGCTTATAATGACGTAAAAATGTTTTATACGTGTGAACTTTGATGTATCCATAGCAGCATGGAAAAGCTAGTTTTGTTCGAGAGCAAAGATTAATACACATCCATGATTCAGTTTTAATTAAAAGGAGAATTCTCTGAAGGAATGCAGATTAAAATCATTAAGGAAATATTCAATAAAACATGAGTGTGGGGGGGAAGCAAATTTAATATTTTTAAATGAGTACCATCTGCTGATTTAAAAAGGTATAATGAATTCCTTTTGATATGCAGTGCATGTCAATAGGAATTCATTATGCGTTAAACCAATAGCATGCATGTTGTTGGTTTCTTTCAGTTTCGCAAAATGGAATTCTTTGAAAGTTGTTCTCGTTGTAAAAGTATTAGTACAAATATAACATATATTTAGTGTAAATTGGAATATATTCATTTTCCAAAGTGTGAATCGTAATAATGAAGTTTATTTTTAAGTTAATGCCATCAGTTTGTGCATTATTCAAAGTGTTTTTGAGTGTAGATTGGCGCAGAAAGGCCATTATTGCCCTTGTGCCATGAAAATACAATCAACCAACCCTTGAGTGCAGATAATCCTTTCGTGGATAATCGAGAGTTTACTATATATTAAATTAACATAACTTGTTATTGTGTATACATGCATACATACAGAGGTGATTATGTTCTGGGATTTCCATAAATTCCTGGAATTTCAACTTACCCCTTCCAGGATTTCTCTTTAAAAAAATTACAAAATTTTTGTCGTGTTTCCTATAATTTTTTATATTCCTTTGGAAATCAGTGTTTTTCCCAAAAATATTACGTGACGTTTTGTTGAATTTTGTTGTACATTCTTGTACTTGTTCACCCCTGTATATAAATCATATCGTTTATAGACAGATGAATGTTTAATTTCTATAATCAAATTAATCATTGAATAAGAATAGAAAATGACTTTAATATCCCTATGCCTTGTACCTGTCCGTGCTATGACTCATTTGATCACAATAGAACTCCTGACCTTATCAACACTCCTATGACCTTATCAGCAGTCATAGATTCTTATCAGACAAAGATTGTAGATAAATTCTACCTCAAATTCTTTTTTTTTATTTTTATGTATTGAGTGTTTTTCATTGACAATATTAAACATGTTTTGAAAAAGATATTTGTTTACTCTAAAGGGATGGCACGAGGGCAACAAAAAATCCAGTCTCAACAAAAAAATGCAAAAAAGCAGCAGGACTTGAAACGACAAGCTTGTCACGACCAAAAAGCTGCTGCCCAGAAAGCACTCACCCATGTGTGTGCTGTGTGTAAGGTGAGAGTGTTAAAAATATATCCTTGGTCTCCAACCTTAATTTTACATTTTAGTTTTAGTTTATAAAAGGGCACTATCATTTCGTTTAGTTTGTTACATTTAACACATTACATTTGATGAATTTTTACCGTTTTAATTTATTCCCATTTTAAAACCATATGTACCGTCTCACCTTGTTTGGCATAGAATCAGGGTCAGCTATGGTCGCCTTTTTTTTTTCCTTCAAAATGTAACGAATTAATCTAAAATGCGAGAAAGAAAATTGTGTCCATCACAAAATAGCAACAGTTGTTTAATATCCTGTCAATGAACTTTGCCTTCTTTAATAACTTTCGTTTATGTTTTATTGATAATTGTTTTTAAACTTTAAAGTATGTTTCTTACAGTAATTCAAAGCATTGTTGATGTAAATAATTTTATTGATGTAATTTTTCAAGCAACAAAAACAATCTTTTTTAACATTTTGATACAACTTTTTTTAGCATTTTTGCGACAGCATTTTTTGAGCCAGCTTAAACCGTGCAGAGACTGACCTTTGGACTTTTTGTCCTTATGCCATAAAAATACAACCAATCAACTTAATAAAAGGTTACCCCCTGATACATTTCTGAATGGATGTACCAAAAATTAGCAAGTTTTTTTGAAGTGCCACAACCCACAGGTGCCCTTAGTCTGCATACAAAAATTTGAAAATGTTTATAATTAAAATAGAATAAAAACAATGAACAATAGAAGCATAAGAACTTCATTTATCTTCAGTGTTTTGCTTTATTTCCGCTTGTCTGCACTTAATATAAGCCTTTTAATTTATGTGAT
>QLNU02015270.1:5323877-5336737 GCA_006491805.2 Dysdera silvatica | reverse complement strand
AAAATGCAATGCAAGCAACAAGAAATAAGTTCTTAGCGGCTCTTATATAATTTACCAGAGAATTTGGTCAATTGGCCTTTCGTGTGTATGACGTCATATTTCCCACAACGCTCATGAAACTTCTAAATGGTGGTCAAAATAAATATACACGTTATTAGTCAAATGCATTAACATCAGTAGACAATGCATGTTATCCTGTTTATGGCGGCGGCCTTATAGCAACTACAAAGACCACCAGTTTTCGATAAAAAGGAACTTACCACAAAGTTCTGAGAAGCAGAAATTTATAATTACATTGTACTGGTTTTCCTGTGGGTTCATAATGTGGCAGTAGGACTAAATACAACACTTTCATTTATCCACAAAATCGAAGTTAAGCAAGCAATATCAAGCGATTGGTATATCCCTAGCTAACTTCGTTTTGAAATGTCTGTTTTTAATTTGACTTCATCGTCTTCTCTTTACCTTTGGCGTTTATATTAGTGAAGAATTTTATTTTGTAATGCTAAACCCCGATCCTTTTTTTATCGTTATGTTACGTTAAAGCATTTTTGAGGGCCGCTAACGCCGAAACCAAGCTCCTGCTAAAAAGCAAAATTGTCAATTCTCATTGCCTTGCCCAAAGATATCGACAAAAACCGCCCTCCAAGGCTGGCTCGTCCATGTTATGACAGCCCACGTACCAAAGCAAGCGAAAATGCAGCAAACCTTCAATAATCCACATATTTCACTAACCCAATAATCTTGAGTTAATTGTGCAGGTTGGTCGAACTTTGACTAATTAGTTTTACTGTTTCGATATTGCTGCGCAAGCAGGGCCGGATTAAGGTTTTGTGGAACTCTCGACAATTTTTTCCGGGCCCCTTGTAACATAAATTAAAGCCTGTGCAATTACAGTAGGCTCCGTATATAACGAGGATCGTGGGACCAATGAAAATGCTCGCTAACTCAGTTCCAGAATTTAAATTTTAAACTTTGAAAATAAAGTTGGTATAGGGGTAACATATTTGCATACAATGTACATACAAAAGCGTATTCAACGTACATACATTCGCGGTAAACGTCGCAGAAATTCGAGCCGCGACAAAATTACTGCCCTGATGATGAGGTCCGATTGGCGACGATTTTGAAGTAGCGTTTAGCGCCGCGCTGACTGGCATTTGTCTGGTCATCTGTCGAGCATCTAAGCCCAAGGTTGCAGTTGCCATTTTCATCAGTTTTTCATTCACTCTCCTGGTAGTACACAAGATATTATTTCTATTCAAGTCTGGGAGGGTTTAAGGGGTTTTCCTCATTTGTTTCCATTCAAGTTTGTAAATGACTAGCAAAAAAAGGCTGAACTTCGTTGACAGCTGCCCAGAAACCAGCAAATACGAAAACTTTCGTGAGATTTTAAGAGTACGCGGCGAGTACTCTGTATTTTTCACAATTCCTTGAGAGTACGCGGCGAGTAGTCTGTATTTTTCAAAATTTCTTGAGAGTACGCGGCGAGTACTCTGTATTTTTCAAAATTCCTTGAGAGTATGCGGCGAGTAGTCTGTATTTTTCCAAATTTCTTGAGAGTACGCGGCGAGTACTCTGTATTTTTCAAAATTTCTTGGGAGTACGTGGCGTACACAGCGTGTGCCTTTTCCGGACAGCTCTGGTTTTAACAACCTGTACAACCTCTGCTCCGCTTAAAGATATCCGCTACGATAAAGAATTCAACAACCGATTAGTATTTTCCAAAATATTTTATCAACAAGATTCAAACGAACCGTTACTATATACCCAATTTACCAGTGGTTGAAATTGCTTTTTTCAACGCACTGTCGACTTTACATTCCAGCTACAACTTCCTTATTAGACTCGTGATTCATTAACCTCGTGAGCAGGCGCGCGTGGTGTTACACACCCCATAACTCAAATTTGTGAAAAAGAACCGTCCACCATTGCTTCTGAAACTGGCCAAACTCTTTCCAGTTGCCCTCGAAGTCACGTAGGGTAGGGTGACAAAGAGAAAATCCCACTTATTGTTTACTGTAAAATTGGACGTTTTTAATGAAATAATGCTATATAATTAGATGGGGTGCTAAGCACCCCTTACGCGTCCTCGCGTCCCTCTAATCGGCGCGCCTTTTCGCTGTTTAAAGGAAGCACATCGCAGGCTGGATTTAAGGGGTCATAGGATCTTTCAAAATTTCAAAAAATTGATTTTTTTTATCACTTCAAAAAAAATAAAATAATAATAATAAATAAATAAATAAAATAAAAAAATTCAACTATTAGAAGTATTCTAAAACAAACCGGAGCAAAATCTGTCCATTATTAGACTCACAGTGATGAAAACAATATACTACATTTCATTCAATTTTAAGTGCTCGTAAAATTTTAAAATGGATTTTCTCAGAACGTGCTTTTCCGAGCTTACGCGCATGATAACTTGCCAACTGGTTATTATAATTGAATAAAATTTTCCAGAAAACTTTATTATATGGCACTTTACGGTCTGTATCTGCTTTTTGCCATTTTTATTTATAAGTTATTAATTATGGACAAAATAGGGTCTTAAAAATATGCATAAAAAATCATATTTAAGGGAAAAATAATATTCATAATTAATTTTCATAATTATTTTCTTTTTTTCGGTAGAGTGTGAGTACACAATATCCGTGAATATTTTAAGACAATGAGCAACACTGTAGCAGCAAAATTTAAGTTAAAATTCTACGCGTAGTCTGTTGCCACGCAATATTCAATTCGTAAATCATATTTAATATTTTGTAAAATTAAGAAAAATATTTGACATTTAAAATTATTTTTGGCCATGTTATACATACATAATAGATGGTTTGTTATTGCTTATCAAAAAATTTTTTAATTAGATTTATATTTACTGAGAAAACTAAAGTTAAAAAACCATTATAAATTTCTCCATTTTGGGAAGTTAAAGGTCCTATCACCTCTTAAGCCTATTAATTTTATACTATAGCTGCTAAGTTACGGTATGCAATTCGTTATACAGTCCTTTCATATTTATGTTGTCAAAAGATCATTAAAATTAGATTTCTTATGGGACAGATAAAAAAAAAATCGAATTTAGACCAAAATTCATGAATGCACAAAAAAACCCCGATTTAATCTCTCTCTATTGGCCATTGTCATGGCTCTCAGAATTACGGGAGTAGGTTATGTTCCCAGAAGGCCTAGCCATGTAAATATTTCGCAGTGTGGAGGTCCCGTTTAACCTTCAGTCCCATTCTGGATGACTTATAGGCCAGTCTTGAGACGTAAACACGCACAAACATCCACATCTCCCCCCACCTCTTAATCCCCATGAAGGACTTTTACAAAGGATATCTATTGGCTTCGTTTTATTGCGAGTTTCGTGACTCCTCGCGATGTTTTACCTCCTCTTTAAAGTTCGTTTCATAAAGTTTTTCATGATGTGTATTTCGGTCTACCTCTATTTCGCTTTCCTCGGGGGTTCCAATCCAGTGCTTTTCTACAAACATTGTCCGGTTTATTCCTGATTGCATGTCCTAGCCAGCCATATTTTCTTTACTTAATTATTTCTAATACAGGTTTTTGTCGGCAGTATTTCTATATTAGTTGCCTTTAAGGCCCATAGCCAGGGCCGCCCTTAAGCAGGGGCGAACGGGGCCCATGGCCCGGTTTCCGCGAATCGTAATTCTCAAATTTAAAATTTTTGTGATATTGAAAATTTCCCCAAAAGTATTTTTGCTTCGGCTCCCGCATTTCGTTGCATCTAGTGCTCGTGCATTATTCCCCCCCTTTTTTTTTCTTACTCGTATATGTATGGGCCCCCGAAATATGTTTCGCACCGGACTCCACATTAGCCAAGGACGGCTCTGCCCACGGAAGTATATGTTCAATATTTTATGGAGACGGTAATTTTTGAATATTTGAATTTGGTTTGTTGTCATCTCAGTTATTTTCCACGTTTAACGTGCATCAGGCAGCATTTATTTTACGTTAGCACCTCCTCTGTAATAAGGGGTAAGCTGAGGGTGGGTCTAATGGGAAGCCACGCCCTCCGGGGAATAACAAAATGACATCTATTAAACTTACCCAAACCCGGTAACAAATTCAAGAGAACAGGTCTAAATTGGTTATCAGGCTTTGTGCCCCTCCTCCACTTTCCACCCCGAAATATTTTTATGGATCCGCCCACGGTGTAAACCTCATTTGACAACGTAAATATAACAAAATCAAGTTGAACGATTTTGTGAATCAACGAAAAACGGTTTTATTAAAAATGGTTAACATTAATCTTTTCTTTAGAACTAAACTCCTTCAATTCCAATATTTTTAATTTAAAACAAAAATAGACGTGGTTTTTTTTTTTTTTTAACACAGTATTGCAGCGGTTCTTTGACATTCCTAGACCGCAGACCCCCTGCAGAGTTCACTCGCCCTCGCAGACCCCCAAGAATTAACTCAAAGTTTAAAGCCCGGAATTTGCATCATACATATTTATTTCTAGTGTTTCATCACTAATTTTCACCATTTAAGGAAGGAATTTTTCGTCCCCTCATAATTTATTCTTAGCATTAAAGAGCAAATGCTCTTTTCTTAGTATTTTTCTGAACTTTTGTGGAACACTGGGAGGACCTTGCGGACCCCCTGATATGGTCCCACGGGCACTCAGAGGTGCGCGGACCACAGTTGAAGAACCGCTGGAGTATTGTGTTAGAGCGCACATATATTATTGTTTGACCTTTGCGTTATTGTGCTATATTTGTGTCTAACTCGCTAACGCTCGTTGACACGTTGCATAAAAGTAGGTCGCAGCGCTTTGAAGACCAGGTTTTTCAATCCTGCGTGTGGCAATCATGTCCATCAACCCATTTCCCGTTTCCAGCCAGACGAGTTTTTTGTTTTTATTTATTACGAACTGTCAAGATCTGTTGATATACTGACGTCATAAAAACGTAAAAGAAGACTACCTGGCGAAAGCGTTTTGAAGTACAGCAGACGTTTAACAGGCTCGTACACAGGCAAGGCCGGCATGAAGGGCGATGAAATCCAAATGATTGAATATGATATTTTAAAGCTACGGAAATTAATTTCTGGCAATTATTTTTTTTATTGAAAAGTTTGAGTCTATTTTGGCTCGTAAGGGTATAATGAGAAATGAGTTATTAATGCCGAGTTTATGTGTAGGCCAAGCAGAATCGAACCTAGAGATACAAAGGGGCTCTTAAAGGGGCCTGATATTACGTAAACTTGTTTATTTACATGAGAATCTATTACGGAGAGAGAGTTTATTACCAAGAATAATTTTTATTATTAATAAGCTTAAATATTATAGATAGTGAGCTTCATATAAAAATTCATGTTTGTTTGTTTGTTTGGATTTTTTATGGCGCAAGAGCATCTGGGCTATACTGCGCCAAAGAAAAAAATTCATGACTTGTGATAGAATAGCGCGACGATCATATTCTTTAGGGGCCCATTCTATCCTTCAAGTAAAATCTTAATCCGGCGCTCTGAAAAACCACAAAAGGAAGTTAGACAAAACGAGAAAAATTCCACGTGCTGTAGTAGTCAATAGCTTAGTGCTCAGTAGCATCGTAGCTAGATGATCTTGCGCCCTGGCAGAACCGTTCAGATTGAGCCCTTGGCAGAACCGTTCAGATTGAGCCCTTGGCAGAACCGTCCAGATTGCGCCTCGTAGCTATGGACACATTCTCCCTTGTGAATTATCCCAGACGAAATTACGCCCTTCCTCACCTGCGTCCTCGGCCTTCCACGCTATCCCCAGCTACAGCCCTGGTGGCCCTATCAGGCCCGGCGTTAGCTTGTGCGGAGGCCCCGATTTGGGTCACTTTTGCGGGCCCTTTATATATTTATATATAGCCTTCTTAACGGACACTCTTGAAAAAAGGACACCTATTTAATGGACAAATTTCCAATTCCTATTATCTAGCGCTGTTTATTGTGTGTCTACTTATTATCCCTTCCAAATAACGGATGTCTCTAAATAGGGGGCGAATACTCAAGTCCTGAGGTGTCCGACATTCGAAGGTTTTAGTATATGCATATATCACTCTAAGCCCGATTCAGATGTTTTAGTTGTTTGTGTCCGCTGTAAAATTTACCATTTGCATATTGCATGTTATTATCACAGGCTGTTTTATGTATGGGAAGTGGGGAATAGGGAAGGGTGGCCGCCAGACAGGCTGTTCACACATTAAATCATGTATTAGGGACCATTCATATATTGCCTTTACTGCTATATGTATTAAATTAGGTATTAGGGACCATTCATATTTTACATTTTTTACTATATATATTGAATTAAGCGTTGGGAACCATTCACTTATTGCACTTTGCGCTATATGTATTGAATTAGGTATTGGGACCAATTGTTTTTAGTTTGTCTGTCTGTCGACAATAAAAGGGTAAGGTAAGTCTCCCATAAATGCTTGGTATCGAAATTTTGAAACTGTTTCAATTTTTTGAACTCGGTTGAATCTTTTGAATTCAGTTCAAAGTTTTGAATTGAATTTCATAAAATTTAGCCCCTGGCGGCCAAATTGGGAACTAATATACGTACAGTGAAAATCGGTTATAACGACCTTCAAGGGACCGTGCAAATTCGGTCGTTATAAACGATATCTTTTTAAAATCATAGTAGCCTATAGTATAATACACTCTAAGAGTTTTATAAATTATTTTGATAGTAAAAAGTATTAAACTTTTTGGTTTCAAAATTAAATAAAAATATACTTAATTATAATGAATTTAATTTCCGTTTATATTATGTTATAGCCAAACTAAGTACATAGTACTTCCTTAGATTTTTAAATTGAAAAAATTGTAGAAAATACTACTAAAGTATATAATGTAGAAAACAAATGTAATGAATAGTATTTATTATACACTGAAGTGCCAGAAAAACTGGCACAGGCGTGCGTATGCAAATAACGGAGCTTTGCAACCAATCAGCGTAACGCGATGCGGTCGGCAGCGCCTATATAAGACAAGAGATGTCTGGCAAAGCTGTTAGATCGGTTCTTGCCGCTACAATGGCAGGTTATCAAGATTTAAGTGATTTTGAACGTGGCGTTATAGTCGGCACAAGAGAGATGGGACATAGCATCTCCGAGATAGCGACAAAATTTGGATTTTCGCGTACGACCATTTCACGGGTATACCGTGAATATCAGGAATCCGGTAAAACATCAAATCCCCGACTGCGGTGCGGCCTTAAAAAGATCTTGAAAGAACGGGACCTTCGACGACTGACGAGAATCGTTAAACGAGATAGACGTGCAACACTTCCTCAAATTGCCGCGGATTTCAATGCTGGGGCATCAACAAGTGTCAGCGTGCGAACTGTTCAACGAACCATCATTGATATGGGCTTTCGGAGCCGAAGGCCCACTCGTGTACCATTGTTGACTGCACGGCACAAAGCTTTACGCCTCGTCTGGGCCCGCCAACACCGCCATTGGACTGTTGATGACTGGAAACACGTTGCCTGGTCTGACGAGTCTCGTTTCCAATTGCATCAGGCGGATGGACGTGTACGGGTATGGAGACAACCTCATGAATCCATGGACCCTACATGTCAACAGGGGACTGTTCAAGCTGGTGGAGCTTCTGTGATGGTATGGGGCGTGTGCAGTTGGCGTGATATGGGACCCCTGATACGTCTAGAGACAACTCTGACAGGTACGTAAGCATCATGTCCGATCACCTACACCCATTCATGTCCATTGTGTAGGTGTACCAGTTTTTCTGGCACTTCAGTGTATTATACTAATGGCTTCAGAACAGTGCCGGTTTAAGAGTTTTGTGGGCTCTACGCTGAAAAAATAGAATGGGCCCTTTAAGAATATGACCCTCGTGATATTCAATTAATAAATCACTTTTTAAGTTTATTATCTTTAATATTCAGGTTTAGCATTAATAAAAATTACTCAGACATTTGTAAATAAACAAGATTAGAATAAAGCTTAAATTTTGATAACTAACTTTAAATTTTAATAACTAACCCACGTGGTTCTGCTTTATGACTGTCAAGTCGCGTCGTTATATCCGATACGAATTTCCCTACGTAGACTAAAATATCGCCGTCGTTATAGCAGGTTTCGTCGTTATATACGATGTCGTTATAACCGATATATTTAGTATGGAGTAGAATAGCAAACCCAACGTCTTGTAAAAATTCCATCGTTATATGCGGTTGGTCGTTATAACCGGCGTCGTTATAAACGATTTTCACTGTGTGTAGGTAATGGCAGGTGAAAAATTTTCAACTTAGACATC
Organism: Dysdera silvatica; assembly: GCA_006491805.2. NCBI lineage: Eukaryota > Metazoa > Arthropoda > Arachnida > Araneae > Dysderidae > Dysdera > Dysdera silvatica. Next base: position 5,328,457 of record QLNU02015270.1, on the reverse strand, counting down.
GGGATCAGAAAGCCATTCTCGTCAGGGACTCCTAATTTGGAATCGATATGCGCGGACGAGTTTCGCTCCTATGAGAGCTAGAGCTTCGACATTAATTTTAATCGATTCATCTCATTAAGTTACGCATAAATTCGAAATTTTAAAACGATCGGAACATTCCTTCATTATGTAAATAAGGGTAGAAAACGGAGAAATCTGAAACTTTGTATTGAAATCATTTCAAAATTTTGAAACCGTTTCAATATTTATTGAATTACAGTGTTGGAAATTGGCGATTTGGAATTGGGGAAATAAATTACACCTTGTCAAGTTTCAACTCAGCAAGTTCGAACTCACTAACTTTGAATTTTCAACTCGACAAAATTTTGGCGAGTTGGAATTTGGGACTTTTACGAGTTGGAAATTTGCGACTTGGAGTTGTGAAGTAAACTACAACTCGCCAATTTTGAACTCGTCGAATTTGAACTTGCCAACTTCAATTTTCAACACGCTAAATTTTTGGCCAGTTAGAATTTGGAACTTTTACGAGTTGGACTTTGGCGATTTGGAAGTAAATTACAACTCGACAATTTCCAACTCATCAAATTCTAATTCGCCAAATTTCAATTTTCGATCACTAAAATTTATTGAAAAAAAAAGCAAAACAATAACAGATTGAATGTTAATTGAACCCACTAAATTTAAATATCCACCTTACTCGATTTTCTTTTACTAGTTTTTTTTTCACAGCTGGGAATCAAACCCGGGAAAATTTCACGCTATGCGAACTCGTTACCGTTGGACTGGGGCAGAGTCTAATAATGAATCAATACACAACTAAACATTGCTGAAGTAGTAGTTTTTACTAAAAAGTAATAATTCTAGACATTATGGTTCTCAGAATATTGTGCGTACTCTACTTGCTGGATTTGGCGTCATATACATTAAACAATGCAATTCTGCTTTGAATACAGGGGCGGACGGGGTCATCGGTCCTCGGGCCGATGCGCCCTCATGGGCGATAGGGCTCTCGCCTCCGAATGGGCAAGCACTCGCGCCCTCCAAAAGTCCAAGATATGCGTCTTTTTTGAGAGGACCCAGTCCACCCCTGTTTGAATACATCATGAAGTGTCTCAAAACTGGTTCGATGCAAAAATATTTAATCGTAAACAGAACCTGTGGGACTACTTCATCTGTCATCCACTTCTTCCTCATCTATTTATTTGATGTCTAAATGTGTGTCTTTACATAAAAATCAGAACAGCGATAATGGCCATAAAAAAAATAAAAAATACACACGCTATGGAACTGAAATTGTAACGCAAAGAAGAGAAAGTGCAATTTTTCTGTAGCTGGTGGACAACACTGGTCAATAAGACATTAATAAAATTTCTAGAGCAAAACAAAATATTCATTGCACAAAACATGAGTTACAAAACAACACTAATCTTTTTTTCTCTCCACTATTCGTCGCAGCATGGGGATGTATAGTCTTCAGTTATTACTCATTATGTTTTCTCAATCTTTCGAAGGAGAATCGGGAATTTCTTTAGCTGCATCAGAAGACTAATCGTTTCCTTCACTTCCAATTTTTCCGTGCTTTTAGACCACAGGCGATTTCCTGTTTTAATTCGCTTTTATATCACCATACCGTGTAACAACTGCCCCTTTTTTTAATTTTTCAGTTGCTTGTGAAGTTTTCTTTTCTATCCTTTAACTTAATGAAAAAGAGAGTATGAATGAATCATGTTACAGTAGAGTGCGTGTCTTTTAAAGGCCATTGGAGATTCGTCCTGTGGTTTCTGTTTACTCCTGCACTTACTGCAATCCGGAGCAGCCTCCTCTTGGGAGTACAGTGGGCTCCCTTCCCACTACGCTACGACGCAATCAATATCAAAAGGGCACGTACTAAAAGACGGAAAAAAAAAAAATATATATATATATAAACCTTGAGGGTTTGAACATTTTTCCAACGTCTGATCCACTTATTCGAATTAGTCGCGTTTCACTAAGTGTCAGGCCAAATTCTGCTTCAAACTTTCCTGACTACTCCAGACCAAGGGTTAATTGTTTTCCAGTCGCTAATTATAGTAAACAATGCTAATTATGGTAAATAAAATTTAGATAATCAAAACAAATTTCAAGGTCATAAAATCCACTAACTTAAATTGAAGTTGTTTGCAATCCTGATTATAGTGAATTCACAAATACAAAAATTAGAAATTTTAGAAAATGCAGTTCTTTCCACTAAAAATTTACATTAAATACATAAAACATTTACATTAAATACATAAAACATTTACATTCGGCTTGTTTGGGTTTATTATAAAAACGGGTTCAACTATATAATCGCGAAGTACGTTGGAGCTTTTCGTTTCTTATTTTATTTAGAAAATATGTACGACTACATGCAAGGGAAAGGAGACTAATACGATCAGAACTCCTTATAAATGAGATAATTTAGTTAAAAGAACTTTTTTTTTTCTTTCAAGTTTTATTTATTATAACAAGTAGCGGTCCTAGACAAAAAAATTTTGGGGTACAAATTCCTGCCCGTACATAGACATATAATAAAATCCGATTAGCCTAAACCCCCTATTATAACACTAAGTTTTAAATTTCGCTGACTTAGGCCTTTAAAATTAAAAATTTCTCTGACCTTTCCATAAACAAAAAAAAAACAAAAAACAAACCCTGGCTTTTCTAGGTTTTCCATATGGCAAGACACCCTATGTATTTAAATTTCATTGTGCCATCCCCCTTCCCCTGCCCACCCCCCCCAATATTGTTTTTCTAAATGCAACAAGTAACTTTATGAATGTCGTATATAACTATAAATGTAACCATGACGGTCTAGGGGTTTACCCCACCCTAGAAAAACAAAAAATGAAAGAATACTATGTGTACAGCATTGGGGCTGTGTGTGAGACATCCAATGTTGACGTGTAAGTGGAATAAAAAAAACAAGCATATTCTTACCTATATGTTTAAATGGGAATAGCGGGTGCGTACATTTTTCAGATTTATATCCAATCTTTATAAGCGTGTTAGGGGAGGGGGACGGGGCCCAATGCAAGTTGGGCTGGGGCCCTTAATAATCATAGTTGACCCTTGGCGGGGCCCTAATATTTTGGAGAGAGAGACCTTACCGGGGAGGAGCCTGGGGGTATGAAATAGGCCCCAAAGAAAAGGGGAGTTCGGGGCCCTCCCCAAAAAAATATGAAAAATGAACGCTTTAAAAGAATGTTTTTAAGCCAACCTGAAATTTAAATTTCGATGATAATTTTGCTAATTTATCTTAAGAACTTTTGATAATCTTTCCAGGGATACCAGGGTTAGTTTTACGAGTATAAAGCTAACGATAAAATTCTGGTGAAATCGCGCCATTATATGAAGCGATAAAATCTTTGAAAGTTTTTCTAATACAAAATTATGAAAACTCAATAGACATCGAAAGGTATTGGTCAGCACTTTAAATTACATGCTAATAACAATTTAATTTTTCTTTTTCCCATTAATGTCGATATTTTTCAGAAAAAACAAGACAAATAGGGGGAAAAAAATACGGAGAGGATTTTTATTTTTTCTGTACACAAATTCAAATTTATAAATTATTGATTTATCACATGTGAATGAGAGTAAATATCAGCGCCGGCTCGTAGCAAAAGTTTAGCGAGGCAGGAGTCGATTCTTCAAAATACGTTAACCTACGTATTTACTCCATTGACGAGGGAACCATACGAAAAATCAACGTCCAATTTTTTTAAAGAATTACACATATGAAAGAGATTATTAAATGAAGGATAATGGTGCAAAAAAAAAAAAATTCCGAACTCATGTCTGAGAACAGAGATACAGCCTTTTGAAATTCCTAAAATTTTAGAAAAATTCAGCAGATTTCGCTGAAATTTCACATATAATAAATTTTATTCAACCCGATATACAATATTTCGTGCTACATAGCTTGAGCAGTATAAAAGTTATAGAAATGTAAGAGAAGATCTATATTAAATTATTTTAAGTTTTGAGGTTAGAAATGGAAGAGAATATAAAGCCGTAGCTCGTTACGAGATTTTCTTCCAGAATGCGGGGATGTTGGCAAGAAAAAATGTAGAATTTTTGTGGTTCTGAATTATAATAACAAACAGTTATTTCGACACTGGCGTAAGGTTTAAAACACGAATTATGCTCTCATTAATTATGTTCTGAATTATGCTTGTTTTAAGGAGTTCGATTATTGTATATCTTTAGCAGAAGGACGTGAAAACCATTGTAATAATTTAAGAACAGACTGAGCGTCGTTTTTACAAATTAATGAGCAAGAAGTATTATTATTTTTTGGGGTTTCAGATGGGCCTCATTTGAGAAAATTGCGATGCACACCTGGATAATTTTTGTGAAATTATCTGTTTATCAGAATGCTAGCCAGAATGGTATCTAGTGTGTCTTTCCTGTAAATAGCTGATGAGACAGGAAAGGGAGTGAGAGACTGTGCGGGTGCAAAGAACATTTGACGGGAAGAGATAAAAGAATAGTTTTGTCTTCTTGTGGTCCGTTGTTAATAACAAGAATCTTAATTTGATAAAAGTATAACAAATGAA
>QLNU02015270.1:5301640-5323777 GCA_006491805.2 Dysdera silvatica | reverse complement strand
GTCTTAAATTATTATTGAATTAAGTGCATGATCTTTTCAGCTTGGAAAGTATTTTTTGGGATAGCGGTTAAAAATGCGAATAGCTGAAAAATTACCGTATTTTTAACGAGGTTTTAAAAATACCTTTGGTAATTCAGCAATAAATATTAGACAGTAAATCTCCTTTGCACAATTTGAGTTACTAATGAATACTATTATCTTTGTGACCTCGTTATTTTAACTTTAAATTATAAAACATGTCTTTTTAAATTGGTTTCAAGGTTTTTTTAATTTTCTCTACTTTAAATAATAGTAATTTTTGCTAGTATACGAGTCGGTAGCGGTCTGCAAAGAAGTCAGAAAATCCCTGAGTAGCCTTGGCAAGTGGTGTACGAAAGGGACGGGATCAGGGGCTAAATCTCTATATTGAATATAAAAACACACTATTTTCTAGGACGCATTACGCTATCTTTTTTAACCTGTGAGTAGGCGCGCCGAACGCGAGAACGCGCGCGGGGTGCTTTACACCCCATCTGATTATATAGCATTATTTCATTAAAAACGTCCAATTTTACAGGGAACAATAAGTGGAATTTTCTCTTTGTCACCCTACCCCAAAGATTGTGACTTTGAAGGCAACAGGAAAGAGTTTGGCCAGTTTCAGAAGCAAGGGCGGACGGTTCTTTTTCACGAATTTGAGTTATGGGGTGTGTAACACCACGCGCGCCTGCTCACGAGGTTAATGAATCACGAGTCTAATAAGGAAGTTGTAGCTGGAATGTAAAGTCGACAGTGCGTTGAAAAAAGCAATTTCAACCACTGGTAAATTGGGTATATAGTAACGGTTCGTTTGAATCTTGTTGATAAAATATTTTGGAAAATACTAATCGGTTGTTGAATTCTTTATCGTAGCGGATATCTTTAAGCGGAGCAGAGGTTGTACAGGTTGTTAAAACCAGAGCTGTCCGGAAAAGGCACACGCTGTGTACGCCACGTACTCCCAAGAAATTTTAAAAAATACAGAGTACTCGCCGCATACTCTCAAGAAATTTGGAAAAATACAGACTACTCGCCGCATACTCTCAAGGAATTTTGAAAAATACAGAGTACTCGCCGCGTACTCTCAAGAAATTTTGAAAAATACAGACTACTCGCCGCGTACTCTCAAGGAATTGTGAAAAATACAGAGTACTCGCCGCGTACTCTTAAAATCTCACGAAAGTTTTCGTATTTGCTGGTTTTTGGACAACTTTCAACAAAGTTCAGCCTTTTTTTTTTCTAGTCATTTACAAACTTGAATGGAAACAAATAAGGAAAACCCCTTAAACCCTCCCAGACTTGAATAGAAATAATATCTTGTGTACTACCAGGAGAGTGAATGAAAAACTGATGAAAATGGCAACTGCAACCTTGGGCTTAGATGCTCGACAGATGACCAGACAAATGCCAGTCAGCGCGGCGCTAAACGCTACTTCAAAATCGTCGCCAATCGGACCTCATCATCAGGGCAGTAATTTTGTCGCGGCTCGAATTTCTGCGACGTTTACCGCGAATGTATGTACGTTGAATACGCTTTTGTATGTACGTTGCATTCAAATGTGTTACCTATACCGGCTTTATTTTCAATGTTTAAAATTTAAATTCTAGAATGGATTCAGCGAGCACCTTCATTGATCCCAAGATCCTCGTTATATACGGAGCCTACTGTAATTGCACAGGCTTTAATTTATGTTACAAGGGGCCCGGAAAAAATTGTCGAGAGTTCCACAAAACCTTAATCCGGCCCTGCTTGCGCAGCAATATCGAAACAGTAAAACTAATTAGTCAAAGTTCGACCAACCTGCACAATTAACTCAAGATTATTGGGTTAGTGAAATATGTGGATTATTGAAGGTTTGCTGCATTTTCGCTTGCTTTGGTACGTGGGCTGTCATAACATGGACGAGCCAGCCTTGGAGGGCGGTTTTTGTCGATATCTTTGGGCAAGGCAATGAGAATTGACAATTTTGCTTTTTAGCAGGAGCTTGGTTTCGGCGTTAGCGGCCTTAAAAAATGTTTTAACGTATCACAACGACGAAAAAACGCTCCGGGGTTTAGCATTACAAAATAAAGTGCTTCACGGGTTTAAACTCCAAAGGTAACAAGAAGATAATAAAGTCAAATTAAAAACAGACATTTCAAAACGAAGTTAGCTAGGGATATACCAATCGCTTGATATTGCTTGCTTCACTTCGATGTTGTTGATAAATGAAAGGGTTAAATTTAGGTTTTTTGCCGCATTATAAACACAAAGAAAAACCAGCCCAATGTAATTATAAATTTCTGCTTCTCAGAACTTTGCAATAAGTTCTTTTTTGTCGGAAACAGGCGGTCTCTGTAGTGGCTATAAGACCGCCACAATAAACAAGATAACATGTATAGTTTACTGATGCTAACGCATTTGACTAATAACGTGTATATTTATTTTAACCACCATTTAGAAGTTTCATCAACGTCATGGGAAATATAACGTCACACACAAAAGGTCAATTGATGAAATACTCTGGGAAGGTATATAAAGGCCGCTAAAAACTTATTTCTTGATGCTGGCACTGCATTGTTTTAGCGGCCCTGGGCGATCTCCCAGCTCGCAAACCTTAAGCACGGCCCTGTTTTTTGCCTTTAAACAGATTTTGTGTTTTATAAGAGATAAGCTGTGATTATCATATTTTGTTTTAACTATAGCTATGGTCAGGGGCGGACTGGGTTATCTCAAAGGGCGTATACCTTGAATTTTCGGAGGGCACATCGGCACGGAGACGGTGGGCCGGCTTTAGCGAGAGGATGGCGTATGTTTTATTTTCTCACTTTTCGTTTGTTGACGGAGATCTATGCACAACAAATAGCAACGAAAATAAACAATTTTTGTAGTGATAAAACTTTTTAAGGGGAATAAGTTTTGCCTATTTTGTAGTAAGACATGATGTTTATTTGACATTCATCTTCCGTATAATTTGCTGGGACAACTAGCACCGTAGTTAGATTATCTTGCACCCTAGCAGAACCGTCCAGGTTGCGCCTCTATAGCCACGGACATATTCTTCCCCTGTGAATTGTTTTAGCCAAATTTATGCCCTTTTTTGCCTGCACCCCTGGCAGGAGCCTTCCACGCCACCCCATAACTACGGCTCTGGCGACAAGAACAGTGAGAATAAAATATTTTTAAGTATTATACACTGAATAAATCTACATTGTTGCACATATTGTCGAAGTGGTGGATGTCCTGCAAAGTTGCTGCAAAGAGGGTTACATTTATGATACTAAAATTGTTTTATACTTTTTCTTTTTTTTCAATTATTAAGCTGAAGTTACCGTTTGGTGGATCGTTTTGAAAATCGCTAAATATTGAGATAATTATGTAGAAAAACTAAGAAAGGGGACGAAATACCGTTGGTTTTTTTTTGTTTTTCAAATCAACGCTAGATATAAAAACCAAAATAAAAATGCCCGATGGCAATAAAAATATTAACACAAAAATTGTTTTTATATAACCATATCTCTCTCAAATGCTTTATTTTAAAAGTAAATTTGAAATCTTAACAATGTGTTTATTTATGTAATGTGTATGTTGAGGCCCTAGCTGGTAAGTTACCTGGTGGTAAACTAATCACATGGTTAATGAATGGAAAGCCCATTTAGTTATTTACCAGAAAGTAATGTAGTGAGTATAACTAGATCCTCACCTGGTGATAAGCTAATGCTATGAATGACGATGCAATGCAGTGTTGCCAATCCGTCTGAAGAAAATTACCTACATCAGCACGAAATTTCCCTTAATTTTTTTTTTATGAGAAAATGAGTTTTCACATGTTCTCATATTTATACACCTACACGCATCTTTCAATGTAAAACGGTACAAAAATTGTACCGTACAATTCCTTCTATTGTATATTGTGACTAATAAATGTGAAAAAAAAGGGATTTTTAAATTTACAGTATTTTCTTGTGTGTGTTTTTTTCTTCAAAATATTAATTTTGAAACATATCCCCTTTTAACAAGGACTTCTTCAATTATCTATATGTGTATTTATTTCATTCAACAAATTTATAAGCTATATGTATATTCATTTAGAAAATTGTTGCTCCAATTATGCCCAATGCAGATCCACTATGTTGTGTAGCTCCAAATAATTGTTTCTGATTAGAAAAGATTGGCGACTGTCGCCTTTTGGTTGAAATGACGAGCGAATTACTGCTACCGAATTCAAAGCGACCTGTTGAATGGGGTAAGTTTGCATTACTGGAAATAAGAAAATAAGATGATTTTAAAAAATACTCTCGCCTTAATTCCTGTCGGATGTTTTGCGAAGAAATGATAGTTTTCACAGCTTCCAAAAACATCGCGGTAAGCAAGAACGAAGTTGGCGACCAAAGGGTGAGATTATTATGCAGTGACGCCCAATTATTCAAAGGTAAGTTTAATACAACCAAACAAACCATTTTTTAACACAAAAATACCTTTTTTGCGCACACCACCACTTCCTGACCAGTGGGTAATCATCCCTATAAAAACAGGAAGAAAATAAACTGTGATTATCATATTTTGTTTTAAAAAAATAAACTGTGTTAAATTTATAGTTGGTTTACTTTTTCTTTATGAGATTTTCTAATTATATGTATGCGTGCACTTATTTAAAAAAAATGTGGACAATTTTTTCTGTCGTATCGTAGACACTGGAATTTCCCACAATTTACTAATAAACAATATTACTTTTCCCCCTTTTTCCCACATTGTTAAAATTTTAACAAAATTTCCCTCGTCCGTGAGGAATTTCCCAAGGGTTAGCAATACTGATGCAACGCCACATAGTCACTAACTGGATGGAAACCAACTATTTTTTTTTTCCCACCTCCGTTAAGAATGGCCGTGAACAAATTAAGAAGATATTTTAAGCGTACAATACGGACAAAAAAAATCTGAAAGCTTTTACAGTACTTTTTTTTACATTATATATATAAAAAAAAAATAAAAGCAAAGGGAAAAAGTTTAAAAATATAGTTAAAGGCAAGATTTTTAAAAACACAAAAATTTGGAAAAAAAAGAAAAGGAAGAAGAAGAATTAAATCACAGAAAAGCAATTTTCAAATACTCCAGTACTATTGATACTGCCAGTCATAAGCCAGGATGAAGTATTAATTAGAATACTTACCTTAATTGCATAAAAGCGGAAGCATTTTGATGTCGTCCTTGCCTGCATTTGATATGTGATATGTTTCAGAAAAGGGAAAATGGATATTGTGCAGTATCTGATTTTATAAAACAAACTAAAAATACAGCTTCCATGACAAAATAATTTTAATTAATATTTAGAACTTGCTGTTTCCAAGAAAAATAATTCAAAATAATATGTCGTTTCTGGATAAATCTTCGAGGTCGGAGGGACGTTTATTTCTTGTCCGACTGTATTAATTTTTCTAAAATTCCCCTTGAACTATTATTAATATCATCATTTTAAAGAAATAATCCTTGTTATAGAATAAATAAATCTTAGGAAAGAAAGTGTTTGCGTATTATGGGGTACGCAATCAATGGGATTATTGGTGCACCATTATTATTGAAGTATTTATTGCTTGGATATATATACCAGGACGTAAAGAGTCCAATCGAATTGTAAGTACTGTTTATTCTATTTTTGCAGAAGTTACGAAAATTAATAATTATATAGATGAATGATGGTAAAAAATTTATGTTTGGAAGCCCGATATAATATCTCAAGTGATATTAAAAAGTTATAAATGATAAAGGAAGTTTGCAAGAACATTTGCAAAGAATATTAATATATTATTAAATTAACAATTTCTTTTTCACATCAGCCGAGGATATGGCAAGAATAGATGTTAAATTATTCATAAAGATTGATTGTTTGGCTTTTTTATGGCGCAAGAGCATCTGGGCTATATTGCGCCATATTCATAAAGAAAAGAATGATTTTCATTCTTTGCTTCTTCACTCTTTTCTTTGCGAAAAACCACTACGAAAATTCACCTACGGAAAAAATCATTTACAAAAAATCATTCTTTTCTTTACGAGTAATTTAACATCTAATATTAATATACGAGTATGCTGTTAAAAAATGAGAAATAATAAGAACGTGAGAAACTTATAAATAAATAATCAGAAGTGTTGATAAATAAATAGCCAGAAGTGCTATTGAATAATAGTTCGAAGTGTATAAAGAGAGTGGAACTTTTCCTAATGTAGATATTATTTCGAAAATATTTTTAACAATGCCAATATCAAATGCAACAGGTGAAAGATCTTTTTGCAGTTTTAAAATGCGTTAAATGCTATTTAAAGGAGTACGATAGGAGAAGACAGATTGAACAACATGGCCATATTATACCTAGAACAAAAAATTTTGGATGAAATAGATACTGCAAAAATAATTGATGAATCTGCTAAAGAAAAATCAAGACACAAATTTATATACAAAACATTTTTTAAGCACTGAGGTAACTTACTATTAAATTTTTTGAATAAAAATCGGATTTTCCTTGAGAAGTTGAGCTTATCATTAACTATGTGTTGCCGGTTTAAGGAACTCACTAAAAATTTACTACTGAAATCTTCCCGAAAAAGTCCTCAGTTCCTTACACAATTTTTTTTGTTTTGTTTTGGGTCTCAAAGCCTCGAAATTTTTACCGCCAGGGGCCCCCCAATAGGTTTAATCCGTCTCTGCTGGAGCCCTCATCCCTTTTCTAGGCTGCTATTGGAGCTACTACAATTACTAATTGCAAAATAATTCATTTTTATGTTTGGGCTACAAATAGTTCAAATCCGCTACTTTTGGAGCACAGTTTGCTGCTTTTTAATCTTCAGATCTGGCAACACCTATTATGAGCAATACCTTGCAAATAATCATTGGGCATCGCATTTTGGTCTTGGCTATAGTTTTCTACAATTCGTTTGATGTTAGAAGCTACTTCCCTGTACTTCTTTTCAACTGTCGGGTGGTTTGACGGCGATAATATACTGTTGCATTTTGAGTTCATTGAGACTTCATTCTTTTTTTTTTCTTCAATGTTTTAATAAATTTCCGTATGATTAGATGAGAAGCATTCACCAAAGAACTAAATTCACTGTACCAGCTCTTGACAGAGTTGTTGATTTTTAGCAAATCATTCAAAGTCATTTCAAAACAGTTCCAGAATGGTATAGAAAATAAAGGGCTTCCACGGGCTCCGCTGCTAAGGAGCCGACCAATCCAAGTATCTTCAAAATAGTCCGCAACAGGAGATAAAGCATCCTCGTTTTGTTGAAATAAAAGTGGTGTTAATCAGCTTTTTGGAAATAATAATAACACCATCTTCCGGCATAAAGACTAGAGCAGCGAACTTTTGAGGATTAAGAGAAAAGTTCGGATTTTATACATCAGTGTCTTTTTCCCTCAATTCTGCATGAGCCTGGATTTTACGCCAAATATATTGGCTAAAGTAAAAAAAGAATCCACACTATTGAGCAGTGGGGGAAATAAATTCAAATGCATTAACTTGTGCTTTTTCCAATCTGTCATAACTGAGACTGGTTCCAACACACGTTGAAGTCCTTTAATTGCTTCAACAGCTCGAACATCAGTTTAAGCTTTACGGTTTGGGTGTAATTGTTTTGGGTGTTATTATTTTGGGTGTGTTGACCATTAGGTGTACACAATTTGGGTGTAAACGTTTGAGTTTTACTTGTCTTGGGTGTGTTGACCATTGGGTGAAAAAGTTTTGGGTGTTTCGTCATGATACCGGATTAATAGACTTTTCCGCAAATTTGTTATCAAACTTAAACACTTTATAGTGACGAAAGGTCACCTCATACACGTGCCAACAGTGGGTGGGGGGGGGTTTTTTCGCCCCTAGTCTCGAAAGTGGAGGGACGAAAGGTATATTTCGTTTCCAATAGCAAGGATTACTATTAAAATTTTAACTTCAAAAATAACATTAAACATTGCCACTAATGTAGCAAAGCTGAAAGAACCTTTGGTTCTAATTTCAGTTTCCGCCAATAGATGTCGGTACCACACCGTTACCGATACTTCTTTAACAGTGCTGTCCAGCACAGTGGTCTCAAACGTGCGGCCCGCGGCGTCTTTTTCTAATCTAAAGAATACCTTCTTTTTTTCAAATGTTTTTATAAGTTTAATTTTCTATTATAATGAAATACAATTTTTTTTGAGGACTTTCTCATCCAACAAAAACGAACAAAATTTAACCATTGAAATTCATCTATTCACTTACAAGAAGGGAAAAAAAGGTAAATCTTACATTAATGTTAATGGTATAACCACCGCAATTGCAGTTTGTATGATGTAAAATTAAAATAGCTTCTTTTTGTTTTGGATAACATATTTTACTCTGTACTTAGCAACATACGTAGCTATAAATGATCTTAAATCATGTAAAATAATTAATTCCCTATTATATAGGCTTTGTAAAACATTAATTTTTCATTCGGCCTGCTAATGTCCTACAAGTCTGCAAAGTGGCCCTCCAAAGGATCTGAGTTTGAGACCACTGTTCTAGCATATCTATTGTTTAAAAGAATAGCGTCTCTTTACTTGTACAATTTTTTTCGGTCTTTATCAAACTATCGATCTTAAAGGGTGGTACTCTGCGATATCAGTAAAATTGTAAATCATTCAAATAGTTGTTATTTTGTAATCCATTTATTTTAATTATTTAATTAACTAATTAACATCTAATTAACAATTATTTTATCTAATTAATATTTCATAATAACTGTTGGGAAATTGTGGCAATAGATGACGCCACAAGTTTGTCGCCATAAAAAAATTTCTCCCCCACCACTCTCCAAAACGTTGGTATGTCTCTGGGTAACCTTCATTGTTAACGGCCACAAAGCTGTATGCTTTTATATTTCCTGCTTCTAATTATTTAAATATTTCGCTTCATTCGACTCTTATTATTATTATTTTTTAACTTCAATTTGTCAGTTAGCAGTACTCTAGGTGATTCAGAAATTAGATAATACGCTTCTTCATCCTTAAACGTTTTCCTTATTTTCAAAGAGGGCTTCATACGGGTTAGACTCCGCCATATATCGACGGGCTTCACATGCATCTAACGACAGATTTTTTTTTTTCGGCTAACATTCTTATTTACATTCTACATTACAATGAATCTACTTTTATTGGGAATACCGAACTATATTTCCCTGCGACCAATACTTTGACAAATATATACGCATGGCAAGTCAAGTCACTGTTTTTAAAATCAGTGTGAAGTATTTGTTCTGCTAGTGATGTAAGTATTCTTATATGCATTGTAAAATAATTATTATTATATGTTTGTGGTCAGAGGGAGTAACTGGTCAAGTATAAAATCAAAATTTTTCAGGGCAGCACTTTTTTAACCTTAGAATTATTTCCGTATATATAGTTTTTGAAAAAAATTTTTTGTTGACATCAATGTGACTTAAATAACTTTCTAAATTTAATGGTTTGAAGAATAACTAATTTGCCGAAACTCTGTACACTGAAATCATAGTGCACTTATATTTGCTATTTTTTTTTTTTAAACTTAACCACTTATTCCCTGTGACCATAGACATAATGTTATTAATAATTGTGTAAATGGAAGTACACGGAACATGTGTATGTAGTACAGAACATGTGTATGCAGGAGGGTTGTAAATCCCCATTGGGATGAAATTTGTCCATTATATCCATTTATACATGGGCGTAACTTGTGAGTTAAATATAGCTTAAACTTGGGTGGGGGCAAAAAACACAAAGTGTGTGGAAAAAAAATACGACTTTGCTTCTTTTCTAAGAAACTGGGGGGCAGTTGCCCCCACCCAGATTATGGCTATGTTTACACATGAATGGTAACACTACAGATGTATCCCCTGTTTAGTCACCAACTCATCACCAAAATTGATGCACTCTCCTGCAATTCAAAAGTTTACAATAATAAAAAAAGAAAACCCTCGCTTCTGTATATGCTGCATGTATGTCGTAACTCGATTAAAGGAAAGCAGGATGTATTTATCTAACAGAACGAAACCCCCAACCGTCATATTTCGATTTTAGCAAACCTCATGTTATATAACAGTGGTGAGCTTTTTTACAAGACATTTAGAAAAATATGTGATTTGTAAAACCTCAATCCATAATGGCGTCATTCGAGGATAATCACCCAAGAAGGAAGTTAGTATACACCTGTGGCAACTGGGATACATTTGAAGTTTGGTTCTTTTTCTAAATCAGCAAAAGCCTTGTGGGGAGTGCCCCTTACTTACCCTATTCACGGTGGATTTGCGATAAATCGAATTTCTGGGGACTGACTAAAAATATCGAATTATTGGTTTAAGTTGATTGTACCTATATAAAACGTAAATTACTTACCTTGAGTTAGACTTATCATTTTATGCAGTAACTTCATTTCCAAAATGTAGAACATTGCATTAAGTCAGTTGTTTCTCAAAGTGTGGTCCGTGGACCATTGGTACTCTGTGACGGCTTATCAAGCGGTTTGCAAAATTATCACCAAATTTCAGGAAAAATGAACTAGAAATTGCCAACATAGCTAGAATTTAAGATCGGATGAGAGTTTATGAATTTCTCATAAATATTACTTTAACCTAATCTTTCGGCGTTTCATGAAAGGCTTGAACCCTCTAAATACACTCATTTTGTCTGCATTGTTTATTGGTATTTAACTAAATTAATTATGCCATTTTCATTGTAAATTTGGCAAAATAAAGTTGTAACTTACATTCTCTGTGTCAAATATAGCGTTACTCTAAAAATTGTTTCAGATTGGTTTGGCAACCAACCCATATTTTAAGGACATGGTCGGAAATTTTAGATTTTCTGCCAAAAGCTAGTGCTTTTTTAAAGTAAAAAGTACAACTAAAAAAGCTTAAAATTTACCATAAAAGGAATTAAAATTTACTACAAATTACATTTTAAGTGATGAATAAATATTTTTTATATCTTAAGTGATGAATAAATATATTTTATATCTTACGTGATGAATAAATCTCTCCTGCTGGTATGCTTATATACGTATATAAGCCTTTCTATAAATCACATAAATCGAGGGTTAGTTTGGTTGTGTCTATTCTTGGGAGAGGCGGGTAGGGGATCAGTATGAGGGGGAGCTAAGTACGTATTGATATATAGTTGTCAACTCTTAATTTTAGGTTTTTCCTGGTTGTCCGTGATAAACAAAGGAATGCTTGAAGTGGTCCGTGAGTGACTAAAATTTAAGAAACACTGCATTAAGAATTAGAAGTTATTCATTTTATGAACTATATTATTTATTGCTCAATGCAACTTTTGCATTACCTAGCCATATTTTAAATGCACGAAACGATACTTATATTAATTATATTTTCTCAAAAAATCGGATTCTTTTGGATTGTTTCTGCATCAATTTCCCTTTTATAAAATTACTTACCTATTATAATTATATTACTATTTATAAAATTAATTATCATAAAGGCACGAACAAAAGTTTGTCTATGTTATCTCGCCTTTCAAGATACTGCAGCATGATCGCAATGGCTATGGATGCTTCGTGATTAGTCGGCTTTGGAACATGGTCTGTTTCCACATCGTCATTAAAGTTATTACCCTTCTTCTTCTTCTCCCCTTCGATTGCGCTGACGATATCAGTATCAGTTAATCCTTTACAAGTCACAACGTTATCACCAATGTGTAAAAACTCCTGTTAATCAGTATTGGCAATTTAATGAATATCCTCTGGATTTTTACTTGCATCATCAGCACCGATTTCCTTTCCAAAGAAACCACATATCTTAAAGCAATTTTTAATTTTAGTTTGTGTAACATCATTTCTTCAGGCGCAATGCAGCTATCTTATCACTTCTAAAATGTCACATTTATGGCTCAACCCTTTTTCCGTATCATCTGCATCCTTCCTCACTAATCACTTTCTGTGGAAATATTTCAAACACTTAATGATTCCTTGACCCTCTGGCTGCAGTTTAACCATCATATTCACAGGGAGATACTGAAATTTAGTCAATTTTAAATTCAAAAGTTTACAATGAGCTGTGTGATTGTCCCATTAAAATGAACACTTTGCACTTTGCTTCATGGAACGTTGAATTTAATTTCCTAATGTAAAACTCGAAAATGCTTTCTTGTTGATTTATACTGTACCCGGCAGAGAGTTTACATTGTTAAAACAGCGACGATTTTTGAATTTGTTGGGAATAAACAAAGGTACTTTATCTGTTATAGAAGCATTTCCCTCCCTCCCTCCATAAGCACAATCAAGTGTTCTGTACTTGCCTTCCCTTCTGAACATGGTTCACCTTTAAACATCATCATTTTGTTAGGCAAACGTTCGTAAAATAAATCAATTCTTTCCATGTTAAAAACGTTGTTTAAAACATTGTTAGCATTGTAGCCTGTAAGAAGATTTGGTAAAATTTTACCTTCCCCCCTCTTCATAGTGATCATTGGACACTTCTTTCACCGTATAAAGTCTTAAACACAATGTTGTAACTTGCCTTAAATTTCTCAAATTTCTTACACCGAAGCCCTCCGCTTTCAACAAGCTAGCAAAGTTTAACTTTTTCATGTAGCATTGTATCACTAAGAGAAATTTTTCTGCTCTGGCTCCTAAATGACTCAAACCACTTCAAAAAAGCAGATTCAACATATGGAAGGCATAGACTTTCAGTGGTCTAGCGTGGGTTGCCAGTTCTCGAGTCAAATTAAGTATTGCATCTGCTAAAACCCGTTAGCACTCCATTCCACGAGTCCAATGTTGGAATTTTGCTCCCAGGGCTTTCGCCTCAGTGGCACCCCTTCCACTCTCTACGCCATTGTACACTTTTAGTCTCTTGCATTTCGGATGGACATTGCATGCATGTCTTTTCAAGATTTTCTCTTTACTCATCAAAATATTTAACAGCAGGTTGGGTGGAATGACATATTTCTCTGCTGGATCCTTTTGACCCAAGTTTGGATTTTTCTCAAAATCTTTTGTTAAATCCCCTTTTCGTTTAAAATTAAGAAAATTCAGTTTTCGTTTAGACATCTTAAAATACTATGCTCAATTAACAATACATCTCGTAGTATTCACTAACTGCTCTAACAAATGACCATGAACACTTTATTATCTGAAAAGTGAGGTTTGGAAATGTAAGCAGGAGGCTTGAAAGATTCAGATTGAATATAAACTCTTACTGTGGATGACAACATGGCCAAAGAGAACTTCAACTTAAAGGACGTCCATTTCAACTTACCAGACTTCGACTTACCGCAAATTCACTGTACTTAAAACATCAGATAATCCAGGTACAGTGACCTGTTGTATCGGAAAAACGGGACTAGTACAGAATACTGTAAGTCTACCAACTACGTCAACCTCACCACAATTTTACCAAGTACAGCAACCATATTGCAATTCTGCCATTTTGAAAAGGCAATTTATTTTTGGTACAGAAAAACGTTGAAAAAATGCAATAAGCAGGATAAATAGAGCATCAGCCATTACGAAATAATCTTCGTCAATAAAAAATATTTTTTATATAAAAAGAACTTTCCTGGTGCAATTTTTATTTTAATATTGGATTTTGTATTTTTGACTGCAAAGCTGGTTTAACCATAGAACTGGCCATTCAGCAATCAAGCAGCATCAGCTAAACTGGTAATATTTCTTCTGTGTAATTAGTGCACTCTGATTAAATCATAGGAATCTTTAGAAGGTCATGTAAAATCCCTTGCAAAGGATGACAATGGAACGGTATCATTAACTGATGAACAGCATCGTAAATCGTACAGTACTCATCAATGAAATTGATACAAAGAAATGGGGTTGTCCATGAACGTAAAAACGAGATCACCAACATCACTACCCATTGGAAAAACTAAGACCGTAGAATAAATTAATTCTTTTTGCCATGTAGGAGAACATCTTTACCACAATAATTATAAAAAGAAATTAGATGCCAAATTGGCCAGACTAAAAGTTCAGTGAAAATGTAAAAAGGCTTGTGCAAGAGAAAATTAAATCTACAACACAAAGTCTTAATTTTAAAACACCATGTTTGACCTGTTCTGCTATATGGGTGTGAGATATAGAGAATAAAAAAAGATGTCAAGAGTAAAATTGAAGCTTTCGAAATGTGAATGTTAGAAGATTGTTGGAAATAAAATCGATTGCCAAAATCTCCCACTAAGAAGTTCTGAACAAATCTAGTACAAAAAGAGCTATCATTACTACAATTCTGAAAAGAAAGTTAGGCGATTGTGGACACACACATACTGAGAAGAGAAAATGCAAGCTACTCCAATTAGCACCAAAGGGGGGAACATCATAAGGATGAGAACTACAGGTAGGAAAAAAAAAAAAGAAGAGAGGATGGATAGAGATGATTTAAAGGCTTGGACTGGATTAAGCATGGAAGACATTACCCATGCAAGCAGTAAGAAGTAAATGTAGTCCACATTGGCTACCAACCTTTTAATTATAGAATGTACTTGAAGAAGATAGTCATTAATAGTTCTATGCAGGGCCATAGCCAGGGGATGGTTTGAAAGGCCCATGCCAGGGGTGCAGGCCAAGAAGGGCAGAAAATCGGCTAAAGTAATTCACAGGGGAGAATATGTCCATGGCTGGGGAGGGGCACAATCTGAACAGTTCTGGCAGGGGTGCAAGATCATCTAGTTACAGTGCTGGTTCTATGTAGTTATTAACATGATATAAAACATGGTATACACATATATTCATAGGTGTATATATATGGGCATATTGTACTATATATTCATAGGCATAGTGTTATATGGACTCGTGGGGCCTGAGCCCCCCCAATAATCTGAAATAAATTGCGATTTTACATATACTGTAATGTATAAATGTACATAAAATGTGTTTGCCCTCCTAATAATTTTGTGAACTCTATGCTGATGCATATATATATATATATATATATATATATATATATATAAATGGGAAAATAGTAGATAATGTAAATATAAATGAAAATGTAGAAAATCAAGCAAATAGATTGGTGAGAAATGAAAGCAAATAAAAAACAATAGTAAACAATAAAATAAAAATACAAACAAGTTTATCAATGAAGAGCGCGCATGAAGCAGCAGCAATCAATATGATAAAAATATATAAATAGGAAATAGTAGATAATGTAAATATAAATCAAAATGTAGAAAATCAAGCAAGTAAATGAAAATTATTAATAAGTAGGTGCAAATATATGAGCAATACCAATATTCACACAGCCACATCTGCATACTATATAAAATAATAAAGGCCTATGCACTAAAATGTGTATATACAATATAGGTGTAAATGTATGTACATCATACCACAGTTACAAAATATACATTCATGTGTAGTTAAAGTATAAATGAATAGACAAGTTTACGATTAATAATGACGGGCTAGTGACTAATTTCGATAACTAACCTGTGTGGTTCCGATTTATGACTGTCAAGTCACGTCGTTATATTCGATACGAGTTTCCCTACTTAGAATCTACGTAGACTACAAAATCGCCGTCATTATAGCAAGTTTCGTCGTTATATACGATGGATATCCTTATAACCGACATATTTAATATAGAGTAGAATAGCAAACCAAACTTCTTGTAAAAATTCCGTCGTTATATGCGGTTGGTCGTTATAACCAGCATCGTTATAAATGATTTTCACTGTATATCAGGGTTGCTGAACCATTTTGGGCAATGGGCCACTTAAAATGTTTTCATGGATCTCCCGGGCCAGCAGTTTTGTAAAAATAAATAACTAAAAGTCTTCACTCTGAGTTTCTTCCGGTTCTTTGTTTCTTCACTTATAATACGGAAAGGGGTCACCTATTGTCCCTGAGGGATTTCCTTATCTCTGAAAAAGAAATCTAAAATTCTCGTTTTTGTTTTTTTTATTCTAAACAGTTATCGGTGGGCCGTATTTTAGACAATCATGATCTGTATAGTTACTAACAGGACTCGACAAATCATGCCACCATTGGTGACAAGATTTTTGTAGTTGGCGAGTAGAACATCCTTACCCACTGGATTCCTAAGCCTTCTTTTTGAAGCTGGCAAGTATGGTTTGCTGTTATTTGTCGAGCCCTGGTTATTAATAATTTTATAGAATTGCATTATTTATATAGTTATCTATATTCAGTTATCTATATAATTATTTATTCAATTATAGCATGATAAAAGCAGCAACCCTTCGACTGCTAGACTCAACCGGCATTCAAGGTGTCAAGAAACTACTTGCTAATAAAATTCCATTTTATAATATTCCTTCAAGGAGTAAGTGCTTCTATGATGTGCTAGGGTTGAAAACCAATGCTTCTGCATCAGAAATCAAGGAAGCTTATTATAAACTCTCAAAAATGTATCATCCTGACACGAACTATGGTCTTGATGATGCCACCGGCAAAATTCAAGAAATCAATGAGGCTTTTGAAGTACTTGGAAACAATGTGACGAAAAAAATATATGATGCTGAACATTTAATCAACTTCAATCCAGGAGTAAACCATGCGGGAAAGTCTTACATGTATGACATGGAACCCAGATTTTATAACTATGAATTCAAGCAAGAAGTAATGCCAAAGCATATCTTTAAAATGGAGGCAAACAATTATTACCTGAATCACAGAGCCCACACTGAGGGAATTAGAAAACGGAAACACAGGCATTTTATGCAAAAGTTAATGTATCATAGAGATAATAGTTCAAAATTTAATGCAAAAATTCTTGTGAAAAGTAATGTGGTGTAAATATATTTGTATGTTTTAGAATGTCGCTGATTAAATAAAGTAAGTTTACCATGATTGAGGTTACAATGTTATGCTTATATACAATGGCATCCATATTAATAGTTCTAAGGTGTGGGGGAGGGCTGAGAAAAACCATTACCCCCTTCAAGGCTGTCAATCATTTTAGTAAATGCATAAGACATTAAAATGCTGCAAAAATAATTGATACTGCTTGATAATTAGTAGATGAGCTAAAAAGTACCTTATTTTAAAATGTGACTGTAAATCTTTTGAAAGTAAATGCATGGCAGAATCGGGCAAATCAAATTTTTAAACAATGGCTACTGGCTTAAGCCTCCCATGGGTACTTTTGCTTATTTATTACTTATAGTGAGCATATTTATGGGTAAAGATTTTGTGTGTGTATGGCATAAGTTGCTAAAAAATTTTTAAATATCCAAGTGATTCACACCAAAACCAACCCTTACCTGAGTCTAATATTATCTTTAAGACTGTATAGTGTATTTATTTTTAAGATGAACATGGCAAGGTGATTTTGGAAACATATTCTTTAAGAAAAATGATAAAAAGTGAAAAAGTATTTGCATTATTAGGTGTTTTGGACGATGTAATGAAATTACATGAAAAACCATGTAAACATGTAAAAAAATGAAAGAAAAAAAACATGTAACAATTATGGAAAAAAATGGATAATAAAATAACAATGATATTCCAAGTTTCACAAAATATACCCTACATATGCATGAGGAGAAGGGAGGATCAGAGCTGCAAAAATGAATCGGAGGAAAAAAAAAAAAAACAGAACAAGAATAAACCAGTGAGAGCTGATAAAAGTTAGAAAGCAACAAGCATGGATTTGGCAACGGTGTATGTGAAACATCGTCACATGTCCAAAAATTTAGTCTTGTGACATGTATGGTGCATACAATCTTATCTTACTGCATAATGTCGTAAGTTCTTGGGTGATGTGGCCTCGTTATTAGGTTTAAAGTGTTTAATTCAATTTGCGATCTACATTGCTCCAAAACTAACATTAACAAATCCATAGGACAGTGTTTCCCGAAGTATTGTCCATTATGATCTGTCAGATAGTCTGCAGGATCTCTCAGATAACTCTCTCTAGATAAGGAACTCTCTCTCTCTCGAGAGAGAAAGATCTCTCTAGAAAGAAGGCTCCCATTCAGGTGGTTGTAAGTAAAGGAACGCTAAAAGTGAGGTTTGTAAGCAGTCAGAGTTTAAGAAGCACTGCTGTAGAATGTTTATCACAAAAAGGGGGTGGAGTATAGAGATTAACCAGGCCGTACAATAATAAAACTTTGCCAATGGTTTAAATGTAAAAGACAAGAAGTCTGCTGTGTAACACAGTGGTAGTATATTCACCTTACATGTCGTTCATTTGTGTGTGATTACTTACAATTAAATAAAGCAAGCAAGCAAGCTTACCAAGAACTTGCTCACTGTAGTCCAGCAGTTAGTTCTGTAGGCCTGTTCAGATTCTTTAGAAAAATGTAGGCCCCCTATGATAACGTGGTAGTGATGCATTTGTCTCAGCACCGTTTTTCCCAATAGGCTATAGACTAGGACGGCAAAATTTTGTGTATTGAGTCTGATATAATCAGATGTTTTGCCGAGAAGAAAGCTAGACGTCATGCTTTCCATTTAAATACCAGTGTTCGATAGGCTTTTATTTTTTTGCTAAAATTAAAATTTATTTCAATAAAATTGAATTTGATTTATTATATACCAAAAAGGAATAATACTTCAATATAAGTTAATATTGTTATACAATAATTTTTGCCACCCACGTTTCAATTACAGCTCAAACTAGAGCTTTTTTTATATTTGGAGAAAAAGAGACGCTTTCCTCATCCTGGATTCGAACCAGGGTCCCCCCGTTTAGCCCGGGGTGTCTTGACCTACTAGACGAATGAGGACAGGAACAAACGCATTTTTCTCCGTATATGAGGATGTAAGATATTATTACCCTTCACAGGGATAACACAATTGCCAAATAATGGTCAACACAGAAAAGCCTCCGGGGCGAGATTTTTTGTGAGTTTTGTTAATATTGTTTAATGTTTATGTTTCAATTTATGAGTTTGTTTTTCAACATATTTATTGTCAATACAAAAGTTTTTGGCGTATATTGAATGTAACAATTTTTATGTTCGTACCTCAGATTTGGGGGAGTAGGAACGGGCAGCAAAGAAATGTAACGTAGGGGTGGTAAAAAATAAGCAGCCTGCAGGTAGCAAAATGGTAAATCCGCCATGATTTGTCTATCATGCTTTTAAACCAGTTTTGACTGTTAATATCGTAGAACATGTTATTTTGCTGCTGACCATAATTCAAGGTTTGATTTCCGTGGCAGCAGAAGTTTGGATATAAAGGAAAACTGTAGGTTCCGTTACAGCAAGCATGACTTTTTCTGTCCTTATGTCGTAAAATTACAAATGACGTGAGGAAAGTGGAAGAATAAAAAAATGAAGGAAAATTAAGAGGAAAAATACAAGTCGAAAGAATATTAGTGATAATAAAATTATAGAGTACTACAAGATTAGAATAGTTGGAAAATAACAAGAAAAGGTAATACTAACAGCCTTTATTAGAGAAAGTGAAATGCTGATGCTCTATCAACACATTTCTGACAGATGTTAGAGGTGCCGTTGACACACTATAGCGAGTAAAATACACAGAATAGAAGGAAAGGACTCAGCATTAAAAAAATAGGGATCTCTATTTAGTAAGGAAAAAATAAAGTGTTTTTTGAAGACTTACATTTTCCAAAAAGTACCCATATTTTTAAACATAGCATGTCCTTGAAACCCAGTTTTATGAGCACCCAGCCACACCTCTGTAGATGTTAATGATTACAAACCTACTCCTAGTTTCAGTAATGCAGCCCTGTGATGGCACAGTGTGGTAATGTGTTTGCCTAGTGCACAGTTAACTTGAGTTTGACTCCCAATGGTGCAAAGAACGCTTACTCAGAGATCTCATAAAGATCGCACTGCTCACTGTAGTCCGGGGTTTGGTTCCCTAGGCCATAAGAGGTTCGGATTCCTCGGAAAACAGTAGGTCCCGGCGCAGCATGACCATTGTAGTCTTTGAGCCGTAAAACCACAAAGAGACAAACAAGTCTCATTAATGCATAGAAGGCCCTATTAAACTCCACTCAATACTACCCCTCTCCTCTTTCGATTTTGCTCTCTTCATTTCTTAGCTTCCAAAATATTTTTAATTAATTGGTGTCATTACTGCCAAACAACATGGGTACCCATATGGGGCTCGAGGCCCCCCCCCCTAGCCATTTAAAAATTTGATTCACCCGAACCTGCTATGCATTTACTTTCAAAAGTTTTACAGTCACATTTTAAAATAAGGTACTTTTTAGCTCATTACTAATTGTCAAGCAGTATCAATTATTTTTGTAGCGTTTTGGTATCTTGTACATTCACAAAAATTCTCGACAGCTTTGAGAAGGAAGTAATAATTTTTCTAAGCCCCCTTACTAGAAGTACTAAGATTGACGCCCATGGTCAACAATAATGTGAAATGGAAACACTCAATGTTCACTCGTGTGAAGGGTCAAATAGATTCTTGATGAAAGACAGCGATTTCAGCCTAAAATGCATTGATACAATGTTCTTAACATCAAACACTATATTTCACAACTTCATTACTAATTTTTGTTATTGCAATCTACATAGTGCTACATAGATTTTTACATTTGCAATGTAATGTGTTTGTGGTCTCTGAAAAGAGGACTTCTAGAGCTCGAAACTCATCCATTGTTTATCAAAACATATTTTTCTCTTTAATGTTGAATCACATGATCTCTATTTTTTATAGACACTTTTTATGAGGTCCTGCCACCCTCCCATATTTTTTAAATTGCTATGTCGCTATTTTCTATAATTCATATACATAACATTCACATACTTTGTTTAATAAACAGAATAGTAGTCTTCAAAGTGTAGTAAAGTTTTGTGTAATGGTAAGGTATTTCTTGTATTTATATATTCTTTTATTTAATTTGATCTCTTGTTTCCAATTTTTTGTCTTTAATATTCTACTGTAATCGTCGTATATTTATTTTATTTTTCCTTTTTTTGTTAATCTCTAATTTTCCTTTACTTATTTTTTTGTCTTCCGTATCTTGTCACGCTATGGTGATGTGATTGCTAATAGGTTGGTCTGTTATGTGAAAAATTCATATTTGGGTCCTGATGGCTTGCTTTGTGTTTCTTTTTACCTGCTAATCTGCTGTCTGAGGTTTGATTGTCTAGTGGTTCAGAGTTCTGTTGGAAAACTGCAGATCGTATTGCATCATAATCTTAGCTGTCCATGTGCCATAACACACATTAGTTTTAGAGGAAAGTATAGATTGGAGCTTTGAAAATCAAACGACACATGAAGATGAAAGGGAATAAATAAAAAAAGAGGATTTTTGTTATATGTGCATGAAGTTCTACTTTTTCAATGAAACATTTTACTTTTCATTTTTATCATGCACATTCATTTGATTGAAGTATTTTTTGCTTGCTACGAAACTGATGTCCGAACCAACTTTTTTTGTTCAAAACAATAAAGTTGTTGTGTTTACCTGCTACAAAATTGATGTAAAAGCTTTTTTTTTTTTGCTACGAAATAGATGCGGAATGCCATTTTTCCTGCTACGAAGCTGATACGAATGGCATTGGTGCGAGTGTGGTCCCTGTAATTCTAAATATAGTTAGCAAGGTTTTTACAACTGGTGACATAATCCATATTTAGCATTGTCCAAATCACAAACTCTCAATAATGGCTTAGGAATAATATACTCTAGTATAAGGAGTAGTTATCTATTGTGACATTAATTCAAGTTTGATTCTAAGGAAGATGTAGAGGAGTTGCCTTTTTTTTTTGGCCTACTGTAGACAGTGGTTTGATTCTCTAGGCAATTCAGATTTCTCCAAAAACTGCTGGTCACAATGTAACGTAACTTTAGCCATTCTTGTGCTGTAACTCACGAAAAACAAAAACCGAATAATAAACTTCAGTTCAATCAACATTATAAAAGTAAAATGTATATTTTTTAGCATTTGTGCAGATATTATTTGAGTGTTTCAGGTACAACACTTACCATTTTTGGACAAATATATGAATTATAAGAAAAAGTTATTGTTCCCATGTTTTTCATTGGTTGTCAACTGAATAATGGAACACACACATGGTAAAATCTCACTTACAAGGTTCTTTCTAATTCTGAACCGCCACGTACAACTTCCAACTCATTATGAACAAAAGAGCACAGAAGAACAACTTTTTTTTTTGTTTATATGACACAAGAACAGATACAAATATTCTGTGTACCTAGAGGTGGATTTACCATTT
>QLNU02015270.1:5260792-5301540 GCA_006491805.2 Dysdera silvatica | reverse complement strand
TGTTTTCCTGCCAATTATAGTAGTTCTGTGAATTCTAAATACAAGTCATGTTAATTTCTTACACTTACCCGATTTCTTCTTCATAGTCATACAAATATGAAATATAGCTACCACAGATATTATACAATTAGGGTACTATGATTTTTTTAAGGGTACCACAACTTGGAAAAATTTAGGAACTCCTGATATAGGGGATATTTCCTTCAAAAAGTGTGTGTATATATACGCACACACACAGTGATACCAATGTACTTAATGGTATGTTTAGTGCTGAGTGTATTTAAAGAATAATTTTTCCACAGCTTTATAGACACATGTTTCTTGTACACATTTATTAGCAGATATATATTCTATTAAATTCTGGAGTGGATTCCAAAAGGTCTGCGAAACGTCCATAGACCAGATGTGTCGATGAGATTAAGGAATATCTTAGAATGAGAGATATGGAAACAACTTGTTTAAGATAGAATTGTGAGGAGTGGACTTGGGGAGATCTTTATTCATCAGTGGAAATACAATGGTTGAATATGAGAATGATGTATTTATTTATTTATATAAATCGAACACTACGCAGATTAAATCAAACAACAATGTCAATCAATCAACGTTTATTGAGATTATATATTGTCCTTCGTAGCTCAGTGGGTAGAGCCTCCGCCCGGCAAGTGGAAG
This sequence comes from Dysdera silvatica, assembly GCA_006491805.2. Lineage (NCBI taxonomy): Eukaryota > Metazoa > Arthropoda > Arachnida > Araneae > Dysderidae > Dysdera > Dysdera silvatica. The sequence continues at coordinate 5,300,868 of QLNU02015270.1, read as the reverse complement.
GTCGTGGGTTCAGGTCCCACCGAAGGCAGAAATATTTATTTTCTTTCGAACGTTTCACCATCTAATCACGCCATACCATCGGCGTTGGTATCACTACGCCAATAAACGTTGATTGATTGACATTGTTGTTTGATATGAGAATGATGATATAGTCTGGTATTTTTCACTACCTCTTCGCATGAAGTTTACAGAATTGTCTTGAGAAAATATTGCTGTCGCAGTGGTCTAATTTTTTGGGCTGACCTACGTATTATTGTCATTATTGTTTAACTTTGTATTAAATAATCAGGTATTATTTTTACTTTTGCCCTTGGTATTACATATTGCATGGTTGTATTAATAGTTGTTATGGGAACCATTAACATATCTAGGCTTGGGTGAGCTAAGAGCCTTTGCTGTAGTACTCCACATATATCATTTATTTCCACTTTTCTAGAGATGGACTACACCCTCTAGTTGTACTAGTGTCTATATGTAGCCCTGAACACTAAACAATTAATACTACAGTAAGCTTTCTCTCAATAACAACGTTCTAATTAATGACTACTTCTGTTTATTGGTAGTATTTTGTGGTCCCAACAAATGCGTCATAAAATTACATACATATAGTCCGATTGACATCTTTTTCTGTTTAGCGTTTTTTCCCCGTCCCTTGAAAGTTGTTAATGCTGAGATTACTGTATATTCAGGGTAAAGCTATAAACCTCAGCTGCGGATACTAAAATTGGTTCACTGCTTTAATTCACAAAATCTAGAAAGAAAATCAGTATGCAAAATATTTTCTTGGTTTGGGAGGGTGCTAGAATTCTCTTAACGCCTTCCCTTGCTAATGGTTTTAATAGTAAATGTATATATGCATACAAATAAAGCAACTCTCTCATTTGCCTGTCCACCCAATAAACATAAAATACATACTACTATCAGGCTGGAGTCGGAATGTATGGGTCCCTAGGAAGTGTTTAGCAGATTGGGTCCCCAACCAATCCCTACTCCTTCCCTGCTACCAATCATTTTTCAAGCGATGAAAGTTAACGATATAATAAACTCTTCGCTTTATATGCTGTTACCACTGTGACAACCAGGCTTATAAAACCTTTATAATTACAGTTTTTGACATTGGCAACAATACAAATGATCTTTTCACGTTTTGCAACTAATGCCCATTATTTAACTTTTGATGTTTGGCAATAATGTTGATAACTATATTCTGAATAACACCAGTCTTTGATTTACCATTAGCCTGTGTTCATGTACCACTGGAGGCTCTCTCAAAAAGGCATGCAAAGTTCTTTTAATATTGTATTCTAATTATTTTATCATTGGCTTTCAATTTTCCTACTATCAAGTGTTTTAATAATATTTTTAAATTGGGTGAACCTTGCTTGGATTTATTTATCAAAATTCATCTAGCTATCTCAGCTCCTCATCTAAATTGTATTGTCAATTCCTACAAGTTAGAGAGATGCGCTACATTGGATACATATGGATGTTCATTCAATGCAACTGCCTATATGATTAGTGAGTACAGACTAGTGAATTAAAAATTGTCTGAACTTTGTTAATGATCAGTTCAAGACAACTTCTTCCATTTGATCATTCTTTTGGAAAACTGACAACGTTGCAGTGCTGATATGCCAAAATTCTGACCTTGAAATAGTCAGTTCTCAATCATGTTGACAATGTTCTCATCCAATTCTATGGCGCAGTATAGCCCAGATGCTCTTGCGCCATAAAAAAGCCAAACAATCAACCAAAAATCCAATTCTAAGGAAGAACATTTTAGAATGAAAATATTCTTACGTTCTGAAAATTAGTGTTCCAAATCATAACAGTGTACAGCGTTCACATTGAACTAGTGACTTTGACCTTTGAAAATAGTACCCTCAACATTAAATTACCAACAGCGTCAAAGCTTCACTCATTGGCTAAGAACAGTTACCATCCCTGACTTCTCGTTGGACTAGGGGATTAGTTTTGGCTCTGAAGCTGTGCAGACATCTTTTCGTTTCAGTCCAGGACTGGTGTGCCTTGGTTCCTGTTTGTGTCCATGCAGTTGTTAACTTTGCAGGGAGCTTTAACTCTGCTCATGGGACATTGGCCAGGCCACTGGATTGGTGTGGATAGATGGCTGTGCGCTAAGGATTTGGGACATCTTCAATCTGCCCTCCTCTGCTTCATTGCACCCTGCACACATCATGCAAAGTCTGATGGGCTCCTGTAGGAGCCTCGGCATATTCGTTCCATGCCATCCATTGGCTGTTTTCACCCTTTGGAGTGGATTGATCAATGATTGGTTGATGTCGAGTGAAGATACCAGTGTATGCAGCGCATCTATATATGCCAGTCATGATCGATTTTCCACCATTTGCCTCTGGCCATCGGGAAGCATATTAACATTCCTTATATGTTGCTACAAACCATTGACCAAAATGAAAGTCTGTGATTGGCCAAGCTGCTAGATGGTGCTTAAAACGCATTGCGAAGTTAGTGACTGTGTCTAAGGTTTGTCACCAGTATTATGTTGCCCTAATTTTCAGAGTTATGACGTCTACAATTGCAAATCTGCCAATTACTTTTAACCAGGGGCAGACTGGGTCATCTCAAAGGGCGTATACCTTGGATTTTCAGAGGGCACAATTTCTTGCCCATTCAAAGGTGTGAGTCCTATGGCCCATGAGGGTGCAATGGCCCAGTCCACCTGTGCTTTTAACAGTTTACCATCAACTTTTTGAAATAAAAGTATATTGTTTGTTTGTTTTTTTTTATGGCGCAAGAGCATCTGGGCTATACTGCGCCAAGAAATAAAGCATAAAAATTCCCAAAATTCAGTACTTGTATAGTCTAATCTTCAATGCGTGGAAAATATAAATCTATGTATGGATAAAGGAATTTGGGAGGATTACAAACACAAAATGCAATTCAAGAAGTGCAATTCCAACTGGTGTGAAAATCCTTTGTAAGTAAGTATAATTTTAAAGCATGGGGTAAGTTCAAGAAATTACAGCGCAAAATAAATTTAAATACAAATAATATTATAGACAAATATTATTGGAAATACAATTTAATCAAGACATTGGATATTAGCGCAATTTCTTCAACAAAACTAGTGTGGCAAAACAATTGGCATGCAGTGTCGCTCAAAATTTAAATTGCGTGTCATGTGGTTGCAGGGTACCAATCACGGACTTCACTTTTGGTCAATGTTGCATAGCTCTCCAACCACGTTTCAAGAGTGTTCAATCTCCACCACTGAGCTATATTAGAACCGGAGTGCAGGCTGACCGTGCCGGTTTCGAAGGACCACATCACTCCTTTATTCATACGCGTAAGGCAAACAACCAGCTTCAATGGGACTTGTAATGTTAACGGATACTTTTAAGGGTAAAAACTAAAGGAACTATTTCATTTTAAGTTAATGTAAAGCAAAGAAATAACGCAGGACTTTTGGTGAAAATGTCTTTTATCTTCAAATTGTGTTAAGAAGTAAGAATAATTTGGATTTTAGTTGAGAACTATATACTCAGTTAACAGACCGATATTCAACGCTTATTTTTGTGTTTTTCTACAAATTTATAAATTAATGATCATTAGTGTATGCTTTAGTTAATTAACCTTCAAAGATTAGTTAGTTTAGAAAGTGATAAAAATATTCTACGGTATACGTATGGTATATAAAAGTCGAACTCATAATTTTCGAATTTAAAAAGCATATATATGTATCGCACAGTATATAAAAAAGTTAATCTAAAACACACATAGTCATAGACGTAATATGGCGGGGGAAACGGGCGGGTACTTGCCCCCGTTTTTTTTAGAAAGGAGGCAAAATCGTACCCTTGCAATTTTGGATTTTTGTCCCCCGCCCCCAAGTTTAGGATATATTTAACCCCTAAGATACACCTGTACACGCAGTAGTTGTGAAATATTATATCTTTAAATTAAATATAAATTTTTAACAGCGGGTATTATTAATGGGATTAGCTTTCGGTGTTCGCCTTCACGGATTGTTTGCCAAACTCGCTTACAAAGTGTACCCTTCCGCAGCGAAAAACCGGCTTCAGGTGATATTGTACTGTTGAATAGGGAGCCTGCACTCTAGTTGTAATTTAGCTCAGTGGTCGGAGCACACAATGGAACTTTGACCTCTTGCTTTTAACTGCTGGATTTTGTCCTACCCTTTTCTGGAAATGTAGTGCCGCTATTGCTGCTAATATGTCCAATTAATTTTTCAATTGCATACAAAACATCAACAATGTAAGGAATGTTAATATGCTGTCGGGGAAAACTAAATGTCCACTCCACCTCATAAGGATTACAGTTCCACCTGTGTCGGCCACCTTTCCAATTAAATTTTGCCCACATGCATTTCATTGTACTAGACCCCTGCAATCTCTGACTTTAAATTGTATATTCATATGTATATATATACAAAATTGTATCGCGACGGGGAAGGATTATGTCAACATCAATTCCTTGCGTAAGAATACATTTTCTCAATATCTTTACGCTTGTCCCACTTGAACTAGGAACAGCGAGTATTTTTCTTGCGGCCAACACTTTCACAAAGCTAAACACCAGTCAAACGAGTCCATTCTTCTCTCTAACTGTAGCCGAGCTGCTTAGATTTTATGGACGTCGTAATTGGGTTGTGTTTGATGTGTTCTTGCCAACATTTTTTTTCTCTCGAAAATTTTAATAAAGTGTTGTTTCAGAAATCACCTTTAATGAAGTAATCAGAATCCATTTCCGTCCCCTGTGTCGGAATTTCCTGTTAAATCACTTCTAGTTAAATAAGGTATTCAATTATATTTTTCAATCCGGATTTTTTTTTACGAGGATCTTAATGTTTATGTTATTGTTTTGTTCTACATGCTTATTTAGAAAAACAATACTCTACCAACTACTTCTTGTGCAACATTAGATTTTAATATCGCTCTTGTTCCCGTAATTTTATTACCCTTTGTTGTAGTTGCGGTGCGAACATTTACTAATTGCGTGTTTGGTTAAATCAACAAATTAATATTGAATTTTCGGACGATCGTGGTTACTACTAGAAGTCTGGAAGCTTCCTAAAATAAAGGCGGGGCGGTTTCGGTATTTAAATTTAAACAACTGTGCTTAGTGGTACATCGTAGCCTTCGAGGTGCGTGTCTTAGCTTGTAGGTTATCGATATAACTGGTCAAGTTGGAACATGATCGATCAGGATTGATTTCAATGGCTAATCGTAGGAAATTAAATTAGTGACATATTGTATTTTTCTTTGTTTTTTGTTTAAATACAGAGTTTGTTTACAATTGTTGGTGAACTAGGTATAAATCTAGTTTACGGGTTGGATGTGGCAAAATTTACGTCATCTAAGGCTTTGGGTAATACTTAATGAAACAGAACCCTTGACGATTTTTTTTCGTGTTTTGAGTGCCACTTCCCTCGTTGGTCCCCATTTTTAAATGGTTGGTTAGCATTTTTTTTTAATGCGGAACAACGAGTTTTTCAACTGAGACGGCCGCAATAGGCAACATTAGATAAACTGTAAAAGCCTTGGGTAAAAGTACAGATTAGATCCACCACCTTGGTAACTTTTTTTAAACTGCCAAAACGGATGCCAGCAGCCGTAATGGCAGTCCGTCGTGATGGATTGGTGGATTTAAGATGTTCTTTGGGCTTAGTAATTTACCTGAATTAGAAAATTCCTTGTGGGAACGCTTTTATACTAACGCCAAGTACTGTGTCTCAAAAACGTCTTGAAACCAACATTCATGTGATAATATCTGCTTGTATTTATATCTGTATAACTGGCAACAGACAATTACCCTAGTAACATTTGGCAGTGTTCAGAGCATTGATGTTCCTTACACCATGGTGTGCATGTCGTTACTGTACCATGTATAATTCTCTCTAATAAAAGCCTAATTTAGGGTGAATTTGGTGTGTTTTCTTATCATAATTTCCACGGAAAATGAGGTGAAAGTGGAGAGAAAGAAGTAAAGTGAGTGGTGGTGGAGGCCTACATACGAACATCTGCAAGTGTAGAAGGTGGTTATCAAAAATAGACAATTTTGAAACAAAATAATGTATTTGTCTCCTGAAATAATATTTGCAAGGAAACTCACCTAATGGCCAAATTTCAGAATTATCATGGTCACCAATGGTGTACTAACTTCCTTCTTCGATGATGTCATCACGGATTGAGAGATTTTGAGAGTAGCGGATTTTTCTAAATGTTGTGGCATGACGTTTGCTAAAGTCGGAATATAACCGTTGGGTAAATACATTCAGCTTTTCTTTAATCGATATTACGACTGCTGTATGTATAGAGGCAGGGTATTTTTTACTATTGCAAGCTTTCGAATTTCATGAGGGTGCATCTCCATGCTCTACTCATGTTGTTTGGTGACAGGTGGGTCGTATGATACACACCCCACTAGGCTTTCACTGATTCATAAAATAATTACTTGCTTATGAAACAATGATGGCCGATGTTCATTCTGGCACCATTCCAGGATATAAGCCAGGCTTTGCATATGCTGTGATTCACATGCAGGCATGGTGCTTAGAATTCTCAAACTCATTTGAAGAGTGTAGCACGAGTTTTGGCAGCGAAAGAAGCTTGGCGACCAGGATAATTCTACACTTTCATTTACCTAATTATCTTCGTTGGTTGCTTGTGGAAGTAAGGTTGTTCTCACAGCTGTCAAGAAGGTGGGATTCAGTTTTGGGTATAGTACAGAATATGGTAAGCGTGCCAACTACGGCAACTCCTCCCAGTTTCTGAATGATAGACCATGGTTGACGGTATAGTGAAAGAAATCTGTGTCAGTGACGTCACCATATGCTTTCCACTATCATACACAACTGTGGATCTCGGCAAAATATTCACACAAATCTCTTTTAGCAAAATTTCCGTGTACCTCTTTTTCACCCCGACATAAAAACACATTTATTTTATCCCCTCCCCTTTCAATCCCTTCGAATACCCATTCGCTTTCCTCTATTACACTTTCGCTTTTCAAACATACATCAATTTCCACAGTAACACCCACACCACAAATCATATCTTTTTGAAACATACACATCAGCATAGAGACTTCAAAATTATTGGGGAGCCCAAGCACATATTTTGTACATTTCTACATTACAGTAGATGTAAAATTGCAATCTATTTCAAATTATTGAGGGGGGGGGGGCTTGTATCCCAAGGGCCCCATATAACTCTACACCTATGAACACACACGTATCTATATAAACCTGCAAAATGTTCTCCAATCAACCAAAGTACTATTAGTCCTCACATTCAACTCCACTTGAATCATATCTGATGAATACTTGAACACCCATAAATGCGTTAAACATAGAATATCATACATAGTTAACTTACTTTCTTCAAACCAGAAACTCTTTCACACAGACAACATCATGCGCATTCTCACCTCTTTACTTGCACTTTCAACAAAACTGGTCATCTGCACATGAACTTTCAACCAATGTTATTTTTTCTTTGCACTTCGGACATTTGTATTCATTCGCTAGCAAACCTTGATTCATACCCCATTCAATCACAAACGTCCTTCCTTGCAATTCCAAACCATGCAAAAAAAATTAAAATAAATTCAGTCAATCAGATACTTTGAAGCAAACAAACAAAGCCAAACTAGAATTATGGGAGATGTGGAGACAGGTGTGTTGAATCGTTGCACGCAAGAGAGAAAGCAAATCAAATGGGACAAATGGAGAAAAATGTAGTGGATTTATTAAGAGTTGCCAGAAAGCAAGGCAGAACACTGGATTACCATATGAGTAACGGAATCACCAGCGGATCTAATTTATACCAGCACCAAGCCTTGAGTCAGTGGTTTTTGGAAAACTAGGATCTTGATTTTTTGTATAAAAAAAAAGAGAGCCCATTTGCATTAGTACAGATTATGGCAACAGTGGGTGACTTTTTTTTCAAAACTTGCCATCACGGACTCATATTCATACTGCAGTTTCGACATTATGGGCTTTTCCCTTCGCTAATGGAGGAATGGTTTGAAACTTTACTGTTGTGAATGTTTTTATTTTTATCGTTACAAGCTTTACGAATTCAAGAGATTGCGGTGCCATCGTTTACTGATGATGAGCTTAGTTGTGATCTTCAAAACAGAATGTTTTGCAACAAGCCTTCAGTTGATCAAAAATGTTCTGCAGGAGATGCATGTATGTATATATATATTCGTATTATATGCATTTTTAAATTCTATAACACATAAATTCCTTTAATAGAAATATAGAAACTGTTTGTCGGACTGTTTTTATTTATTTTAAGAAAAAAAAACAAAACTGATTCATCCTGCGATTGTTCTGCAGTGAAGCTGTTTACTCTCTATGATGTGTGTCACACATTTTAGGACATTATGCTCTGGGGTTATTATGTTTTCAGTAAGCAGGGGTGGAGAGGAAACCCACCATTAGGCATATACTGATTTAGGAACAGTACTTCTTCACAAAAAGTCTGGAAAATAACATTTTATTGTGGTGGATGCTGGTTTTTTGGAGTAGTTTCTGTAATCCATATTAGTATCAGGTCACTTATTTTTTAAAAAACAAACTACACCATGCGGAAGAAAGTAAAAAGCACAGATGTATTCCAGAATACACCTCCCTCACAGCATTCAGTGATTTTGGTTTGGTGCTGTGTTTCTGGCAATCTTGTCAAGATGGTTTTAGTTTGGATTTGTATGGTTTTGGTTTGGTTGTGTAGCTTCCACTGTTAAGAGTGTTCATGAGCCAAGGATTGCTTGCTGTGGCTATACATGCATCATAAAATAGCTATTCAGCAATTATTAATGATTTTTAGTAAATTTATGTATGTGTGTCAAATTTTTACACGTTTTATTTATATTTTAGACATATAATCAAAAGTAATCATGTCAGATTTTATCGTAAGTGAAGCTGAGGAATCGGAGGATGAAGAACTTATCAATCGTAAACGTAAACCTGAAGAAGACGAAGAGGATGAAGAAGAAGAAGATGGTTTGTACTCATTTGATTTCTCTGTAGAATGTTATTTTCCTATATATTATTTGCCCAAAGGCCTGATATTTATTTCAATAACACGTAATTCTTATAAGTAATTTTTAAAAAGATAAAACAAGTAAACACGTTGGAATTATTTTAACATTTTATTTATAGAATTGCTTAAACGTTTTATTTATAGAAATTTTACAACAATTTAAGTTTATTTTCGATCAGCAATCTTGTATATTAAGGATTTGAATGAACGTTTGATTAGAGTATATCAAGAAAGCATAGTTTTTGTCAAATGAAACAGTTCCTATCTCTTACAAAATCATTTGTACTAATTTTTGATTATAGAGCAGCATTAGAGATACATTACTGAAAGTTCTGCATAATTGTAATTAATTCCAAAGAATGAAAGAAATAACTAGAGCTAATATTGCATATATGAGCCACATCGCCAAAATTTTCACCAAACGCTAAACAACTCTTGCCCCCCAAAAAAAAACCTTAACCATTGTCGCTTCCAGAAAATGAACCATTTTGTTTTTTCTGCAGCAAATAATAGAATATCCATTTTTAATATAGAATTTATGGACTTTTTCAAGAAAAAACGGTACTCATGTTTTTAGCAATGATCACTGTATCATTTCATAACAGCTTTTTCGTGCTGGGGCAAACAAAGGCCTCAGTTTAATAGATATTGGAGAGGCTACGAAAGAACACACCATCGAACAACACAGGAAAACCATGGAGTAATTACATTTGCCTCAAACGGCCATAAATGTCAAAAGAAAACTTCAGCTATGAATAATTCCTCTAGCGGTTGAATTTTCTCGAAGCATTAGAAGGTTCGAGAGTGTTCTTGAGCGCTTTGAAGTGCTATTTCTTGCACAAAAAACATTTCAGAAAACAAATAATACTGATTCAGGAGGTTGGGTTTGCTCACCGTCAGTGCCCGTATCCAGACATGGGGTGTGGGACCTCTACTAGGCGTCCATTGATAAAAGAAAAGTACTGTGGCAATCTCAAAAGCACTAGAAATGGTTTAAAAAAAAAAAAAAGCCTAAAGAATTGGGTTCATTTTTTTTTCATTATTTTATTAGTTCTCGATATGTTTGGTTATTGTTTTAATCAGTAGCAACTTTCAGGGTGCCTTTGTCGAGGCTCATAGACTGCTCTTATAGGCATAGAGCTATATGGGGTCTGAGCCCATAAAATTGAAATAAATTTCAATTTTACATGTATTGTAATGCATAAATTATCATAATATGTGCTTGGGCCCCCAATGATTTCGAAAACTCTACGTTGATAACTACTGTAAGACTTTTTGTGAAGGGATTTATTTCCATCTTTAAAGTCCAAGTTGTGCATTCCTTTGCAATATCAAGCCCGAATGCTAAGCAAATGCGATGAGTTATTTCTGCAGCAGTTGAACTGTCTTTGCATTCGTATAATGAATGAACATCCATGAATAATCTCTACTGAAACCTCTATTTTAATCACACATCTTTCCGTTACCAAACTGCTGATTCATATGCCATAAATCATCTTGGGACCTTAGCTGGAAATGTACCGCGAGCGTAACACCATTTTTCCATAAATCCAATTTGTCCATGGTGTTTCTTTTGCTTTCTCGGAGAATGGCAAATGCCTTTGTGGTTACCTGATAGTTCTAAGCCCAGCTGTGCTAATGTGTTTGTTTGATTCCCATTTGAATAATCTGGAGTTAGGTAACGAGTGCTTTCCATTTTGTTTTCCAAAGATCTGTGTTGAGGGATTTGATTTTCTAAACCCATGGTTCTCCAACTTTTTATCCTCTGAAATTCTCTTACCACATGCTTAGTCATGGAAGGCCCCCCCCCCACTCATCAGTATTAAGAAAAAATCTAAAGGACTATTACTTATCTCACCACTTGGGCATAAATATTAAAATAAGCAATGAATCGGTATAAAAAGGTGGGCAATATTTTTAAATAAGGTGGTGTGGAAGAAAAGGCAATTTTTAATGAAATGATACAAGTATTTATTGAGGAAAAGTATTAATATGGGATGAACGTCTTTGTTTTTTACTGTCGCAAAGTCTTTGAAGTTTGATTGTATTGAAGCAAGTTCCATTTTCTTGTCAACTTTAAGGGGTTGTCTGGGGATTACAGAATTTATGGATTTTCCTGAAAATTTGGGTTACGTTTTGTAAATTGCCTACAGAACTTCCAGAGGATTGTCTTGGAATACTGCTTTGAACATAGGAGGTTCTGATTCCTTGAATATTTGTATGTCTCAACACAGCTTAACCTTAACTATCTGTGCCCTATAAGAAAACAAAATCAGTTCTGACCGGAGTTTAAGCTGCGTTAGTTTTTTTCTTCGCATTTTGCGAAAGAAAATTGTATTTTGCAAAAAAATTTAATACCACCTTGGACGAAAGCCCTGAAAATGAAAAAATTCATATTTTATGTCGTTGGCCATCATATGATGAACTTGAAGACCTTCTGTGACATCATGAATCGAAATCAGTTTGATTTTGAAAATGCCTACAAACATGCAGCAAAGCCAAGGAGAATTGTACAACTATATTGGCGATTGTGTAATTTTGTACAAAATAAAAAATGTTATTTGTAGTTCTAAATTTTAATTATGGTATTTTGTTTAACGTTCTCCTAAAGTACAACATTTTCAAAACTATTGCAAGCATTTACAGTCGAAAAAAGAAACCCTGAAAGAAACGTAAAAATGCTAAAGTTTGTTTTTATATTTTAGCTAAATTGCTAAAGGAAAATAAAAATGCAGCTTAGACCCTGGTTCTGATTAGGCATTTCTTGTTTTTACAGTAACATACATGTAAATATATTTATTAGTTTTGTTATTTTCAGAATGAAAGTGTGGTTTCTTTTTTTCTTATAAGCTCTTTCTGTTAATGGCTGAACATAAGTAAATTGTTATTTTCTTCTGCATTTGGTGCAGCATGAGTTTTGTTTTCCTTGTGCTATGCAGCCAATTTCCGTTTTTCAGTTAATCTGCTCCTGAATAAAATATTCTTTTGCGTTTGTGTGGAAAGTGACATCGGTGAATGTATCTATAAATGCACTATTCCCTGCATGTTTTTAAATATCCAAATTTTGTCTTTTCCATTTTAAAATTTTATTTTCATGTTTCTAATTCCTTTTATTGTAACTTCAGGTTCTTCATTAAGAGTGTTAAATTGTGATAAGTGCATATCTGCTTCGTAGGTAGTCAGTGTACATCAATTGTGAGACCTGCTTTGGACTCTATCCATTTCCGCTAACTGAAAGTTCATGTAACCTAACACTCCCATTAGGATCCAATGAAGTCTAAAGGAAGTGTAATAAAAACAAAATTTATTTTCTTCTCCCCCCCCCCACTTCAAAATTATATATAATTAATGGGATCATTTACTATTTTTTTTGTTTAAATATAAATAAGACTAAATTGATTTCACACTTGTTGGTAGAACGTCGAGAAACTAATCTGTCTATACCCTTTTTAATTCGTATGAAGTTAACCTTCTTTGGTCTGATATACATATATATTTAGTCATTAATATTAATGTTAATTATAACAAATGTTTTGCCACTATCATAGATGGTGTAGGTCAAGCCAGGGTTAAAAATTAAGAACAAAAAGTTAGGCGTTAATGACACCTAACCATTCTTCTTTAGTTGCCAAAATGATTTTCTTTGGCCACTATCATAGATGGAGTCACCAGGGTTAAAATTAGAACAAAAAGTTGAGGCGTTAATGACACCTGACCATTCTTCTTTAGTTGCCAAAATGATTTTCTTTGGCCACTATCATAGATGGTGTAAGTCAAGCCAGGGGTTAAATTAGGAACAAAAGTTAGGCGTCAATGGCATTTAACCATTCTTCTTAGTTGCCAAAATGATTTTCTTAGGTACAATTTCAAAATTATTTTGTTCACATAGTATTGTGCTGTGTGTATTCATACACATAGCATAATGACTTGTAATGATGACAATGAACAGAACAGGCATTTCACAAACTGTGAGGAAATATTTATTGAAGATTTACTTTTTAAAATCTGGTCTCACCTTATAGGTCCAATACTATTATATGTTTACCTCCTTCCACCCAAAAAATTACATTAAGATTCATAGAAAACGCAGCAATTGTTTACAACGAAATTTAGGCCAAAACGGATAAATAAAATTTCATTGATCCGGCTCCTTAAATGCAACGCAAAATCATGGACAGGTGTTATGATTACCTTATGTACATTATAATACAATAAAATAACGTTTTTGCAAATCAATTTATTTTATATGACAATGAAATTTGTATTTGGGAGTAGGGTGGGAGGCTTGTTTCCTGTAATTGTTTAGAATTTCAAATTGAGATAAAAACTGAAATTTGCATTATATAAATAACAAAAATTGAAAAAGTTAGGTGCCAAAAATGACGACTGGGTCAAAAAACTTTGTTATTAAAATGAAATTTATAACTTCAAAATATGACTAGTGACCTCTTATTTCAAACCCTGGATAAAGCTTGTCAAACTTGGTCTAACACATGGCAAATAAGCAAGGTTTAAGTATATGTAGGTTCACAAAAAAAAGAAAAAAGCCCCAAAACTTCAATTTTCATAGAAATGTAGATTTATTTAGAAAAGTATTATATATATAAACCAAAAAGAACAACGGTAAAATCAGTGTTTTCTTCCTAACGCTTGGCATCTTTTTTCTGCCACTAACTTTCCTACTTCAGAGAAATCTTGTTCGCAGTGACTACTTTCAAAACCGACCGAAGGTGAATGTCAGTAATTCTGGACCTGACAGGAGACTTATTTCCTTTCATAATTTTAAATAACTGCTCACTAAGTACTTTCAAATCATGGAAATAATTTCATATATGAAATTTTGAGTATTTTCAAACCTGGCAGGTAAATATTTGACGCATCAATTTCACTGAATGCATCAAAAAAGTCGTTGTGAAACCATTTACTGATGTTCATTGGTTTTTATTTTTCAGTTGCTATGTAGTGGCATGTGTTACAGGTTATTTCACCATACAGAAAACCTGGATTTGACTCCTACTGGTGTTAAATATTGGGGGAGGGGGTAGCTTTTAATCTGTATACTAAGATTCAGATTCCTGGGCGGTTGGAGATGAACTGCAGGTCATATTGGTGCATAATCAGTACTGTGCACTATAAAACACATGATTCTTTTACACCTTTCTGAAAAATATCTTAAGGACATCCCTTTGGTTATAAAACACAATTTTTTTTTTCCTTTTCAGTGTGATATTCCTTGTCATTGCCATTTTTTTATAATAATATTTAAGTTTCTTTTTGTACTAATGTTATTAATGTCATTCTCTTTCCCCCTTGCTGCTGTTTTAATCCAGGCCCTAATGGTAATTGCATGCATTATTTCGTCTTGTTTATAGTACATCTATGACAATCTACTGTTTTCTACCATATTTTCCCTTTGTAACTAATCTGAGATGTCCGCAGTTTGGAAAAAATGGATGTTTTTGAGTGCACATCGAAGTTAGACTGTGATATTTTGACACACCTCCTAATCATAGATTTACATTTATTTGAGGACACAAAATGTTTGGTTTTGTTTTAAGCAATCCTTCTGTGGATTGCTCTGGTGGTTAAGATCTTTAAACCTGTCATGACCTTTATCTCTCTGAAGTTGCATCCCAGATGAGCCATAGACCTATTCTTGATGCATACAAATAAATCGCTTTCTAGGACTAGTGTTTGAACTATAACCTTCCACAGAAGATCGGTAAAAAAAGGTTTAAGCTGAAATATATTGAGCAAAGAAAATAGGTTCCACATAACAAATGTGTTTTAAAACTGACATTATTTTCACTTTAGAAGCCTATTTTTAATAATTAAAATAATAAGGGACAGCAGTTTATGTCTATTGTTAAAGAGAAACTAAAACTAACGTTCTTTTAGAGTAACAATTTTAAAATTTTGCCTATTTAATTTGTGGTGTATGTCGTAAATGCTATTTTTTACTACAGCCTTATTAAGTGCCAATTTCTTTTTCTATGTTGATTGTATTTTTATACATTGGGGTTATTATTTTTTTTTTTTTTAGATGAAGAAACATTGCGGGAAGAGATGAAAGACTTGATAAATGATGAAGAAGAAGAAGTTGATAATGAAGATAAGGATGACTCTGATGATGAGATTGGTCGGAAAAGAAAGAAAAGACATGGTATAATAGCATTTTGTTGATTTTAATTATCTGACGAGAGTGAACCAATTGCTTGTGGGTTTGAAGTATATTGTGGAAAAGCTAATATTAAACAGCTGTGAGATTTCAGTCACTCAGTAATTATAATCCTAGAATTTGCACATACTTGGTGGAGCTTCATACCTCTGTAAGTGTGGTAAATGTAAGTGTAAATGAACCTCGACTTGGAGGTCACAGAAAGTCATCTTCCCACATTGGATTATCTTTTGATAAATTTAGTCTCTGGGCCTATAGATTAAAAGGAAAAGGACTGACTACTACATTGATCTGTAACTTTTCCATAATCATGTATTTTTAGCATAAAATCTGTTACTTATGTTCGCAAAGTAATGGCAATGTTCCATTATTTAATAATTTTCTTTTCGTTGCTTTGGTTGATTTAGAAGACTATGATGACGTGTTGGAAGATGACGATTATGAGTTGTTGGAGGAAAATTTGGGAGTCAAAGTCCAAAGAGTGAGTTTTCACTTTATTGGTTAAATCATATTGATTATCATTAATATAAAATATTACAGTGTATGTGTGCTTTATTTGGATATTAAAAATTGTTTTTGGTTAAATACAGAAAAAGAAGTTTAGGCGGTTGAAAGGACTTGAAGATGAAGAAAGCGATAATGAAGAAGCTCGGGAGAGTGAAGATGACAGAGAAGCCATCGCCAAAGATCTGTTTCATGGTGATGACGCTGTAAGAGAAGTATTAATCAAAATTATAAAAAAAAAAGTATTAAATGTATATCTTGTGTAATGCCACATCACTTTCAATGTCCTCACAGCATGAAACTTAGATAAATACCCTAATGCCTGCACAATTAAATGATAACATTCAGAAGTGGATGTAATCAACAACACTGCTAAGGAAATGTACTATTTTGAGTGAAAGCAGTTTATGCTGCATATTTGGCACAGTGTGTGGCTCAGTCAGTATGCCTCTCACAGTATTGTTCTGTCCCTGTGCTTTACAAACTTAGTGTAGAATGTATGAATTAGACAATTGGGAACACTGTGAATGCAAAACTGAGTATTCCATGCTCATCTCTTGAAATATTAATATGGCGCTGAAATGACATAGTGATAACGTGTTTACTGGTCCATTAACCTGAGTTTGATTCCATTGATACCCTAGGTGGTTTGCCATTTTCAACTCACCGTGGTCTAAGGTTTAATTTCCTGGGCAACAGGTTTTGATTCCTCAGAAAACTATAGTTCTGATGCAGAATAACCCTAGCTGTCCCAGCACCATAAAACATAACTTATAATGTGAAGTAGGCCCCCCCCCCCATATTGGGTCTTGAGAAAGTTTGTGCATTTACCAAATTTAAAATACCGTATATTTATCAAATTTTATTTCCTTCCCCATGTCGTGAATTGTATTCGGCTTTGTTACAAATCTTTTCGTTTTGAACACCAGTGCATGATAATTTGTATATCATAGGTGTAAATGCACTGTACACATGTATTGGAAGAACTTACGGCTGTACAGTGGTGTGGAGGTAACTTGTGTGTCCTGCTGGTGCAGTGTGCTTATTTTTTCTGCCACTCCTTATTCTGGGTTTGATTTTCTGGACAACAGAGGTTTAGGTTTTTCTTAAAATTGTAGGCCCTCATACAGCTTGATCTTGCCGATCTTGTGTCATAAAAGGCCCTTGTGCCATAAAGCTCAAATGAAAGGAAGAACTAACTAGTTGATGATGCACAACTCAAATTCTTAACAACAGACCTAGGGTATGTCCCATGTCAAGATGGATGGAGCAGTGCCTAGTGATTAATCATAGGCTTTGAGTTCATTTGTTTTGGACCTTATTTAGTGCAGAATGACCTTTGCTGTCCTTGTGCCATAAAAATTTGACTAACCAACCGTCATTTGTATTGGGTTCTATTTCCGGTATGCTTAGTCATATGCAAAAGTACTGGAGTTTATAGGTCATACTATGCTGCTAATCCCATCCAAGATGACCTGTTGCGTGGCCTCGCGACCTCAATGCAAAGGATGAATGAAACAAGAAACCTGGTTGGAACGAAATAGCTCAGAACTGGTATGCAGGGAGAAAGTTTTGAGAGACCATTTTATAATGCATTGACAATCGTTGAATTTTATGTTTAGTATGCAAGTTGCAATATATTTAAGATAAGATTTTAATGGCATATGATTTTCGTAGAGGGTCTTCTCCAAATGTTAGTGTAAGCTAATTTTGCATTATTTTCAACTTTATTTTTGAATAGGATGCTGAAGAAGCTCCTTTGCCTGCAGAAGAAGAACAGGAATATGGCGATGAATCTGAAGCAGAATCTGGTGAGATTTGATTTATTTAAATTGAAAGAACTTTGATCTGTCAGTAAAACTTTTAAGCAAAGTTTTTAAATGACAGTTCACAGTTTTTTTTTGTAGTCTTTTATACAATTTATTTATGAGGATGTCTGAAGGTATTCCAAATAGCTGCTGTGCTTTTGTACCAGGCTGAGTCTATTGTACAGTTCTAAATGTGGTGAGCGTGGCAAGCTTTTGACCACGTCTTGAGTGATGAGGTATTATATATTTCAGATTAATTAGGCTGGTGCTGCAGGTCTTATAGTGATTAGGGATTTCGGTATGGCTTTAAGGTGTTTTGGGGTGATTATGATATTATTTGTGAATGATTAGCAATTATGCTTTTGGGATGATTATGAGTGAGTGGAACTGTGTGATGATTAATAGCTTTGTGATGTTTTGTTTTTGGGAAGATTAGTAATTATGGTATTCGAGCACTTTGGTGGCAGAGGTAGTATAGTTTTCTACCGCACTGAAATTCTGGGTTTGACTTCCAGTAGTGCTGTAGGATGCTTACTATTCTGCTGTCACATAGTCCAGTGTTTAATTCCATAGTCGACAGATTCAGTGCTTTTTTCAGGAACTGTAGGTTCAGTTATACTATGACCATAGTTATTAAAATACTACAAAATACGAATTATGGTGGTGATGCCATGATTTTGGGATGTATGCCTATGAGTCGACTAATGATGACCATTTAAGAAATTTTATGGTCGAATATATGTATATATTTTTTTTGGGGAGGGATTTCAAAACATTATTGAATTTTAACTTCAATGATAATTTATTACTAATATACAATATCTAAATGTGTCTTGTGAAAACCACGTTTGTACAGATTCATCTTGTTTGATGCAGAATGAATTATACTGTCTTCGTACCATAAAGATCCAACCAATGGTAGTTTGCTGATGGTTAAACAAGATATTTGTTGGGAGATAGAAATCAGTCTTTCAGATTTAAATTTAGCTATGCATCTAGTGCACATTATCAAAATGTCGCTTAATAATTATGCATAAATGTGTTATGTAGTTTGTATTATGTATTACCATTTAACATGGATTTTACATATTCATATTTTTGCAATAAATTTCTTTTTCATTTTCTTTAGATGAAAATGACTTCATTGTTGATGATGATGGTCAGCCTATCACCAAAGGAAAAAGAAAACGACATAAAAAGTTCACAGATTCGTAAGTAGTTTTTTTTTTCTTTCATGATTGCTTGTACAGTTGTTATAACCAACTTCAATTGTGTTTTTAAATATCTAATTTCGCAACGAACCTGGGTTTGATCTCTAGCAAGTTTGATTACACAATGTGACATCCAGCCCTTGCTTGGAAATCACGTTAAGCGAGCAGTCCCATTATTTCAGATGACCTGCAATTTTGGGACAGTCTGTACTGTATAATATTGGGCCCAACAGCAATAGTTGGTCGTTGCAGCAGGATCGAAAGAATGATCTTGTTACTATTAGAACTATTAGTGGTGAATCATTGTTATCATGGTCCTTGAAACGCCCTTGGATTTTTTTTTTTTGTCACGTCGGGGCCCTTGAAAAGTACTTGAAAACTGCCAAATATGCAGTTTGTCCTTGAAAAGTTCCAATTGTTCTTAAAACCTTTTTTCAAGTTTTGGCAAAAATTGTTTTCAAATTGTTTGCAAAAATTTTTCTTATTCCGGGAACAAAGCCAGTAGTGCTCCGGACATGCCCACTTCCTCCCTTGTCCGCTGAATGTGGCTGATACAAGGGATGCAAAAAGGGTAGCTTTTGATGGCAGTGTGCCAAGTTGAAAAGGACAATATAATTAAACACTCTAATTTCCGTATTATGCTTATAATGTCTTGCATTTTTAATTTTTATGTACATTGCGATTGACAATGTGAGGTCTTTGAAAAACGTCATTTGGTCCTTGAAAAGTCCTTAAAAAGTCATTGAATTTCATCAGGATAAAAGAGTGGGGACCATATGAATGATATTTGTCATTGTATTACTCCATTGGTTTTTAATTGCTTCTTTTAATTAGAGCTTTGCAAGAGGCCCAAGAAATATTTGGTGTGGATTTTGACTATGCAGATTTTGAACAAGAAGGTGATGATTATGAGGAAGAAATGGATGAGGAGGTGAAATTCCCAATTTTTTTGTACACGTTAATGCAATTTTAATTATGAGTGTAAGTGTTCTATTTATGGTTTTTTTTTCATTTAACGTAACTTTAATTTTTCTTTAAAAAAATAATTGTCTTACAGTATGAAATGGAGGACGGTGAAGGGGAAGAAGGTGAAGAAGGCGGCGAGACTAGACCCAGGCTCAAGAAGACAACACGAAAACGGCAAACCACGAAAAGCATTTTCGATGTAAGAAACTTTTCTGTCGATGTGACTTTACATTGTGCGCTTTTTTTAAATTTAATGTTGAATTAGGAGTGGAGGAGCAAATATATTTTATATTTTCACACTTGATAATTGTAAATATAGTTAGATAATGCTGATTTTGGATCAAAATCATTATCTTCATATTATATTAATATTTAGTATATTAGTACAGTGTTTCTCAAACTGTGTGCCATGGAACTCTGGCTGTTCTACTACGACTTTCCATAGATCCTGTAAGCAACTTGTAAAACATTGCCAAAATTTTGAAGAAAAAAAATTGTAAATTCTGTAATTTTGCCCCCATGACAACTCCTTAGATAAGTTAACTAACCGTAACTAATACTCAGCAATAGTAAAAAAGTATTATTTACTTTTTCTACTGGTTTATTGATTGTTTTTATACTTATATCCAAGTAGTGGTAATTAATAGCCCTTTACATCTTCCCTCAATATTATTTTTATGGAGAAAATTTTTGATTAGGCACGTGACAAGAAAATAATTTCACCAGATAAAATGTTTCAGAACCACTGTATTAGTTTTTATTATGATTGAATGTGTTATAGCAATATTCAATATCAGTATTTGCATATAATTATTTGTTATAGGTTTTTGAACCAAGCGAACTGGAGCGAGGTCATTTTACCGATCTCGATAACGAGATTCGAAAGCAGGATCTTCCAGAAAGATTTCAAGTGAGTTGTTTTCTAAAACTGCATTTTATCTATAACGTATGTACAGGCATATCTGTGGTCTGCAAAAATTTTTGACGATTTTGGTTTACTTAGCGGAACTAGACACACATTCAGATCTGCACATTGGTAAGTGTAAGTGAATTGTTTGTAGTAGAGTTGCTCACTTAACGAACTAACCTTGCACCACAGCTCTCCAAGTTTAGTTGGTCTGCATAATCTTGACAGTATTGGTTATTAAAAGGTTGATGAGTCGACATGCAGTTGCATAGAGATGAAGCATTTTGCTATTAGATTAGAGCCCTATCTTGGATTTTTGTTATTGCTACCTTGGATTTGACTCTTAATATTTGGCAACACGTTTGCTTAACATGCAGTTATTGTGGGTTTGACTCCCAGCTATGCTAAAAGTGAAAGGATGCTTGCTGACTAACTACTCACTGTAGTCTGGGGGTAGGTTCTCTAGCGCTTAAGCGGTTCAGATTCCTTGGAAGATACCCCGCAGTGGCGTCGTGTGTTCATGTTCGCGTAGTGTGCCGTTAATCCAGATTCGACTCCCAACAGTGCAAAGAACGTTTACTCAAAAATTTCATGAAGATCACACTGCTTACTGTAGTCTAGGGTTTGGTTCCCTAGGCCTTAAGAGGTTCGGATTCCTCAGAAAATAGTAGGTTCCAGCGCAGCATGATCATTGTAGTCCTTGAGGCATAAAACCACAAAAAAATCAATCCTTGGAAGACTAGGTCCAGGTGGAACATGACCCTTGCTCTGTAAAACATGAAATGGATTCTTAACGTAACTGACTATCAGCTGATTTACTAATATTTTTATGACCACATATTTTACCAGTTTTCATGTACTTATTATAAACCATCATCCTGATATGGAAGACAGTAACCCAATTTTTCCAATAAACGAAAATGCTGGGAGATGAGTATTTGCAGTACCAGGGATGATGGTGGGAATTAAGAAACATTGAATATAGGGAGGAGATATGCCAATTAATGGTAATTAATAATCAGTACTAATTTGGTTATTAGAGATAAGAATTACATTCAATAACAGTGTTTGGATGGGCATTGTGAAGAAGTTGAACATACAATGTAAAGCAAAATGGACTTAAACCCAAGAAATGCACCTTAAAATGAAGAAATGGTATTAATGGATGGGATACAAAAACGGGTTGCGTAAGTATGGGAAAATAGTGAAAGGTAGATAATTGTGTGAAGAAATTCTTACAGAAATTTTAATTAGCAAAGAGTTGTAATTCATCAGATTTAATTATAAAAATATATATATACAGTGAAATGTCAATTTTATATAACTCTTACAATCCCCCCCCCCAAAAAAATCGTAAATGAGAATTGTTTCTTCTATAAACAGAGGGATAACAAAACTGGGAAATCAAAGAATTTTTCAGTTCTGGAAATGTCAGGGAATTCTCAGAAAATTTTGAAAATTTCACTAAAATCTGGGAAAATGAAAAATTTTGATCGTTAAAACAGCAACAAATATTAGATATGGGCAAACAGGTTTATTAATGTGATTAGCTGAAAACCGATCTGCTCATCAATGTGAACTGCTCTTTTGAACAGTTTATCTGTTCTTGGATCGTAATTCTTCTACACATCAGGGCCGTAGCTGGGTGGGGCTAAGCCTCCCAGTTATGGCACTGATGCATATGGGACGCTTAGCCCTCCCAAAAATAGTTTAGGCTTCAGTTTCCTCATTAAAAGGAAACAGGCTGCTGCCATTCAGCTGAAAGAACTCTCATCTAAAAGGGCAAAAGTCTTGAAGGAAGCAGAAAAGGGAAGTCTCTTAATTAAAGAAGAAATGACTCTTCAAGCTATTTAGAAAAAGTAATTTTTGGTACTTTTCATCTAAATTTTGATAGTCATAACGATTTACAATTACATTTATTCTAAAACTTCACCTTTTCAGGGTAAAAGTAATTTGTTTTCAAAACTAGTTGCAAAGATATGCAGTTTTATGAAACTGCAAAAATTGTGGTATTTAAACAACCTCTTCGTATTAGTTTTCAGAAAGTTAATACTATGAAAGAATCGTAAAATGTATTTTAAATATTTAGCAAATATTGCAAAATCATTATACCTAGCTGTGAAAAAATTGCTGACACTGTATAAATCATTATACCTATCAATAAAAAAAAAATAGAACAGCTACACGAGTTACGTTATTTTTTTATTTACATTTTTGATGTTTCTTTTATAATGATGTAGGTTTTTTCACACATTGTAGCCTTCGTATATTTGATATTTTTCATCTTCTTGCTAAAAACGCCGACTTAAAAATGTCAGGGAAGGTTTTAGAAATCTGTTACGGAATTTTTTTTCCTGTATTTTGTTACCATCCTGAGAAAATACTTTTTGTGACCAATGTTATAGTTCATAAAAATGTTTAGCCTGTAAGTTAGGGGTTTGTAAAAATGTGAATCCATTGTACACATATGTTTATGGAATTATATTTAATTGGGAAGTGGGGGGAGGCGGGATCACAGATGGCTATATAAATTTTTGAATAAATGAGAAATGAACTTTCTTTACAGCTCCGAAGTGTTCCAGTTACTGATGCAGAAGAGGACGAATTGACCGAAGAAGCAGACTGGATTTACAAACAGGCTTTTACGAATCCTACGATATCTGTGCAAGAGGGAGAGGAGTCTGGAGGAGGACACCAGCCAATGGCGGGTCGCAAGGGTCCAACTGCTGTTGCCAAAATTCGAGAAGCTTTAAATTACATCCGTTGTCAAAAGTTTGAAGTGAGTTTACATTATTTTATGTGTCATTGGTGTTATCAGATGATATCCCAATAACTTATCGATTAGTTTTCCATTGACTAAAGTACAAGAAAGTTACTTTTTAATACATCATTGTTTAAAAAGTGTGCAAATCAATGTAGTATCAAGTTGAATATATTAAAGATTAGAAGTAATGACACACTTTATTGCTGTCCTCCATTGCGAATCGATTGAAGTGAGGAGCCACACGTGACTAACCATTCTTTGCTGTCATCAGCTGCACCATGTCATGAAAAACGTTTTGGAAGTAGATGGAGAAATTGGAAAAGGAAGTGGGCAGGTTATTAGCCAGGGGAGTTTTAAATAGGGCCTTCCATGCATTACTGAAGCTGGACGTAGATTTATAGTCATTAACAAGATTGTTTGACTCTTGATAAATATAGAAAGTTTCCAATCATTGGTCAATGCTCATGTTGGATCTCATTCATTTATTATAGAAAATTATTCATTAAGTTATAAAAATTTGGAACATTATTTCCTTATTATTAATTGTATCATAAAACAATTCTCTGCTGCTTTAGACAGTCATATTTGGAACCAAATCAAATTTGATTTGATTAATGAATAGCATAATGTTTACATATTTGAATTTCTACAACTGGCGTTCGCATCCTTTGAGCTTAATTGTCTGGGTCCAATTTCCAATGCTATATCAGCTTACCTATCAACATACTATGGGCTTGGAGGTGCCTTTAAGCTATTGGTTCCATCTCTGTGGTTCATTGTTCAGTTTTGGTGAATACAGTGAAACCCCCTCATTAGTGGACACTTGTTGGACAGAAAATTTGGTCTGTAATTAGGGGGTCATTATGAAGTAACTGAAATATTACATTTTAATCATTTAAATACTTCATTTTGTAATTTATGTATTTTTGAGCACACGACAAGTCTAAGCTAATGGATGTAAACATTTGTTGAATAGAATAAGTAAATTTACAACCAAACATTAAATATTAAAATTTATGTATATTGGAAAAATGTATCAGTAGCTGTTTTGTGGGTTTTACTCAACAGTCCTCCTTGGAAATGCATTTAGAATTGCCAGATTAAATCCACTGCTTTTCCATCGTTACGTGTACATGGAAATGCCTTTGGTTTGATACTAGCTTACATGGCATGTGTGGTAGCTGAGTAGATGATGATGATAAATTTTAACTATGATACTTTTGTGTTGATAATTGTTTATGCAATAGTTTCACACAGTGTATCATCGCATTTATTTATTATCACGGTATATCTTAAGCCAGTGGTTCCCAACCTGGGGGTCGCCGCAACTATTTTTAGTTGCAATTATTTTTATAAGGAATTTTATACCAAATGTTTCCAACGCTTTTACAACAACATGGCTACACATATTGCAATATTTTACTAATGGTTGTTAACTTTATATCTATAATATACATAATTAGTAATATATGTATAATTAATATAATTTTGTATTTAATGTGTTTTCTTTACTCTGTTAAAAATGCTTTTATTATGCAAATGTGGCGGTGGCAGACAAAGGGGAGATCGCGGATCTTTTAGTTACTATAAAAGGGGGTCGCGGATTACTTAGCTACTATAAAAGTGGGTCGCGGCTTGAAAAAGGTTAGGAACCACTTGTATTAGAAAGTATTAGTCATCTGAATTAGAGAATCTGAGTCATTGTCACATTTTGTTATTGGAGGGGAATTCTCCTGGCTCTCTATCCTCTTTATTTTAATTTCATGTAAAATGCCTCCAGTGAAGGCTGAAGTTCGAACCGCTGGTGTCTGTGCAGGGGTTCTAGTCTAATGGAATGAATCATGAAAGCAATGTCCATATCTGAGGATGATCACCAAGCAGGGATTCGAAATATATTATTGTAAATCAGTTTCTGCCAGTTAATTTTTATCTGACCATAAAACCGGGATGACCATGTCTGAGGGGTGTTCGTTAAGGTAGGTTTCACTGTGCAAATGAGCTGTTTATTCTAAATAACTTTATCTTCCTCTTTGTCCGTTCTTGAAGTACATGCTGTCAAATAAATTTTTGGAATTGTTCAATTCGGTACAAATTAGTATTTGCATCCACCACATTCAAGATTTTCACAAATGGCTACAATTCGCCGTTTCACGAATTTTTCAAATTATTTAATGTCAACAGACGTCGGGCTCTCTCAGGCAACTTTCTAAAATCAGTTAAATTCACCAGAATTGTATGTGTAGAATCCATGGTGGTAATTGAAGCAGCAAATTCTAGCCTTCTCAACTCCCCTGCAAAAAAAAACCAACCTTCTTTGATTCACAGTTTTGTCAGGGAACATCTCCTCAGCATTGAACTGTAGTTAGTCTTTAAGTTATGAGCTGAAGTTAGAGATCAGTTTACTTTTCTTGAAGGAAGTGTTGTCTATTACAGGGTTTGTTTTTTTGGGTTAGATCCATTTCACCGCACAGCACCAAGTGATGAGGGGGAAAAGTAGCCCACCATCATTTCATGATATAAACTGGCATATTTGCCATGAAAGACACTTTTCAATTTGATTATTCCTGTATTTTTTAGTTTTTTTGGGGGTTCTATGAAATAAACCTTTAAAATTAAATGCCTTAAAATTACATTTTTTTGCAAAGCATATAAAGATTTATAGGTTGTAAATTAAACATGTTGTAAATTAAACATGTTGGTGTCAAGTCGCCCACAATTCGCTTTTCCTTTTTATTAATACATTTGGATGCATACATGGTGTTGCATTCGTCAGGCGTTGATGTCTGCAGATCAAAAACAAGTTTCCGACAATCTTACCTTAGTTTTTGTAAAAGACAAAAAAATTGTGCAACAATATTTTTGCATTTTCTTCACTTCTAAAAGTAATTTTCAATTCTAGATCCCTTTCATTGCATTTTATCGGAAGGAATACGTTGAACCAGACCTTAACATCAACGACTTATGGACCATATACAATTGGGACGAGAAAGTGAGTATTGCTTTTTTAATGTATATTTGTACGTTGTGTTTACCAGTTCATGAAAATCACTGAGGTCAAGAAATAGGAAAAACTGTCATGGAAGTCAAGAAAAGGTCACTAAATCAATGTGTAGTCACAGTTACACTCATTTTTTCAGTTTATGTTTGTGTTAAATTGTAATTTTCATATATTATTTTAATGATTTTTTTTTACGAGTTTAGTGATTTTTAGTTATTTTTTTGTCATAACTTGGCAATTTTTAGTAATTTTCAGCTATTTTCCATCATATTTTGACAATATTTAGGGTTTTTCAGCTATTTTTTATATAGCTATTTAATCAGTCACCAAAAAAAGTCGGGGAAACTTTTTTAAGGTCAAGGAATGTTAAGAAATAGTCAAGGAGAAGTCATGAAATCAAGTTTCTTATAGTAGATACCCCTTTGTAGGAAGTTTGGAGAATTTGTCCCCTTTTTAATACTGGAAGTGTCTATTTTTTGAATACTAAAATTAAATGTTTTCAGTGGATTGAAAATTTGCTGAATATTTCTTATGGCTATTAAGTATTTCCTAAAAACTCAAATCTATTTGGGGTTGTGTGTTTTTGCTCATTTTAGTGGTGTCGGTTGAAAAACCGGAAGAACAATATGTCCAAGTTATTTGAAAAAATGCAAGCTTACCAATACGACGTGGTGACCCAAGATCCTGATAAACCCATTGATGAATCAATGAGAACTTTAGAACAAGAAGATATAATGAGGTAATTTATTTTTCTTAATTAAATTATGTAACAAATTATGCATGTTTACATGTTTTTCCAAATTCATATCATTGTAATGTGTTGGCGACAGATTTTCAATGCAGAGGGGCATTGATGATAATTAATATAATTATCACCGATTAAAAATTATCGTGACTGTGATAGTTGGTGATTGTTAGTCTATAATAATCTGATAATTATCATATATAATTTGGGGCTGAAACCTCGTTCCCGGGGATACACTAATTGGATGTATTTTGGCGGTCTTAGTTTCCTGATGCCAGTATTCCTAAAGTGTGCCTTTTATTTCTTTTAGAAAAATCTAACAGTTATTCATTTTACAAAGATGTATATATTGCTCTTGCTTATGCTGATTATACAATTCATTTTCTATGATCCTTTTCAGATTAAAACTGTGTCAGACAACGGAAGAAATCAATGACTGTTTTTCACATTTCCATTTATATTATGGACATGATATACCAGCCATGAAAGAGGCACTGAGTAAAAAAGAAAGAAAAGAAAGGGAAGCTGATGGAGCTGAAGAAGCACAACAAAACGAAGCAGACTCACAAATCAAACACATTGCGCACAAAAACCCATATCGGGTGTGTCTTCAAACTGGTCTTGGTAGGTGTCATACTTTACGTTGTAGTGATTGAAATACTTTAATTGTTGGCTACCATATCTCATTACTTTTAACTCATACATTAAAACGGAGATTTGTGGAAGGAATAGTTAAGATAATTAGGTTAAAAACTTATATAATGAAGTAGCGCTATTCAGAATAAGTGAAATATATAAATTTAGCGTTTTAGGCATGGTAATATTTGATAAATGACGTGTCAGCGTACGTTTTCAATTACTTGGCTGTCCCGAGAATACATGCGAATAACGGTTTCATGTATTCTTGATAAAAGATAGCAGAGTGCATTTGAAACCGGCATTGAAACTTCGTCTATCAAATGTTACTATGCTTGCAATGTTGAATTTCTGATTTTGAATTTGTATAGCATCCTGCTGCCCGGTCTAGAGCTGTTTGATCTGTAATTCTGTTTGAATGCAGGGATTGAAAAATAGCAGCATAAATACCAAATTTTGGTTATGTCTCAGTTATTTAATGGACAACATGTCAGGATATAAACTCAAAGGGTGCTGAATCGAGACCAGTCCGAGACATTCCTTTTTCCTTCTTTCCAGCTCTTATGGGTTAAACAGTTGTAGTTTGAGCCAAAACATGGGTGTATCATCAACCTAAGCATTTTATACCATACATCATCAAGTCTGATACTCCCTTCAAAAGTAATTAAGTAATAAGTTTTGATTTTAGACTTTAAAAATGTGATAAAATGTAGTCATATAAAGAAATGATTAGTTGTTTTTTTTTGTATTTAATCTTGTATTATTTCTTTACAGGTGGTTTGGCTAAAAAATTTGGCCTCACTCCAGAACAGTTTGGTGAAAATTTGCGTGACAACTATCAGCGTCACGAGGTTGAACAGTATCCTGTTGGACCTGAGGAAACAGCTGCAGATTACGTATGCAAGTAAGCAAAGACTTACTGTTCGAAAACAAGTATACCTTATTCCATTATTTATTGACTGATTCAATATTGGGTGCTTTGAAATCCCTTGTACAAATTTTAATGGGATATAGGGGACAATGAAACAAAACTTTTTTCTTTAATTGATGTATGTTCGTAGGTATTACAAGATTGCAATTGGATGGTACGGTAATCGTTTCTCCTGCATTAGCATCATACGTTACGTTATAAGCATTATGATGTAGGATTTCATGCATATATTTACTAAAATTAATTGCAATTGGATGGCATGGTAATTGTTTCTCCTGCATTAGCATCATACATTACGTTATAAGCATTATGATGTAGGATTTCATGCACATATTTACTAAAATTAAATTCCACATGTAGTACAATTTTATGAATATGTTAATAATGTGGTTTCACAGTTTTAATATGCTGTTGCAACTAATTAGTGAGGTAGTCTCATATCAAAAATTCAAAATTACGTCCAACTACGGCATGGAAAAAGTCTTTACAAACTTAACGTTTTATTGCAACGTAACAGAAAAAAAGAATATTGAAAGTTCTAACCTAACATTTTAACAGAACAAGGCAACTCATATATAAAATTAACTGAAAATACGCGACCTTCTCGTGTTCTGTTTCCATGTATTAGTGCATCTTCGAATTTCGTTGTTATTTAAGCCAGGGAGCAAAGCGCTCTTATACAACAGTCGCTAAAAATGTCACTGTTCACATTCTCCAAGGACCAAACGACACACACTTTGTAATATGTCGATGTTAGGTCATATTTAGGTGTTTTGCTTAAAAATGATATGTTTATACACACAGACATTGTGTTCAAAATTGTGCCTAATGAAGTTATGTCTCAATGACATTCTGGATGATTATTTCTGCTTTAACGATGGCATTCTGGATGATTTATTTTGCTTAATGATGGCATTTTGGGGTGGCTTATGTATATATGTATTTTTTTTTCATCTCAGTCACAGGGTAGGTTACTTATATACGAGAGAGCATACTACAGTCCTACTACTACAAAAAAAAAAAATGTTGTGAGTTCTCGCTCTGGCACTGCAGTTTTTAAAGGAATGGGCCTCTTAGGTGATTATCTCTCAGTCTTTTCTGTCTGAAGTTACCTCTTTCTTCTAAGGTCTTCCTCTACTCTATCCAGCCATCTTTTCTTGCGACATCGTTCATTTACTCTTCCTTCAGGGTTTTGTTCTCATAATTTCAGTAATTATTTCTAGCTTCTTTTGAGCTATTCATGCCTTTTCCACATTTCTGTTACGAGCTCAAGGTCTTAAAACAGGTGGTGAGTTACAGTGGGTTTTTGTTATCTTATTCTAGCAGTTCCAAATAATACTTTATATTATTCACATAGCCATAGAGGCAGTCTTGTATTTATAGGTGGATGCAATTTGGCTTGTATTATAATAATACATATTGCTATCAGATATCCACATTGCCTCTTATTTACATGTTGTCACACACATTTGCAGCATACCCAGAGGATGTTTTTGTGGTTATGGCTTCAATAGCATAACATGTGAAACATGCCCTACAATTTAGTTTACTTTTTAATAAAAACATTAATTCTGTTTATGATTGCAGTGATCACACACAATTTTTCCCCTCGTGAAGAACTTAATTTTGCCACCCACTTTTCAGCACAAATTAGAGATTTTTGACCCACATATTATGAAATTAGATATTATTGTTTTTCTCCAAGGCCAATTTCACTATCACAAAAGTTATTGGCAATTAACCATGAGTGGCTCAGCACACAAAGTATCAAGGGACAGTTTTTAGTGAAAATCTGAAAAAGAAAAAGCCTTGTCCCAAATAATCATACAAAAACACACATTTCACTCTGGTGGAAAATTTCGCCTTAAGGTCAGTGTGTGGCTAGACATAAACACATATCAATGCTGCATGTGTTTTTTTGCCCTCCTTCCTAAATTCATCTTTCAAATACCTTTATTGAATTACACTTCGTGTTCAAAAATTGGTGGTAGGGTTTGCCCAGTGTGATCATGAATATATATTTAGTGATGATCGTGCTACGTTTTGGAGAGATTGATTACACCCTATTAACTAAATCTAATTACATTTCTTCCTGTTTACTTTATGACTTTGTAGATGATTTTTTGATTCTGAGCATCAGTGTCTCCATCCTAACTGTTTTAAAAAATGTCAAACACCATAAAATTTTTGGACTGTGCACTATGTCCATTGTTTTAAATTTTTTTTATAAAACTCATTCTCTTTAATTGCTTTAAAAAAATTGTCATGGTACCTTGTAATTATGTTTAAATATATGTAATTTCCTTTCTCTTCTGTCACATTTGTTACTATATTTAGTCACCTACTGGTTATGTCTGTTACCATCATGTCTACGAGTTTGATGTCTATTATTCCTTATTGTATGTAGCAGGGGTGATTTTGTTCCGATTTCCATAAATTCTAATTTCAACTTGCCTCTTCCGGGATTTCTTTTTAAAAATTACAAAATTTTCGTTTCCTATAATTTTTTATATTCCTTTGGAAATCAGTGTTTTTACCAAAAATATTACGTAACTTTTCAGGGAATTTTCTGGTATGTTCAGGGACTCAGAATCAGTTCTGGACTTGCAATCACCCCTGGTATAGGCATAGTGTGGCTGGGAAATGTTGTGCTTCTTGTGTCACAGCACATTGTACAATTTCATTTTTTAAAATATCAAACCATCTTTTGATTTGTAGGCGATTTCCAACTCCAGAAGAAGCTTTAAAAGCTGCTAAATATATGGTAGCAACTCAGATTTCTCGGGATCCTGTAGTACGCAAATGTATTCGTGAGACTTATTTTGAAAGGGCAAAGCTTCACATACAGCCTATGAAGAAAGGAAAAAAGGTAACACTCTTATAATTTTTAAAAAATGAGTCTTAAACTGCCGCTGCGGCATATTCCCATCATTTGTTAGCTATACATATGATAATAAACCCAGTAACAATGCATTCCACGATAAAGATTTATTGGCTGCGTTTATGATTCTAATTCATATCAGAAATTGATAAAATATATTTCTTTTTCTTTGTGCATGAACTTAACTCTTTTAGACCCATACTAAGCATCTTTATTTTCACATATTTTTCTTTCTCGTAAGAGCATAAGTTGTGAAATTTATCTTGTGTATCTTTTAAAAAAAACAAAAACACGAACGAGTTGTGTTAAGACTGGAGATATCAAAAAGCAGATGTTGTGCATGACATGCACTGTGGCTATTGTTTTCCATTTTATGGGAAAGAAGTGTCATGGTTTCATAGAGGCAACATGTTTGTCTATATTACCATGAACTGATGTTCAATTTTAATGGTAGAAGGTATGCCCCTGTTTCTACTTACCAGGACTCAATTTTTTCGGTAACAGAAGCTTCAATTCCTTGGAAAACAAGCTCTTGAGGTAGCATGATCTCTGCACCATAAAATAAATTTTAAGAGAAAAAATAGTTCAATGAGAGAATAATTGGAACAATGAAAAATAAGTGCTGATGGGGAAAAAATTATATTACATAAATTGCTATTTATGTACTTTCTGTTCCTGTTTATATATTATGTAGCTATTTATATACTTTTTTGTGTGATACAGATAATATAATTAACCAGCTTCATGTTTCTTTTGCAGGAAATCGACGAATTGCACCCATGTTATGCATTGAAATACGTAAAAAATAAGCTTGTTCAAGACCTGAAAGGCGAACAGTTTCTACGACTCGTCATGGTTTGTATTTTTTGGAGTTTCACGAATCTTTAAAAAATGGACTGGTTCTTCCCTTAAAGCCACTTATACGCTAAGAAATGAGCTTGGAATATCTCTCCCTAACTCTACTGCTTAGTTCTGATTCATCGTTCTACATTGTATTTTTCCAATTTAAGGTAATGGGGGATTCCATTCCAAATAATGCCCAAAACTGGATCAATTGTGAGGATCATCCACATAGCCAATGATAGATTCCCACATGCTTATTAATATTATTGTGCAACATTATGATGATGATTCTGTACAGTTCCATTTCTGAGGAATATATCCTCAGCATTGAGTGAGGTCTAACTGTATATGAAGAAGCTGCACATGTTCAGTATCATTTATCTCGGTTTACATTAACACTGATTGTAATATATTAATCATAATTTACTGTAGGTTGATTAGTATACAGTAAAACCTCTCTACAACAATATTATACGGACCGAGAAAAATTATCTTTGTAGAGGGAGTTATTGTTATAGGGAGGGTTCATTATACAGTAAAACCTCTCTACAACACTATTATACGGACCGAGAAAAATTATCGTTGTAGAGGGATTTATCGTTATATCGGATATCGTTGTAGGGTGGTTTTACTGTGTGCTATAGGTCACTGGTGCTTAAAACTTGATATGTAGTTAATCGTTTAGCATTTTGGTAACGCGGTACTAGTTGTTCCACACAATTTTTTCAATGGGTTAGTGCAACACGAGACTTTTTAACATGTAGTAGTAATAAACTAATAATATGTCTATGAGCACGTTAATTTATAATTGATGCTATTTGTAAAATAGGCGGAGCAAGACAATTTGCTGAACCTGAGTATCACTATGGATAAGCAATCAGGAACCAACACTCACACCTACTTCAGTGAAATTAAGCAGCTGTATGAAAGGGTATGTTCACATGAATTTACTCCAGAATTATGTAATTGTAGCAGTTGATCTTCGTTTTTGTGTTTATTTTATTACAAATTGTAAATACCTATTTTCTCCAGGATGAGTTCAGCAAAAACGTTCAGGAATGGAACAAGCAACGAAACGAGGCTCTTGAAATAGCTTTGACAAAGATTTTATATCCTTCGTTTCAAAAAGAATTGAAGTTGCAGTTGATAAGTGAAGCCAAGGAAGGAATCATTAAGGTAGTGCATATATTATATTGTTTTAATAGTACATTGATTTTAATTTGGAAAATTGCCATAAAAGTGCTTGTTATTTTTTATATTCTGACTTGGATCAACTGATGATAACTTAATACAACTTTTTTTTGGGGGGGTCCTACTCCCATCATTGGCAGTGTAACCATATGAGTGTCTTGCAGTTTTATATTGCCAGTTGAAGGTGAAATATATCTGCAATCATTTATCTATATGAGCACCATACAGTCTATTGACATCACCCCAATATATACACGGCCGCCAATCATACTTGACGGTTAAACCCAAACTCAACGAATCAAAAGGTGATAATCATACCCATTGGACTAGTGGGTTGCCCCAGTGCATTACAAGTTCTATATTCCTTTTAGGATAATTGAAAAAGTTTTCTTACCTTATTCATATGGAAGTCGAAGGAACCAACATTTTCCTTCCATGAGAAGAACACGGATGTCCAAACTAGTGGTATAGCGATGCCAATGCAACCAATGCATTGTGGCCCTTGCTCTTTGGGGGAGGGTGGCTTTGGAAGTCGAGGCTCCTTAGATAGCATAATTGTGGGATCCTGGTATGGGGTGGGGCTCCTCTACCAGTGATTGATTGGAGCCCCAAATTCTATAGTTATGCCACTGGTCAAAACAGCACTGGGCATGGTCAGCAGCCGCAGGAGTGATCTAGAAACCGTTGGTTGCTCCATGTACTATTGAAAGACGTGATTAGTGGCATGGAAGTAATCCATTCTTCTGCTATGGAAAAACAAAGTAATTTCCAATGTATAGCACGATTTTTTATAGCCTCATACCCTTGGGTTGGATTCCTGTAGTGGAATATGCTGGCCAATGTTTAGATCCTTACTAAGGGTCTTTTGGACGTAGGGTTAATCTAGTGAGGAGGGCCAAGGTTCATCAATATCTGTTTGACCACTAGGCCCTATGGTCAAGACAATGGGGCTGTAACCCGGTGGTTGCTGGTTGGACTCCAGCCTGAGTGTATGGCACATTTTCTTTTTTCTGCCTAAAACAGATTCTAGTATGAATTACTTAGAAAAATGGAGTGTCAAAAACTTAATCATTTGAATAATCTCTCTCAGCACTCTCCTTTAATTCTTAAGGGTTCCCTTTTGGTTAATTAAGATTTCTTTCTTTTTTTTTTTTTTTCATAGGATCTTTGTATTTGAGAAAAAACTATGCAACAGGTTTACTCGAACTAACCGCTATGGACCCTTATTTTTTGCTTCTGTGAGTTAAATTTGAGCCTCTTTTGCTCATAGGTGAAATCAGGGGTAAGTGCGAAGAGTACCCCACCCTCAAAAAAATTTTACCAGTAAAAACAACATGGCTTAGGGTAGCTATAGCCTTATGGTCATCACCTTGTTTAACACAAAATGACCCTTGCTGTCCTTGTGCCATAAAATGCAACCAACCAACCCTCAAGGTTAGTTATAGTGATACTTTCCTGTGGATCGAAATTACGGAATCCAGAACTTGTAGAAAAAGGATAAAAAGTAATGAAAATGAAGAACACTTCGGGGTTCAATTCTTTTTCAACTTTCTTCGTCATTAAAAAAATAGAGAATCCTTTTCAATAAACTTTGTATGAAATGCTCGTGTATGGCTAGTTTTGATTGCTTAGTGGCCAAAATAATAATCTTGTTAATTTCAGTCATTTTGAGGTGTGCTCACTATCTTGGATGTTAGAGATTATGTCGAGATATATAGAGATTATGATGTTAGAGAGGATGTCATGAGATTTTCTTAGTTAACAGTTATGGAGATGTAGAAGGGAGGAAAAATCATTTTAACATGGTTTTGTTTTTTTCGAATTAACTGATATTTTTAATAGTTAGATTACTTATTTTATTTTTATTTTTTTTGATGTTGAAGACAAACTGTTGATATTTTTCTTACTAAAGGCCTGTTGCCGGAAGCTGTACAATTGGTTGAAAGTGGCACCATATCAAGTTGATCCACAAATTGAAGAAGACGAAGATTTCGATACGAGAGAGGGTGTGAGGGTTCTTGCTCTTGCCTATGTTCCCGACAGGTGACATTTTCTTTTTTATATGTCACGTAACTCCAGAAGCCTAATTGTGTTCAAAATATATAATAAGAGTGGACCTTAAAAGAACGGTAATTGATATAGCAAATATATATTTTAGCATTTTCTCATTTTTGCAAACATGAATTTAAAAATAAACGTGGAATTTTTAACTTTCTACATTCTGTTAAACAACCAAAGATGCAAAGGTTGTTTTTTTTTTTTGCTACGAAATACATACCGAATGCCGTTTTTCCTGCTACAAAACTGCTACAAAAGACCATTTTTCCTGCTACGAAGCTGATACGAATGGCATTGGTGCGAGTGTGATCCCTGTATAGTCTGACCTTGACTGTTTTTGCACTATAGTTTACAATGAAAGTTGTTTTTAATATCTGACCATGCTTTTTCATACATTTTAGATCATCACCTGCCTTTTGTGCTTTAATTGACGGTGAGGGTGAAGTGATGGAATTTCTCCGATTACCGAATATTCTGTGCCGCAGAACTGCATGGAGCGACAAGGAGAGAAAAATGAAGGTAAAATCATAGCGAGTCATGACGGCAAATTAGTTATTGACTAATTGAAGACAATATTCATTACATAGCTTTGAGAGATATTTCGCTGCTTCTGTTTATTAAAATCACAACAGTTCACAGCATGCTATGCGGAGCAGCCTCAGAAGCAGCAGCCTACCTAGTTTGCCTCTGCAAATATGCAAGACTGCTGCTTGGATGTGGCAAACAAACAAATAAAAATCGTCATTGTCTGCAGAGCAGCCAAGCAGAAGTCTTACATTTTTGCAGAATGGAACTTGGTTGGCTGTTGCTTCTGAGGATGCTGCATATAGCATGGAGTGAAACGTTAAGCGTTTTTGAATAAACAGACATGAGATAACTTATAAATAACAAAAGACACTTCGCAGAATATTCTGCAAAGCTCTATAATGTATATTAATAGACGCCGTGAAAGTCTTCGTGAATGTAATTGAAGGTATTTTAAATCTAATGTTAGATCAAGTTTTTTCACTCGCTCACTTATTTTTTTTTTTTAAATCTATAAAGGAAGACGACTTGCAAACATTGAAAGAATTCTTATTGTCAAAGAAACCGCACGTGGTTACAGTTAGTGCAGAGTCAAGGTATGTTTACATTTGACTTTGATACTAAAAAAAATTAAAATTTCCTTTTTTATATATATGCTCGTAAGACTCTAAGTACACTAGAATTATGGTTGTCTGGACTCTGATTACCTGTATTGTAAGAAAATAAATAACAATGGAACGATGATCCTTTATCTTGAAGTGGCCCAAGTGGCTTCTTCGTGATGTTTTGTAATGATCGTTAATCATTATTTCACCTGAGTATACACGCCGACCATCTTCATTCCCAATTAATTTAGTAATGGAAATTCTACTGTACTTTCTAGTTTTTTTTTAATGCAGTGATGTTTTATATTTTAGGGAAGCATTAATGATCGTCGAAGATATAAAATTTGTTGTTAACGAATTGATGGATTCAGAGCAATTCCCTCCCATTAATGTTGAATTGGTTGATAACGAGTTGGGATGCCTTTACATGAATTCAAAAAAAGGAGAGGTAATTACTATCCTGTTTTGTATTTCTTATAAAATGCAATTTTTAGGAATTCTACAGGTAAATACTTTGTGGTGGTGTATCGTTAACTTATTAGTTTACAACATTGGAAGTCTGGGTTGCAGGGGCGGACTGGTGCGCCCTCATGGGCTATAGGACTCGCGTCCTCAGATAATCCAAGGTATGCACCTTTTGAGAAGACCCAGTCTGCCCCTGCTGGATTGTATTTCAAATGGTAGCGGGCACTTGCCGGTTTTTTTTTCTACTGGCCCATAGTCCAGAATTTGTTTTTCCCAGTAAATAGAGGTGTTTGATTGCATGTAAAACGGTTGGTTCTTGTTCAGTGTGATGTTCTTGTGTTATAAAACTCAAAATCGAACAACGCATAGGAAAATTTCCGGAAATATGGTACCATCATCCCTCGCTATTTGCGTGTTTGGTATTTGTGGTTGTTTTTATTTAATTCTCAAAAAATAAAATGCTTAGTAAAATTAGAAATTTTTATGTGAAAACAACATATATATACTATTACGTATAGACCTACTGTATTACATACAAAAAATAAGCTGATAAAGATAGAATATACCTATACGTGACAAACTCTGGCCAGATGCTAAATCACTCAACAAAAAGTAAACAGGTCGAGCTATTACAAGTTGGCACTATTTATAAAATATGCTCCAAAAAAATTATTTTTTCTGCATTTTTTGTAAATTTATTGTTGTAATGTACAGCATTTAATATGTAAGATAATTGTTATGAACGTAACCTTCCTTTTCACATGCAGTTTTGGTTTAGTTATTCGCAGAGCGTAACTCCCACAAATAGCGACAGACAACTGTACGTCATGAACGTACCGTATGGCATAGTGGCCAACGTCTTAAACCAATGACCATTGTTTTAAACTTTGGCTGAGTTTGTGTCCATAATTTTTTTTGTTATTACGAGCCAGAAATAGCTTCTATTGTAAAAACTTCAAAGTGAAATGCTAGATTTGTGACTTGGAAAATTGTTTTACATTTTCAATAGTAATAAAGTATGTTTCTTTTTTTAAGTGCATTTTCCTGCTTTCATGCATGTGTGCAATACTGAGGTTTTTTCCTTCTAGAATGACTTCCGAGAATATCCACCCCTGTTGCGACAAGCAATTTCTCTCGCTCGTCGTCTGCAAGATCCCCTTATAGAATTCTCACAACTGTGCACACCAGATGAAGAAATACTTTGCCTGAAATACCATCCACTGCAGGTATTACAATTTGTCTTTTTGAGATGGCTTACAGTCGAAACATCTTTATGTGCTATGATGAAAACGTGGACTTGAATCTAAATTGTATTGAACTCTTGTTATTTTTCTGTGTATCTGTAGTTCAAGGTTTACTTTATCAAAACAGCATGTTAACTATCCTTGAATTATTTATTAACCGTGGTCTTTTCAAGACAAGTGCATTCATTCCGATGTCCACTATTTTAAATTTACCAGGCTTGACTTCTTTCCCAGTAAACTTATTTACCTGTAAACATGTCTAGACACTGATCCTGTCATAGTCATATGATATGACAATACAAACAGCCTTACGGTTGCACAAACATAGCATGTTCATCTGCCATGTTGTTAACTCAGGTTCAAATTAAATGGGATCACAGAACATGCTTTGTTCTTTTTGCCCACCAGGATTTGGTTCCCATTAGGCCAGCGGTTCTCAAACTTTTTGGATTGTGAAGCAGTTTTCAAGAGTAAAATTTGTCATGGAGCCCTATTATCACCCTCATGTCAGACGCACGCATGTGCATTTTTATTTATTTTTACATGATTGTACTTTTCAAGTTAGTCGATATTGTATCATATAACAAAAGCATCGATAATTTTTTGTGGGAAGTATACCGACATGTGTAAAGTGTAAGTTCGCTATATCTGTGACATATATTGCAAGTTACAAATGCGCTATCATATGTGTTTTCAAGTGTACTACACTCAGACATATAGATTAGTACATTGACACTTGTATCGACAAGTACGCTAATATGTGTATTGGCAAGTGCACTTCGATTTTTTTTTTTCTTTTAGGATGAACTCAACAAAGATGATTTACTTCAAGCCCTCTACTTAGAATTTGTGAACAGAACGAATGAAGTTGGTGTCGATATCAACAGAGCAATTAATTATCCACATACAGCAAACTTGATTCAGTTTGTTTGTGGACTGGGACCACGGAAAGCAGACTATTTAATCAAGGTGATTTATTTTGAAACTAATTCTGTAAAAAAAAATTATATGTAACTGTCTTTGTCGTTTCATGCGAGAGAAAAATATGACTCCACAGACCTAAATTTTACAGGGGAGGCCAATGAGAGTTTTCGCTATACCATATTGATGTTTGATAAACGTGCACAGTAGCATTTGACATTTAACAATTTTTTAATTACATTTATCATGAAAATTTTCCTGCTGGAAAATCTGGAACCACCTGTACAAAATGCTTGCATGATCCAAAAATTAGAAGGTTTTTAGTGATTACTCTCTTGTAGTGAGGACTTAGTTTAGTTAAAAACTACAATTAACTAAACTTGTTATTAAACCAACTATCGGCCGAAAGTTAAATTCCTTTATACTTTGACCGTTGCAACAAATTTTTTCCATGGTCGACTAGCAGTAGTAGATTTTGCCCATTTCCATATGGTAGTTCCATGACGCTACTAACCACATGATCGACTGTCGGTACTGATCATTGCATGTGGAAATTGTCTTTATCATTCATGCAAGTTTATACTAGTCATTGTATTTTGAAATGATAGGATAATAAGCTGTTTTAAACTCTTAGTAGTGTTATGG
>QLNU02015270.1:5249314-5260692 GCA_006491805.2 Dysdera silvatica | reverse complement strand
TATACACAGAATGGCTACTATAAGTCGTCCAGTGTCTCATTGTGCCTTAAAATCTGTACCCAAAAATGATTGCCGATTATTTTTGCCATGGTAAGTCAGCCTGAAGGTATTTTATTTTTTAAATATCACGATTAAATGTACCTTCTCTCCATTAGGCAAACTTGTATTGAGCACTGTCGTCGGAATAGCTCGACGAAAACCCAAGAATGAGCAGTTGGACAACGCAAATCCTATCCGCAACGATGAAACTGGCCTGTGGCAATGTCCCTTTTGCATGAAGAAGGATTTCCCAGAGCTGAGTGATGTAAGCAGATTTTTTTTAAATTTTGTTTTGTTCATTGTGTAATTGCTGAGCTATAAACATACATATGGTGTTGAATAAGTCCTCAGAGTTTACTTATTGACTTATAATAAACTGCACTTTGATGTGCCTAAACTGCACTTAAATGTGACTAAACTACATGTTTTTAATGTAAATTCAAATAATATATGTATAAATGAAAGTGGACTGCATGGTGGTGCATTGGTAACCAGAGACGTTTCTTGGTGTTTTGCCACCCTAGGCGAGAATTGAAAAGTGCTGCCCCTACCCTTTTACTACCATTACTCTTTCGACTAGATCTCCCTCTCTACCACCACCAACACCCAGCGGTAAATCTTCTATTATACTTTTAATTATTAAACCCATTAATTACATTTAGATTCTAGACTTTAGTTATTTTGACTTCTTTTAATTATATTTATATTTTATACTTATATTAGTTATTTTGATTTCTTTTAATTATATTTATATTTCAGACATTTTTTAATTATATTTATATTTACGTTAGTTATTTTGTAATATTAGGGTATTGTGAATAGTAAAACAATTGCTACATGTTATAATCGTTTAATTTCAATATTTTATATTTTTGAAAACTGAGATATTAATGGAGTAATATTTCAAAACACAACGTTGTATTATCAGAGCTAGAAGGCTTAAATGTATTAGATATAAAAGAACTTGTGTGGAAAATTAAACAATGAAACACATCAAAAATTTTTTACATTCCACAGTAATTGTCCCGTATGCTTTTGAAAACAATTATATGTTTTAATTTTTCTTCTTTTTCATTTTTTCTCCTCATTTGCTCAGTTTTTTCTTTGTTTGATTTAAAATTAATTTTTTACGCTATTTTGCCATCCATAAAATTTTGCTGCCTTAGGTAGTTGCCTATTCTGGACTAATGGTAGAAACGGCCCTGTTGGTAACATATTTGCTTAGTACACCATTATCCTGGGTTCAACATCCAATGGTGTCGTTCCTCAAAAAGAAAACACAAACATAAAAACGCATACCGATTAACCAGGGGTCCCACTCGTCCTATACTTCCTGATACTGTCCTATATTTTCATTTTTGTAAACTTCTTTTTTTAGTTATCAGTATAAAAATTAACTGTATCGTAGGTTATCTTTATTCCAAGTTTTGATCCTCAAAATGGAGTATACAGTTTCCATTTTCAGCTCACCTCTCTCGTTAACCGTATGTT
Organism: Dysdera silvatica; assembly: GCA_006491805.2. Lineage (NCBI taxonomy): Eukaryota > Metazoa > Arthropoda > Arachnida > Araneae > Dysderidae > Dysdera > Dysdera silvatica. The sequence continues at coordinate 5,259,162 of QLNU02015270.1, read as the reverse complement.
TGAATGGCCATTTTATTGGCTACTTGAAGACGTAATCGTAAAACTTTTTTCAACTTCCTAGGGTACTAAAGAAATTAATACATTCGCTCCTCCTCTGTCATTGTTGCGAGGAACGTAACATTGCTCGTTAGTGCAATGGCTGATTTCTCTATTAGATACTAACTGTAGTACTTTTTTAATATTTTCAGATTAAGTAGTGAATTTGTATAAGTATGAACACGCCTTGTGATGTACAATTTCAAGAAAACTGGATGAGCGAAAAGGACGAGAATAAACATTTAATTTAATTGTGGTGTGAAAAGCATACTGACTTTATGGCATGTTGTTTCATATGTAAAAATACTTTCATGGGTAGAAATTCAGGAATATAACAAGTACTACAACATGCAAATACGTCAAAACACAAGATTTTGGTGACAACTGCTTTGTTCAAAGATCAAACAAAATTCACAGTGTCGGTTTCATCATCTGGACAGAAATCTGCAATCTTGTATCTAGTGCTGAAACTTTGAAACACTGGAATGTGAATGATGCTGATAGAGTATCTAATGCAGAATGTTTATGGACAATGAAAATTGTTGAAGCTGGTTACCCATTCAATTCTTGTAAAAATTAGAAAAATGTGTTTTGTAAAATGTTTCTAGACAGCAAAATTTCTAAGCCATTTACGCTAGGACAAACTGAGGTTTCATATGAAATTGCACACGGACTTGGACCATATTTTCATCATCAGTTAATTATCTCTGTTAAGAAAAGTGACTTTTATTTTGCCATATCATTTGATGAGGTGACAACTGAAGCTGGAAAGAAACAGACATTTACTTTGGATAATGGGGCAGTAATCAGGAGAAGGTTGTATGTCACTTCTTGTGTTGCTTTGAACTTGGTCATGCAACTGCTGATATACTTAAGGAAAAGATACTGTTATCCCTATCAAAAGATCACTTGCCTCTTAATAGATGATTACTTGCGATTGGTTCAGATGGGCCTCCAGTGAATGTGAAACGTCTGAAGGATATTCATTCTATTTTCAAAAGCGAGGGTTTGCCAGGTTTAATTAATATTGGTATATGCAATTTGCAAATCTTGCATAATTCTTTTAGGAATGGCATAACTCAGTGCTTAAGTCATTGGGAGATCGAAGACTTTTTGGATGCCGTACATAAGTATCCAGCCAGAAGTGAGGATTTTCACAATATTCAGAATAACCTTGAAATGGAGTAGAAACACATGTTGAGTTTTGTTAACAATAGCTGGTTTTCTATGGTCCCTGTTATTTCAGTAATAACAAAGCAATGGTCTGCCTTAGAGGAGTATTTCCTTGAGTACATCCTCAAAAACAGCAAGAATTAGGGCAAGTCTAAACTTTATCTAAGTATTAGATCTCACCTGAAGGATCCAACAACTTTAGCCCACGTGCTTTTCCGGAAGTCAGTGGATGAGACTTTTGATAAATTTCTTCTTTTAATGCAACGAGAAGAACCCTTGATACATATTCTATGTGATGAAATTTGCCGTGTTATTCAAAGCCTTAGTTCAAGAATTGTTAAACCAGAACGGTTAGGAAATATGTTTGGAAGGAACTTAAAGAACTTTGATTTCAATAACCTGGAAAATATTCTTCCAACAACTGAAATTGATGTTGGAATTCTTGCCAGGAATGAAGCTTTAAGACTGAAGGAAAAAGAATTAACTCTTTTTTCATGAGGCGAAACATTTTATTATGACAATCATTGAATATTTATTTGATAAAGTGCTTCTAAGCAACAAGTTACTGGAAAATATTCAGTGCCTTCACCCATTATTTAAGATGGAACCAATGTCTTTGAAGTACATAGCAAGAGTGGCTAAAGAAATGCCACTTGTTTTCCAAGAGAGTAATATAGATAAGCTTTCTGACAAGTGGAAATTATACATGATTGAACAAGTGAATGAACATGTCCTAACAACTGAAACAAGGAAAAATAGAATTGATAATGTAGATGATCTGTTTGAAGAATCAGAGATTCAAGATGATGAGAAACCTGCAAACAAAAGTTCCGCCTCTGTAACAAGAATAGATGTTTATTGGTCTGATGTCCTGAAGAAGAAGAATCTTGGGGAGAAATACCTTCTACTTTCTCGTTTAGTCAAAGCGGCACTGGCACTTTCCCATGGGAAGGAGAGAAGGGTTTCGCTTAACAGACTCTTTCTTAACTCAAATCGTCCACTGTTAAATGAATTATAAGTGAATGGTCTTCGAACTGTGCAGGCTGCAGTAAAAGTAAAGAATGACATTTGTGTCATACCTATTACCCCGCTGTGCCTTAAGTATTTCTGAGAAATACATAGTAAATACAGAAACTATTTGAAGAGCGTAAGAAGAAACTTTCAGCTAAAAAAAATGAAAAGAAATCATCCTTCGGATGTTGAAATACTTGAGAAAAAAATTAAAAGGCTACAGGAATTAATCAAAACAAGTCATTCACTGATTCGGGAAGCTAATGAAAGACTTTCAAAAGGTACTAAAAGAACGGATATGAAAAAAATGTCAGCTGCACAGGCCTTGCTAGAGTCGGGGCGTAAACAACTCATAACAAATACAGACGAATTGAAGCATGCAGAAACTACATTGTTCTCACAGATAAAGAGGGGTAAGAAGTAGTCATTATAGAACAATAAATCCTTTTAGGGAACTTTATCTAACATTATGGTTTTGAAATGATCACATGAATGACTGTTTCTAAAACATCTAAAGTTTGGTTAACGTTATGGTACCGACTTCTAGTTGGATGGACGAATTATGATTGCAAAAATTGTACCACATGTGATATAAATTGTTAACATAACTATCTGAAGGTTTCATTCAGTCCTTTTGCTACTTGGGTGACCATGTCTTATTTTTCATCTACACCTTATTTAGTAGTATAATTCTCATTTTTCTTTCTTCTTGCTTTTTTTGCATTTACTGTATATTATTAACAGTTAGATATGTTTGTTGCCTTTTAATTCACTGGCACAGGTTCACATTTGAACTTACGCCTATCATTTGGTATAATAACGTGTGTATTGTGTAGTGAGAATTGAATATCTGCAATACTACACGTGTCAAACTGATATAGACGGCGGATGGGGGGGGGAGTTATAAATTCGTCTCGCAAAAGACGTTTTTCACAAGAAAAATCAGAAGATTTAGAAATTTCCCCCTCCTTTTTTTTTTTTCTTTTTGGCGTTGCTGATATGTCATATTTTTTTCATAAATATCCTACATTTTTTTTAAGTCGTGACTGTGACACCTGAATAACTGTACACCGAAGTCCAAGTGCTAATTCCCTGGGCCATAAGAAGTTTTGATTATTCAGAAAAGTCTAAGTCTTAGTTAAGTATAACCAGAGGTGTAGTGGGGTGGGAACAGTGTTCCTATATATATTTTTAACTGAAACTATCGTTCCCACATGTAAAAAATTAACTTTTTCCATATTAATGTTAGGGAAAAAATGGCCTCTTCCCCCCACCTCTCTAAAATATTTGGGTTGTTAAAAAAAAAGTGACCCTAAGTTTATTAAGCCCGTAAAATAAGAAAATTGTAAAATTATCGTTTGTGAAATAAAGAATAGAAATAGTTAAATAATAATTAAAAATATTTAAATAATTAAGGAATGAATAAAGAAAATTCGTAAATTGTTTAAAAAATTCTAAAGATCAGTGTAAAATGGTAAAGTAAGATTTAAATAATGAAAAAGAAATTGTAGGTGGCTTCTTCACCGTTCCTTCGAAATCTGAATCTGCTCCCTACCGTATTTGGCGCAGTATAGCCCATGTGCTCTTGCGCCATAAAAAAGCCAAACAATCAATCAATGAATCTGCTCCCCACCCATTATCATGAGGTTAGTCGGAGCATTCCTATACTTTTTATTTTACGACTACAACGCTGAGTGTAACCTTGCACCGTAAAACTTACAAACTATATGAATTTTGTAGTATGCCATTAGTGTCATTCCTATTGGTTTTATTATAAATCTGTGGTGTAAATGTCTATCCCAAATTATAACGTTTACCACATACACACAGGGTTACTACACACCTGGTATTGTCTGGGAATTTGAAATCATCCTTAAAAGTTGCGAAGGGTGGTGAGGAATTAAATTTTTGGTTAAATTTGGAAAAGTTAGGGAAAATTATCGAAACATGTTTTGAGAAATTAAATTTTTACTAATGTGAAGCGATTTTTCCCACAACTGAAATTTGGTTAAATCTGTAGAGGGTAGTCACTGGTCTTCATGTTATGTTTTGTCCGATAATTTTGTCTCCATTGTTTTCTCTCTAATGCGTAAACGGGAACTCTGTGCATGCACACATACGTACTTGGTTAACTTAAAATGGTTAAAGCAATGATTGTTCAAATGATTAATTATTAAAATGCTTAAATAGGTTGCTGTTATAGAATAATTAAATGGTTACTAAACTAATTAATAAAACAATTACATTTTTATGAAAATAGGTTTGGAGTCACTTTGACGATTCTAGTTGTCCTGGTCAGGCAATGGGTGTACGAACAAGGCTTGATAATGGGATTTCAGGTTTCATTCCAACAAAAGCAATCAGCGATAAACCAGTTATAAATCCTGAGGAACGAGTCCATGTGAGTCTTGCTTTCTTATATACAGGTTAATTTAATAATATGTAATTAATAGCAAAAATATTATTTAATATTCGAACTCGTAAAATAATATTAATAAAATAAATTGACTTCATTTTCAGCATAACATGACGATACATGCAAGAATCACTAAAATTGATATTGAACGATTTGCAGTGGACTTGACATGTCGGTCATCAGATTTGTGTGACAAGAACAATGAGTGGAAGTACGTTTAAAATTATTCTGTTAATTTTGCTCATATTTCTATTGATGAGGGTTTTATTATGCGATGTTCTCAGTTTACATGTTACTCAATGTGTGTTTTTAATTGACAGACCAGCTAAAGACACCTATTACGATTATGATGCAGAAGCTAAAGAAATAAAAGCCATTGAAACAGATGTCAAAAAACAAAATCGATCAGGTATTTTTCTTTCTTATATGCAGTATAATTCCATGTATCCAAACTGTGACCAAGGCAGAACTGGATGATTGAAAATCCGGCTAATTGAGTATGAAATTGTAACAAAGAGCAGATTGAAGGGTTCCTACATGCCTTGAAAACCCAGACACATCAGTGAATTTGAAATTGTCTCTAAAAGGCAGTGAAAAACGAGATTTCTTGGTCAGCCTGGGAAAGTCAATGAAAACTTTTTTGAACTTCCATTTTGAATAGCCAAATCTCTCGCAACCATAAAACCATTTTCCTCACAGCTGAAGTTTAGTTGAAAGCTGCTTGTGATTGGTCAGAGAATTTTCCTGGAAAAGTCAGGGATTTTTTTTCTCATACAATGTAAGTGGGAATTAATCAATCATCTTGTACTCGCTACAATGTTTGGTCGATTAAAAAAAAAAATGTGGCATAAAGTATATTTTCATAAATCAACCCACAAGTTAGATAAAAGAATCCATGCTAGTGTTCTTGCGATCGTGCAGTGGTAAAGCCTTCACCTAGTATACTGTTAAATCAGGTTTGAATTACGATAACGTGCATGGTTGAGGAAATTTTTTGACTAACAGCTCACTGTAGTCTGAGTTTGGTTCCCTAAGCCTTAGAGGTGCGGTTGGAATCCTTGTGGAAAATGTAGGTTTCTAGGGAAATTATACAACAATGCATATAATATACATCAGAATCAGGATTTATTTATGTATAACACATTAAAAACGTGACATACAAAGGATACAAGACAAAATAACTATTACAACTCTTGAAAACCGAGATTCATTTAATTATCTTAGCTCATTAACTTAGTTACAATATAAATTTGGGTGGCAACGATGTCCACTCTAATGAAAATATTTGACTCACTGTATCCAGGTGACAATAAAACAATACAATGCATAATTTTATGTTGAACGTTCTTACAAACAAAATGTAAATAATTACAATCACTTTACTTTTTCTCTTTCGAGTAAACGTGTGTGTTTTAAAATAGGTTTAGTTCCAATACATTTTATTGACAAAGCATGTAAATTAAAATGTATTGGAAAGAATCGTAGTCACGTTCCCCAAGTCCACCACCCTATTGTGGCAGAGTATTAACACAATTTCCTATCATATCATTAACTTAGATTTAATTAACAATGTTATCATTGAATGCCTGCCGTTTTCTGTATCTGGATGTAGTCGAAGTCTTGATTTCGACAGCAAGTTTCAAATCCCTTGAAAAATTATAGGTCCCAGCAGCATCATCTTTGCTGTAAAGCTTGTGCCGTTAAAAAAAAGGGGGCAGTCTGATACTGGAATTATCTTTTATTTCTTATTTATGAATCTCATTTGTTGCCATCACTGAATCTCAACAATGTAAATTATCCTGCAGTGTATCTCAAAAGAGTCATTGTCCATCCATCATTTAAAACGTGGGTTTCAAGGAAGCCGGAGAAACTCTCTGAAACTATGGACCAGGGTGAGATGCTCTCATCATATCGCCAAGTAGCAAGGTAAGAACTCACCAATTTTTTCACATACAATTTTGGTGCACACCAGTGAGTTTTGTCTAACGTAGGCTCTCTCGAACTAACACATATTTGTCTAATGCCAAGTATAATAGAGTTCTGAGTTCAATTTGAAAAGAGTAATCGTTCATTAAATAGGATGTACTATTCCAACTAAGTTATTACAGATAATTAATATATATATATATATATACAGTGAAACCGTCTAAACCGGAAACTCACGAGATCGAATTTTTTTCATAGTATGCAGGTTTCCGTCTTATGTAGGTTACATGCAAAACAAATACATACATAGTTAAATTCAGTGGTGAGAGATGACTGGATATGCTAATTGTTTTTATTTGTCTCATCTTGCGAACTTTATAACTAAATTTATTTTCCTCATGATAAAAATATTTATTTTATATCTGTATTTTATGTTTGTTTTAATTTTTACATTATTTTGTGTTAGAAGTTACGATCAACATAGTACAAATTTCCATGCTAACTGTACACATTTATTCCATACAAAAAGTACATTACGCAGGTTTAAATTGTAACGATAAAGTATATAATCGTCCTCACCCCCCAATTTTCAATCAGTCCATTTTATATCAGGATTAAAATGAGAAATGTGCTGACGTATCAACAATTCGAGATTAATTTTAGAGGGAACATTAAGCCATTTTCTTTTTGTCATATGGTTCGTTATGCAGACTTGGGATGTGAAAAATATAAATGGGGGAGTAACTTGAATATGTTTCTAGCAATCTTACTTTTGTGCACAATTTTTCAACAGTGGCACAATTGCGTTTTATGCCATTATGCTATTTTGAAACATTGCTTATGAGAAGGGACCGGATTTCTATGCACATGCGTATTTCTGCATATTTTGCAATAATTTTGAGCATATTTGCATATTATTGCATTATGCATGAAAATCTGGGCCTTAGTAATTAGTAATAAGCATTGGCGGATCCAAGGAGGGGCCCATGGTGTGATTACCCCCCATTTCAGCCATGATTAGATTATAGAAAATTAAATGGATAATATCGGACACTTGGCTAAAAAGAGGAATCGGAAATAAATTGCCCCTCCCTTAAAAGATTTCTGGATTCGCCTTTGATAATTAGTAATAATAAGTAATAAGTTTTATATTAATAAGTATTGGAAGTCACGTGCCTTGCCATTTGACATTGTAAACATCATTAATCGTAAGACATTAAAATAAAATAGACATTTCATACTTCGCTTAAAAACATCTAGGCATTCTAGGCAACACCCGCCTTTCACATTTTTCCGGTAACGTAAGTTTCATTGATCCATTAACAGAATGTATTTCATCAGTTCATTTATTTTTTTAGTCCATTATGTGCATTTCATTATTCCACTCATTTCATCAGTTCATTAATTTTATTCTTTTTATGAATCCATTATGTGCATTTCATTGTTCAATTATTATATTAATTCCATCAACTCATTAATATTCATTTTGTTAACCTATTTTAGGGTAATGATCATCTCACGGTCACTTGGAAAGTTTCAAATAACATAAATCAGCACATTGATGTCCGTGAAGAAGGCAAGGAAAATGCATTTAGTCTTGGCCATTCTCTTATCATCGGAAACGATGTAAGATTTCAAAACTATTCCTGAATATCAAATAAATGCTTAAATCAACACAGTTCTCAATTATTAAACAGCTTTATTTTTTAAAAATAGGAGTTTGAAGATCTGGATGAAATAATTGCTCGTCATGTGCAACCGATGGCTGGTTACTGTCGTGACCTTATGAACTATCGCTATTTTATTGTGGCAGATGGAGGTAAGAAGGACGTGGTCGATGCATACCTACTGGATGAAAAGAAGAAAGCCCCAAATAAAATCCATTATTGTGTCTCAGCAACCGCCCAGTATCCAGGGAAATTCCTGCTTTCGTACCTTCCAAGGAATAGGGTATATTACTATTTTGTTGTCACTTTTGTGCAACCAGATCCTGTTCGATTGAAAATGTTTTAGATTTTCAAGTTAATGTTCATTGTCAGATTCACTGTCTTAGCATGCAATTTTTTTTATTATTTAGGTAAAGCACGAATTTATATCCATTCAACCCGATGGCTTCAAGTATCGCACCCGTTTTTTCCGATCTGTGACTTCGCTTTTCCGATGGTTCAAAGATCATTTTCGGGATCCTTTGCCTGGTACACCTGCCAGTACGTCTCTGCGGACACCTGCTGGCCAATCTACATATATTGGAAATACACCAAGCATAAATCTTGCTAGTGAGTATATTTAAAATGTATTATGCTGGTCTGTATCATTGTTATCAACCATTATCTATTCACTACAAACAATGGCAGATCCAGAACTTCTTTCAGTTGGTGGTGGGAAGGTACAAAGTTTGAAACCCAATTTAAATCTATTCCATGAAATCAGTTGCCAGCTTTGGTAAAGTGACAAGTAATAAATGCTATTTTGCTGACCACAGGAGGCATGCGTGTATATCACCCCACAACTTACTAAATCCATCTTTGACTGCAGGATGGAGATTTCTTGAAATGCCATCATATATATATGTAGTATGACGATAACGTCTTGAAGTAAGTGACATACAGCTCATTAAGCTGATCAGACAAGTTGAACTTACAGTTTAACATGAAATCTAAATGTTGATCCCACAACATGAGAACCATCACAGGTGGTATTGCCCTTCCACAAACAGACCATGTAGCCTGTTGGTTGACATCGATGAGCAGTTTAACGTCCCTAGACAGCGGACCCTCTTCAGAGATCACTCGCCCTTGCGGACCCCCAAGAATTAACTCAAAGTTTAAAGCCCGGAATTTGCATCATACATATTTATTTCTAGTGTTTCATCACTAATTTTCACCATTTAAGGAAGGAATTTTTCGTCCCCTCATAATTTATTCTTAGCATTAAAGAGCAAATGCTCTTGTTTCGGTATTTTTTCGAATCTTTGTGGAACACTGGGAGGGTCTCGTGAACCCCCCCGATATAGTCCTGCAGACCTCCAGGGGTCCACAAACCACAGTTGAACCGCTGTGCTGTACTACTATCCAAACTGTGGTCTCCAGCCCCAAGTTTATCCCCTCAAAAAGAAATAACGGTCCTCAGAAAATTTTGGAATAATTATATTGGTTAAACTCGTTATCGTTACTTCTTAAGTCATGTTACTTTAACCTGTTACTATATCGCAGTTTGGTCAGAGAGTCAAGTGTTGATATGATAATGATAACTTATATTTTGTATATTTTGCACTTCTAAAAATGTT
>QLNU02015270.1:5234130-5249214 GCA_006491805.2 Dysdera silvatica | reverse complement strand
AAAAACAAAATCGATCAGGTATTTTTCTTTCTTATATGCAGTATAATTCCATGTATCCAAACTGTGACCAAGGCAGAACTGGATGATTGAAAATCCGGCTAATTGAGTACGAAATTGTAACAAAGAGCAGATTGAAGGGTTCCTACATGCCTTGAAAACCCTGACACATCAGTGAATTGGAAATTGTCTCTAAAAGGCAGTGAAAAACGAGATTTCTTGGTCAGCCTGGGAAAGTCAGTGAAAACTTTTTTGAACTTCCGTTTTGAATAGCCAAATCTCTCGCAACCATAAAACCATTTTCCTCACAGCGGAAGTTTAGTTGAAAGCTGCTTGTGATTGGTCAGAGAATTTTCCTGAGAAAGTCAGGGATTTTTTTTTCTCCTACAATGTAAGTGGGAATTAATCAATCATCTTGTACTCATTACAATGTTTGGTCGATTAAAAAAAAAAATGTGGCATAAAGTATATTTTCATAAATCAACATACAAGTTAGATAAAAGAATCCATTCTAGTGTTCTTGCGATCGTGCAGTGGTAAAGCCTTCACCTAGTATACTGTTAAATCAGGTTTGAATTACGATAACGTGTATGGTTGAGGAAATTTTTTGACTGTATTCTGACTTTGGTTCCCTAAGCCTTAAGAGGTGCGGTTGGAATCCTTGTAGAAAATGTAGGTTTCTAGGGAAATTATACAACAATGCATATAATATACATCAGAATCAGGATTTATTCATGTATAACACGTTAGAAACATGACATACAAAGGATACAAGACAAAATAACTATTCCAACTCTTGAAAACCGAGATTCAGTTAATTATCTTAGCTCATTAACTTAGTTACAACATAAATTTGGGTGGCAACGATGTCCACTCTAATGAAAATATTTGACTCGCTGTATCCATGCGACAATAAAACAAGCCAATGCATAATTTTATGTTGAACGTTCTTACAAACAAAATGTAAATAATTACAATCACTTTACTTTTTCTCTTTCGAGTAAACGTGTGTGTTTTAAAATAGGTTTAGTTCCAATACATTTTATTGACAAAGTATGTAAATTAAAATGTATCGGAAAGAATCGTAGTCACATTCCCCAAGTCTACCACCCTATTGTGGCAGAGTATTAACACAATTTCCTATCATATCATGAACTTAGATTTAATTAACAATGTTATCATGGAATGCCTGCCGTTTTCTGTATCTGATGTAGTCGAGGTCTTGATTTCCTCGACAGCAGTTTCAAATCCCTTGGAAAATTATAGGTCCTGGTGCAGCATGATCTTTGCTGTGCTTGTGCCATTAAAAAAAAAAGGTGGGGGGGCAGTCTGGATAATTGGAATTATCTTTTATTTCTTATTTATGAATCTCTGTATTTTGGTGTTGCCATCACTGAATCTCAACAATGTAAATTATCCTGCAGTGTATCTCAAAAGAGTCATTGTCCATCCATCATTTAAAAATGTGGGTTTCAAGGAAGCGGAGAAACTCTTGGAAACCATGGACCAGGGTGATGTCATCATACGGCCAAGTAGTAAGGTAAGAACCTACCTATTTTTTCACATACAATTTTGGTACATCAGTGAGTTTTGTTTAACGTACTAACACATATTTGTCTAATAAGCCAAGTATAATAGAGTTCAGCTGAGTTCAATTTGAAAAGAGTAATCGTTCTATTAAATAGGATGTACTATTCCAACTAAGTTATTACAGATAATTAATATATATATATACACAGTGAAACCTGTCTAAACCGGAAACTCACGAGGTCGATTTTTTTTTTCATAGTATGCAGGCTTCCGTTTTATGGAGGTTATATGCAAAATACATATGTAGTTAAATTTGGTGGTAAGAGATGACTGCATATACTGTTTTTCTTTGTCTCATCTTGAGAACTTTATAACTAAATTTATTTTTCTTGTGATATAAATATTTATTTTATCACTGCATTTTATATTTATTAATTTTAATTTTTGCCTTATTTTGTTAGTAATTACGATCAACATAATATGAATTTCCACGTTAACTGCACATGCCTATTCCATACAAAAAGTATATTACATAAGCTTAAATTGTAACAATAAAGTATATAATCGTCCTCACCTCCCCCATTTTCAGTCATTCCATTTTATACCAGGATTAAAATGAGAAATGTGCTGACATATCAACAATTCGAGATTAATTTTAGAGGGAACATTAAGCCATTTTCTTTTTGTCATATGGTTCGTTATGCAGACTTGGGATGTGAAAAATATAAATGGGGGAGTAGCTTGAATATGTTTCTAGCAATCTTGCTTTTGTGCACAATTTTTCAACAGTGGCACAATTACGTTTTATGCCATTATGCTATTTGAACCATTGCTTATGAGAAGGGACCGGATTTCTATACACTTGCATATTTCTGCATATTTTGTAATAATTTTGAGCATATTTGCATATTATTTGGGCTAAATTTTATGCATGAAAATCCAGGCCTTAGTAATTGGTAATAAGCACTGGTGGATCCAAGGAGGGGCCCATGGTGTGATTACCCCCCATTTCAGCCATGATTAGATTATAGAAAATTAAATGGATAATATCGGACACTTGGCTAAAAAGAGGAATCGGAAATAAATTGCCCCTCCCTTAAAAGATTTCTGGATTCGCCTTTGATAATTAGTAATAATAAGTAATAAGTTTTATATTAATAAGTATTGCAAGTCACATGCCTTGCCATTTGACATTGGAAACATCATTAATCGTAAGATATTAAAATAAAATAGACATTTCATAATTTTCCTAAAAACATCTAGGCATTCTAGGCAACACCCGCCTTTCACATTTTTCCGGTAACGTAAGTTTCATTGATCCATTAACAGAATGTATTTCATCAGTTCATTTATTTTTTTAGTCCATTTATGTGCATTTCATTGTTCAATTATTATATTAATTCCATCAACTCATTAATATTCATTTTGTTAACCTATTTTAGGGTAATGATCATCTCACGGTCACTTGGAAAGTTTCAAATAACATAAATCAGCACATTGATGTCCGTGAAGAAGGCAAGGAAAATGCATTTAGTCTTGGCCATTCTCTTATCATCGGAAACGATGTAAGATTTCAAAACTATTCCTGAATATCAAATAAATGCTTAAATCAACACAGTTCTCAATTATTAAACAGCTTTATTTTTTAAAAATAGGAGTTTGAAGATCTGGATGAAATAATTGCTCGTCATGTGCAACCGATGGCTGGTTACTGTCGTGACCTTATGAACTATCGCTATTTTATTGTGGCAGATGGAGGTAAGAAGGACGTGGTCGATGCATACCTACTGGATGAAAAGAAGAAAGCCCCAAATAAAATCCATTATTGTGTCTCAGCAACCGCCCAGTATCCAGGGAAATTCCTGCTTTCGTACCTTCCAAGGAATAGGGTATATTACTATTTTGTTGTCACTTTTGTGCAACCAGATCCTGTTCGATTGAAAATGTTTTAGATTTTCAAGTTAATGTTCATTGTCAGATTCACTGTCTTAGCATGCAATTTTTTTTATTATTTAGGTAAAGCACGAATTTATATCCATTCAACCCGATGGCTTCAAGTATCGCACCCGTTTTTTCCGATCTGTGACTTCGCTTTTCCGATGGTTCAAAGATCATTTTCGGGATCCTTTGCCTGGTACACCTGCCAGTACGTCTCTGCGGACACCTGCTGGCCAATCTACATATATTGGAAATACACCAAGCATAAATCTTGCTAGTGAGTATATTTAAAATGTATTATGCTGGTCTGTATCATTGTTATCAACCATTATCTATTCACTACAAACAATGGCAGATCCAGAACTTCTTTCAGTTGGTGGTGGGAAGGTACAAAGTTTGAAACCCAATTTAAATCTATTCCATGAAATCAGTTGCCAGCTTTGGTAAAGTGACAAGTAATAAATGCTATTTTGCTGACCACAGGAGGCATGCGTGTATATCACCCCACAACTTACTAAATCCATCTTTGACTGCAGGATGGAGATTTCTTGAAATGCCATCATATATATATGTAGTATGACGATAACGTCTTGAAGTAAGTGACATACAGCTCATTAAGCTGATCAGACAAGTTGAACTTACAGTTTAACATGAAATCTAAATGTTGATCCCACAACATGAGAACCATCACAGGTGGTATTGCCCTTCCACAAACAGACCATGTAGCCTGTTGGTTGACATCGATGAGCAGTTTAACTTTCCTAGACCGCAGACCCCCTTCAGAGATCACTCGCCCTCGCGGACCCCCAAGAATTAACTCAAAGTTTAACGCCCCAAATTTGCATCGCACATATTTATTTCTAGTGTTTTATCACTGATTTTCACTATTTAAGGAAGGAATTTTCCCTTCCCTCGTAATTTATTTTTAGCATTAGAGAGTAAATGCTCTGGTCTTAGTATTTTTGTGAATCTTTGTGGAACACTGGGTGGGTCTCGTGAACCCCCCCGATATAGTCCTGCAGACCTCCAGGGGTCCACAAACCACAGTTGAACCGCTGTGCTGTACTACTATCCAAACTGTGGTCTCCAGCCCCAAGTTTATACCCTCAAAAAGAAATAGAAGGTCCTAAGAAAATTTTGGAATAATAATATTGGTTAAACTCGTTATTGTTACTTTTTAGTAAATATTACTTTAACCTGTTACTACATAGCAGTTTGGTCAGAGAGTCAAGTGTTGATATGATAATGATAACTTATATTTTGTATATTTTGCACTTCTAAAAATGTTTGTTTAATGAACACAAAAATATCATATTGTACTAAATACATAAATAAAATTCAAAACTAAAAAGTATAAATTCCTAAAATTATTAGTGAAAAAATAAATCATAATGCGATGTAATGAATCAGTTTTTTTTTTCTGCAATAGGTTCATTTTTTTTTTGTATACATATATATTTTAAGTTTTATTTATATGTAGGCTGTTTAGTAATATTTTGTGTATAATATTTTTGCATGTAAAAATGAGCTATTTTAAGATTCGTATACCTATTTGCCAGTGTTATTTCAAAGTAGTAAGGTGCGGGCTCTTGCAATAATAAATCATGTTAAAAGTGCCTTGCAATTGTAATGCATTCACTTAGCATGTCATTAACCTGGATTTGATTTCCAATAGTTGGGGTTGGGGGAGCTGACCAATGAACTGGTCATTGTGGTTTGTGGGTTGGTTCCCTAATCTGTAAGAGCTTCGGATTCTTTGGAAAATTGTAGGTAGTACAGCATGACCTCACCTGCTGTCCTTGAGCCATAAAACCAAAACAAAAATCATGTTAAAAATTGGAAACCATCACAATCACTGAATAATTGTGAATTGTTATTTAAATATTTAAGTAGTTATAACTATAATGAGCCATTCAAGTATTACATAAGCACATTTTATATCCCTCTCCCCCCGTAAGGAAAAATAAACAAATGCCTGCCCCCCCCTCATTCTTATGTAAGATTTCGATTCTCTAAATTTTAATATAAATTTTTGAAATAAGAATGCGATGTGTGATACAAATTATAATACAGTGAAAATCGGTTATAACGACCTTCAAGGGACCGTGCAAATTTGGTCGTTATAACCGATAGTCGTTATAAACAATATTTTTTTAAAATCATAGTAGCCTATAGCAATGCACTCTAGAGTTTTATAAATTATTTTGATAGCAAAAACTATTAAACTTTTTGGTTTCAAAATTAAATAAAAATATATTTAATTATAATGAATTGAATTTCCGTCTATATTAAATTATATTTACAGCCACACTAAAAACATAGCACTTTATATTTTTTTAAATTGACAAAAATTCTAGAAAATACTAAAGTATATAATGTAGAAAACAAATCTAATGAATAATATTTATTATATTATACTAATGACTTCCGAACAGTGCCGGTTTAAGAGTTTTATAGGCCTTATTCTGAAAAAATAAAATAGGCCCCTAAAGAATATGACCCTCGTGATATTCAATTAATAAATCACTTTTTTAAGTTCACTATCTTTAATATTCAGGTTTAGCAGTGATAAAAATTTCTCAGACATTTGTAAATAAACAAGATTAGAATAACGCTTAAATTTTAATAACTTCAACTTTAATAACTAACACAGGTCATTGTCAAGTCACGTCGTTATATCCGATACGAATTTCCCTATTTAGAATCTACATAGACTACTTTTTTTGCTGTGAGAAGAAATATGCGCATATTTCTTGTTTTGGCTTAACATCGCACTTTAAGTCTGTCTTGCTTGAAGATTTTCAGAGTGAAAACAAGGACATTGTAATATTATTTGATAAATTCCACAACAAATACACACCGTGTAAACAGATGGATGTTAACATTCGAATTTGGGGAAAAAGGAAAGGTAATCACCAGATATCTTACCTCATTGTTTTTGGGCCATGCCACAGCTAATATAATTCTTGAAAATCTCCAGCAGCGTTTAGAGTGTTTATCAGTAAGAAACGTATTACAATTCTCAATAGGTCTCTCAGTTGGTCCAAATGTAAATTTGAAAGTGTTTAAAAACTTTCAGGATCAATTAGAAGCTGAAAGAAGTACAAAATTGTTAAATATTGGTACTTGTGGATTGCATATTGTGCATAATGCATTGAGGCTAAGTTTCACATCTAGGTGGGGAATTGAAAATTTTTTAATTTGCCTTCATAGATCGTTCAAGGATTCTCCTGCACGAAGAGAAGATTTTTGTGCAATAAAAATGCCTTTGAAGTTTTGCCCTCACAAATGGATGGAAAATTCTAGTGTGTGTGAGCGGGCAATAGAAATCTGACTTTCTTTAAAAGAATATGTAATGAAAGTTGAGAAAAATATTTTTGCGAATCCGAATAATACATCTTTTGATGTAATTGTGAAATGGATGAATGACCCATCAGCCTTATGCCAGTTTGAATTCTTTAATTCCGTTTCTAAAGAACTAATGCCATTTCTAAATGTTTTATCCAAAGTTCTTTTGCAAAGTGTTAGCTGTGCGAGGCAGAAGTATATTAATTATTTAGATGATGTTGCAAAGGAGAAAACACAAATTACTGTATCAAATAAGCGGAAGACTGTTTTAAATGAAATAGATGATTTGAAAAAAAAAAAAAACTTGCATGGAGGCTGAGGTGAAAGAGTTGCTTCAGTCTGCTGATAAATTTTCTACTAAAGCAGAAACATTATGTAATTTTATGTACATAGTTAAGTCTAATAGTTTCAGAAAAACTGCAAATAAGAAACAAAAATTGGTTAATGAAATGAACATTGAGATTTAAAAAAAAAATGGAAGACATGAAAAATAATGATTCTTAAAGATTGTATTTTTTGGTGTAATGTTAGGTTAGTAAATAAAATATGTGAGAACTGAATTATTTTTTATGGTATACCTTTTTTGAAAAATTAAGGTAGGTTGAATTTGAATGTTTAATAAATGAAAATTTTAATTTTTTATTATGTAGGTACTAGGTAGTGTTTTATATGGCTTTCTTTTCTAACTTGGTCAATTTTAATGTATATGAAATGCATGCTATAATATAAACACACATTTAATGAGTTTTTTATTATAGATGCCAGCTATTACAGATTTTTTCATAATAGCCACATTTAACAACCTCAATACTTAATGAACTACTATATATTTTACTACATAATTAATGAATTTCTCTACAAAAAATTGTGTAATACGATTTTTACTCAATGCCGATAACCATAAATGCTTTAATCGAAGTTTTAACTCACACAACGATATTACTGGTTGAATGCATCCGAAGGTTGGCATCTTCGTTATCATTTGTGCATGGGCCTGGAAAAGTCTGGAACTTTTTTCCTCCAGAAATGTACGAACCCTGCTGTGATTATGTGTATTTTACGTCTTCTACTCACAGTGTTCCATATATCGAAGTATTGCAGTTCTGTCAGAGCAGTTGTCATTTCATGATAGTGTGTTAGTTTTATTATTTTCTCCCTTACATAAACATGGTTCAGATCTCCCCCCTCCTCAGCAAAAATAAGCAAATTTCACCCCTCCAAAGATGCTTGTGTCATACTTGAATGGCCCCTTATAGTAGGATAAAAATAAAGCAGTATTAACAAAAATATAAACCATATTTGCCAAGCAACGTGTTAAATAGATTACCACTTTTCAAATAGATGCATAATCCTATAAAAATAAATAAGATTTAACGTGTTCAATTCTTTTTCCCTTCTGTAGATTTGGATCCACAGGCCATACAGAGAGCTGCTGCAAATATGCCTAGTCACATGTATAACGCTTTGGCACAGGTCACAGGTCAAACACCTGCATATCAGGGATCAAATTATGGTGCTGGATACAGTGGTTCCAATAACTTCCAGGTATACAACTATAACTATCATTTAATGTTTATTGCATATAAATTTGAAATATTGTGAAAACTCACGTATTTGTTTATCCTTCAGCCGTATACACCGTCGCAACCGATTTCTGCCACTCCGCTTGTCACTCCATCGTACCACATGCCTACGCCTTCACACTCTCAGTTACCTACACCACGTTATTCTCAAACTCCACAAAATACGTGGTCACATCCTTCTTCTCGAACTCCAACTCATGCATCCAGGTTCGTTTTGTATTTTTGTGTCTGTCTGAGGTATTCATGTTTGATGCAGTATTATAATTTATGTAAGGTTGATAGACTGAAGATGTCTTAACAGATTTGCTGAATCACCCCAAACATAAATCTGTATAACTTGTGAGAGGTGACTCCCGGAAAATTTTGGAGAATTGGCAGCTCTGATATTATATGATTATTATATTTTGTACTGTGTGGCACTGTAATTACTACCCGTAGAGTGGATATATTAACAGCCATGGTGCTCTAACTTTATGTAATCTTATTTGAAGCATTTCAAATTTATTTCAGAGGTGGGGAGTGGCGGACTAAATAATTTAGTTGTTGGGTGAAAGATTTTTTTTTATAGGTAACATTTTAAATTTCATTGAAAATTTCATTTAAAAAAACTTGGTCTTTGGGCTTTTTCCCCTCCCAGTATTTTGATCCAAACTTTTGATCTCATTGCTAATAAATTTGGCACCCACATTTAAAGTTCACACTAGAGTTTTTTTTTTGTTTAGGAGAAAAAGAGATGCTGTCCTCATCCTTGAGAAGGGTAATAATATCTTACATCCTTTTGATCTCACAATCGAAAATAATACTTGTCTTTTGTAAATTTTGCTTCTTAAGGCAAAGATTCTGAGTAGGAGGGGTTAATGAGATTAAATTTTCAAACATCCATTTTCTCTGGCTCTCACTAAGCCTGTTTGACCCATTATTACAAATCAAGGCATTATCACCCTTTTCAAAGACATTACAACAACCATGGACCCTCAACTTGGTAGATTCTGCAGGGTGTGTATGGAAGTTTAATCGTGATAATGGCTATGTTGCAGGTTAGCTTTTTTACACCTTTTTTCGCATTATCAGAATGACACTGTAGCTGTTAACTTACTGCAGCTCATCAGTATGGCAACGGTGCCCCATATAGCCATGTTTTGTGTTTCGTTGATGTTAATTTAATTACTATCTTTAGTTTTTCATACAAAATATTGAATATAACTGTTTGAAATATCGACTATGAACTAATTGACTATAGACACTAAGCTTGTGATAGATTTCTATCATTTTTTGATTTGGCGGGTTGACTATTTACTATTCGACAATACATTTGCTACAGTGTAAACGAACATGGCACAGTGTTTCCGGATCTAAACTATTCATGCACCATATGCGACAAATATGGATATGATTCCAAATTGTCGAAAAATGGGGAATCTAATATACAGAAAATACAGGTTTAAACGTGCTGATGCCGAGCACTTGTTGTTCACCCCCCTCCCTACTAATCCATATTCTAGGTTGTGTGTGGTTTGCTGGACAACGGGTTTTTATCCTTTGGAAAACGTTTAAATCCTGACAGCATGACCTCAACTACCATTGTGCCCTAAAAACAAGTAAAATGTTGATAAATAAGGCTTATTTACATTATTTTCATTTCTGGCATGGAATGACCTTTGCTGCCTATTGCACCGTCAATATTTAACTAAGCAATTATTTTTTTCTCCAGAGTTCCCGCCTACAGCAGACAAAGATCACCAAGAGATTGGGGAAAAGAAGCTGAACAGTGGGCAAAACAGAAACAGCAACAACAAGAGAGTCTCATTCCAGTACAGTTGACGCCACGCACACCAAATAGGGGAATGTCGCAAAGTCCCATGGTCGAATCCACGCCAGTTGATGCCACACCTCTGATCGATGAATTTTAGGGGCATACTTTTTTATATGTGTATATGCGAGTTGCTCAAGATTGCAACATGAACTGTATATATTACCATGATCTTATAGCTGAAATTCTTTGGTTGAGTCCTTAGGGATTGAAGTACTATAATTTTTAAATAATTAGCTATAATTTATTATTCAATCGTTACCTTGCATTTCAGCTTGTTTAAAAGATGCAAATCTTTGCATGTAATCTGTTTGTTTAATAAAACAACACATATTTGTATAGTGTCGCTGTTTAATTAATTTATTAATAAATTCTTTAACTCATATATAGGGTGATCTGAAGGTCATGCAGAAATTAAAAAAATAATCTTCACCAAGTTTTGACAGTAGTGCAACATAGTATGCATGAAAAATGCATAGAACGGCATTGTTTTGTTTTAAAATCAAAACAAAAGTTACTGGGCATGTATGATCACCAGATGGCACTTCAGCCAAGTGTGGCATGCACAGACTATTTTTTTTAATATATATGTAACATTTTTGCAAAATGAAGTACCACATCGTTAAACAGCTAAGCTTCTGAAGGCAACGTTAGGAGAAAATCACATGCTCACCGTCGGTTTCAACACAAATAGCTAACAAGGGCTCCATACCGGACACCTTTGAATTGTTGGCTATAAAGGACTATTTGTAGTGGGGAGGGGGAGAAGGTTACAAAGATCGTAACTGAACTTTAAAATAAACAAAAAACTACAGCTATTTCTTGAGGCCCTGTACAAAAGGGAGACCAAAGAAAATGCTTGCTATGTCTGACCCGCAAAAATCTTGTTCACTAAAAACAAATGAATTCTATATATTCAAAAGTGGACCTCTTAGCCTGCCATGAACTGAATTTATGATTTTCAAGCAGTAAAAAAAAAAAATCTTAAACATACTCTACCAAGTAGTCGATCTGCAGGTTAAAGGGTTAAAAAGGTGTGTTTGGGGGCTGGGAGCAAATTAATAAAAGGAACTGAATTATATATTTAAATACTGATCATATTCAACCAATGAATAAGTGTTTGCAATAGGATATACTAACGTTTAATTCGAGCACTGATTTACTGTTGCAGATTTGCTTGGGCTTTATTAATCTAATAACTTCATACCGAATTGTTGCTCAAATCATATTCTCATTCAATAAAGCTTATTCATCGTAAAATTATTCGCAAATACTTTGTACTGCTTGCTTGCTTTTCACATCTATATATAGCATGATACGTAATTTGGGTTGGGATTGATGACTTAACGAGACCTCCAAATAAATTTTGTTTACATGTAGGTTTTAATAATGAGATCAGTAATATGTATTATAACTACTGTTTTGTTATCCACTGAAGTTATTTTGAAATTCAAACATAACTAAATCCAAACGTTTTATAACCTTTAAGACTCATTTTAGTGACAGTATGCATAGCTGCCAACTATTACGGATTGTCCATAATGATTATGGAAAATGACAAGTTTTCAGTCATTACGGAAACTGTGTCGAAAGTTATGGTAAATATAGGAATTTTCAGTCATTATTACTTTTACGAAGATTTTTTTTGTTTCGCAATTTTTACACGGCCCCTGAACTGTAACTTCACGGCAATATCTTTCCGTCGTAGGAAGAGCTAAAGTCACGTCTTTATTCCTCACAGCTGCTCCTGCCAGAACTTGTGTTTCCAAGGCTCATGGGAAATACGCCAGCCTCGGAAGAAGTCCTTTTGGATTCCGTAATTAATGAGTAAAAATAAAATCGGAATTTTTGTAAAAATTCCGTCGTTATAATCGGCTCTCGATGCAACCGATGTACCACCGCCTTTTTATGAGTTGAGAAGGGAAATTTTCTTAATTCCGATCCCCACGCCGTGAATTCGCCATTACTACGGCATATTCTAATATCACGGTATCGAAAAGTAAAGTCACGTGTTAGAAAATCATGCCTGCACATGAAACCATGAACCATCGGCCTTTGCACTGACGCGTCAATATAAACGCCGCGCCCATGGTTTCACACCGTCAGTAACCGGCGGAAACCGCACGACCGGTTTGCCACGTCACACCGCCAATTTAAATGTCTCTTTGTGCGGATGCGCGGTTTTACGATATCATCTTATAGCTTGGCTTTGACGATTAGCTAGTTAGACGAGAGGCTATCTCAACATTTTGATAATTCCATGCTGCCTACATCGGCAACAGCTCTGAAGTGGGTCCATTCTGTTTCAACAGGACGCTCCCTATCCACACACAGCATGGGCTGTACAGAGCTGGTTTGCTGACATGGATGTTGAGGAATTGGACTGGCCTGCTCAGAGCCCAGACCTAAATCCCATAGAACACCTATGGGATGCATTAGAACGTCGACTGCGAGCTAGGCCAAAACGCCCCACATTGGCGCAAGAGCTGATTAATATTCTTTTGCAAGAATGGCATGCAATTCCCACTGAAAAAATTCCAGGAAGTTATAGATAGTCACCCCGATAGAGTGGCAGTCATCACTGCAAACAAAAAGGTGGTCCTAATTACCACCACTTGACTTCTTGTTGGTTTGTTGTATTTTATGGCGCAAGGACAATGGTCATTCTGCACCAAACAAGGTTTTTGACTTCTGTTAAGGAGAAGCAAAACATGCAGGTGTCCAGATACTTTTGATCCTTATTTGCATAAATCTGGAATATTTCATTTTCAGAACAGGGGTGTTTGGTAATTTGGAATATGACAATTTGTGGAAAAAACCCTTATCATCTAGCTACTTTCAGAGAATTAGAGAAATACGGCTCACTATATCGTCGATAACTTTCTGAATTTTCAAGATATCCCACTGGTATTTTTTTTAAGTTGCCCTATACTATTGACTACAAAATTATGAAAGAAAGTTATTCATATCTTTCGCGCATGCGCAGTAAAAAATTATTTTCTTCAAATGCTCATATCTCATCGTGTATTCAATATATTAATTTCTAATTTAAGTATAATATTTTTCTTGTACGTTGACAAATGTTCTGTAAGTTTCGTGAAATTTGACTGAAAATTGTGGATATTATAAGCAAAAAATATGTGACAAAATTTGGGTTTTCTTAAAGAAACGTTTCTATCTTCATGAATATACATGTCTATTTTACAAAAATGCACACAGGCATTAAGCATAGCTGGTTAAATATTTTCTGAAAGTTACAAATAATTTCCAGCTTTTTATGATACAGGGTGATCAAATATATTTTTTCACTTTGTCAATATGTGGGTGGTCCCCTAAATGCACAAGTCACCGAAACTTTATTGGAAAGTGTTTATATATACCTCCAAAGTTAGAGAACAATTGGCCGAGTGGTTTTTTAGAAATTCGAAAAAAAAAACAAAAAATCCAAAGTGTCCGGATACTTTTGGGCATATAGTGTAATAGAAGAACATGGACCAAAATTTATGAACTTATGGGAAAGCAGAAAATACATAGCAACTCAAAAATTAAACTAACTATCATTACCTCATATTTTAACAAATACTAAACAAATTTGCAATGTATTTAATGATTATTTTATTAACTTCCCTTATTCACTCTCGAATACTAATCCTGACGATAATGATTACACTCAGAACTACCATAACTACAATATCACCAATTCATTATATCGTCACGAAATAACATATATGGAAACGTTTAAGGTTTTTATGAATCTTGATATCAATAAAGGACCAGGACCCGATGACATTGATCCCGCCCAAGTCAGATATGTAGCCAATGAAATGATTATTCCTTTCACTCAGATCTTAAATCTCATTTTCCGCTACGGGAACATCCCTATTGAATTCAAAACATCTCGAATCATCCCAATCTTCAAAAAAGGTTCTAAATCTGATGTTTCCAATTATCAACTTATCTCAATTCTTTCAATTTTGAGAAAAATATTTGAGAAATTGCTTCATGACTGACTACATGACTTCTTTGAGGCAAATAAAATAATTAGTGATAATCAATTCGGTTTCAGGAAAAATAAATCAACTGAACATGCCTTGTTGACAGCTACTGATTTCGTATACTCATCATTAGATCGAAAAGAGTTAGTTATGGGGTTTTGTTTCTACTTGTCCAAAGCGTTTGATACTGTAAATCATGAAAAACTAATTCAAAAGCTTTATAATGCAGGCATTAGGGGTAAACAAAATGATTTGTTCAGAAATTATTTAACTAATAGACGTCAATATGTTAAGATTGATGAGTGTACTCGGATGCCTTGCAACCACTATCTGGAGTCCCGCAGGGCTCCACATTGGGACCCCTACTTTTTATTTTTTATACAAATGATTTGTTTTTCACTCCAACACAATCGCAAATCATATTCTTTGCCGATGATACTAGCCTCTTCTACGGAAAAAAAAAGCATAATGAATTTTTTTCTATAGTCCAAAATGTTATAAAAGGGTTTACCTCTTATTTTATCAATAACCACCTAACACCCAATACTAATAAAACTAAATGTCTATTATTTACTAATTCTAAAAACATTCTTGACACCTCACAATATTCACTCAACATCGGTAATGACTTTGTGCAACTATCTAGGCAAACTAAATTTCTGGAGGTAACGTTACAATCCAACTTAAAATGGGATGATCACATAAACAATACTTGCTCTATGGTCAGTAGAATCATCGGTATCATGTGTAGGATAGGCTATCTTCTCCCCATTAATAGACTCATTGACATGTATTCTTCTTTTCTCTTTTCTCACGTATTTTACTGTCATTTAATTTGGGGATTCACTGCAAAAAATAATATACGCAGACTCTAAATACTACA
>QLNU02015270.1:5184745-5228262 GCA_006491805.2 Dysdera silvatica | reverse complement strand
GACCATCAATTAGGCAAAAAATGAAGGGAAAGGATGAAACATCAATCAGAGTTGCACAAGACACCACCATCTGTGAAATAACAACAAAAAAGAAAAAAAGTAATATTTCGGAGAAGCCACTCCATCATAAATACTGTCGATTTGCCAAAATATGTGACTGTATACAATGAATATGCAATTCTTAATTGTTCATTTTTATATTTCATAACGTAAGAAAGATATGAATTAAAAACACATAAACTGTGATGCTAAAATTGTGTAAGAACAGCGTTAAAGCACGGTACCATATAACTTGAAAGCAGCCTGGTATACTATCGATGCAGGGATATCGGAACTGATCAGCAGAGGAAGTTTTTTTTAATAAAATATAAGTTTATGATGTGCAAACAGACATTGAAACGATGTTTCCACCTAACAGTAGGGATGCCGTAACATAGCTATGTCACAGCAGTAGAATATTTTTCATTTAATACTTTAGTTTGTTTCTCTTTTATGACACAAGGACAGTCAAGGTCATACTGCTTCAGGTGTCAACAGTTTTCTAAAGAACCTGAGCCTTTGTCACCTAAAGAATTAAACTGTGAACCGTCTATAGGCCAATTGGGCTTCATTTCACCATCAGTCAACCATATGTATGGTCTCGCCTTATTTGGCGCAGAATGAACATTGTTGTTCTTGCACCATAAAAATGCACCCAACGATTTGGCTCTCAGTAAGCATAGTTGTGCTTAACCGTACCAGTGCAATTGGCGATGTGTCTTGTAGAAGAAGTTCATAAGTGTGTGGCTTGTGTGGGAGGGAACAGACTCAATAGAGAGAGTTACAGAGGGTTACAAACCTGCGGCTCATGCGCGAACACCTGTAAAATACAAATTTAGACAGTGGGGGAGGTGAGGTTACAACCCCCATCAACACCCCCTGTGTATGCCAATGGTGACGTTGAACTGTCATTCCCATTTTCGATGTCTCGTGGCACAGTCTCGGAATGTGAAATACTCAAAATCTGGATTGGGTGGATCCGAAGAGATAAAAAACGGGAAATGTTGGCTACTATTCAAAGTCAAACCCAAATTTTTTGTTTTGTTTGGTGGATAAGCATGCTAACATTGTGTCACTATGTGAGCATTCATACTTTGGATGGGAGTGTCTAAAAAAAGGGGTTGAACAAATTCTCTGATTATTTGTATTCTAAAAACTCTCTGAAAAATGATACGAAAAACTTTTGGTGCTACGTTTTCTAGCATGTAAAATAAAATACAAATTTCTATAAACATTAATGGTTTGTTGCTTTCATCTTTATTTTCAGTATGGTTTCCGACTTTTTTTATCCGAATACCGGTGGTGTTGAAAGTCATATATACCAATTGTCACAGTGTTTGATAGCCAGAGGGCACAAGGTTGTTGTTTTAACACATTCATATGAAAATCGAAAAGGAGTGCGGTACATGTCGAAGGGTCTTAAAGTTAGTTAGTTTATTATATAAACAAGGATAAAATCATGGGAATTTTTGTAATACATACATTGTTGTAATTCATTGTATCATTAACTTAATCATGTTTTTCCAGGTCTATTATATACCACTTTGGGTGGTGTACAACCAGTGCTCTTTCCCGACGTTATTTGTGACGTTTCCATTAGTTCGTTGCATATTACTTAGAGAAAGGATTACCATCGTTCATGGACATTCAGTGAGAAAAATAGAAATATTTAAATAATTTCTCAAACTGACAGAATTTAAATGTTAATATTAGTTACAGTATACAGGCCTGTGCACAGGATTTCAATAAGCAGGTGTTTCTTGATGAAAAAAAAGTGAAGAGTTTTGATAGAAACAAAAATTTCGCTTTGTAAATAATTTTATTTTATAGTTAATAATGCTGTTTAAATTGGTGGGGATGTTAATCCATCAAAACTCACTCCTTGTGCACAGCATTGTACAGGGTGTCCGAATCAAATGTTCTTAATTTGGAGAGGTCACTATACTTAATAGAAAGGTAAAAAGCATAAGAAAAACGTAAAATTAGATAACAGTATTCACAAAGTTTTTAGAAAAAAAATATCAGTGCACTTCCACGTGGGCTCCCTTAGTAGCCCTGAGGATATCCAGCCGGTAGTCCAGTTCCAGCCGTGTCCGCTGGAGCATTTCCGTAGTCACAGTAGCAATAGCAGCGGTTATTGAGCCATGTAGGTCTTCCACATCCCGGATCTTCCTTGAGTAGACTTTGTCTCTGACATAGCCCTAAAAGAAAAAATCCAGTGATGTGATTTCTGGAGATCTCGGTGGCCGGGCAATCGGGCCACTACATGCTATCCATCAGTTAGGGAAAATTATATCCAAAAATGCTTGAACATCCATGCCCTAGTGAGGAGGGGCCCCATCTTGTTGGAAGATAGCAGTGGGTTGTAAATGCTGCATTTGGGATATTGTGTAAATTTGTAATATGTCCAGGTATTGCCGTCACAGAAGTCTCGGCAAAGAAAAATGGTCCTATGACTGTATCATGTGAAAGAGCACACCACACATTGATTTTTGGACTGTTTTTTTCCACTTCCTGTACTATATGGGGATTTTCTGAGCCCTAATTTCTGTAGCTGTGATTATTCACTTTGTTGCTCTCATGAAATGTTGCTTCATCTGAAAAAATTATGCAGTTTAGAAAATCAGGTTCATTTTTGGTATGAGATAACATTTCCACAGCAAATACAACACGCTGTGGCCCATAATTTGGTTGCAGTTTCTGCACAATCTGCATTTTGTACCCATGCAACCTGAGCTTTCGGTGAAGCACATTATGAACAGTTGATTGTGGCATAGATAATTCAGGAGCTGCCTTCCTGGTCTACTTACAAGAGCTCCGAACGAAAGTTTGTCCAACATCTTCGACACATGCATCAGAAAGTGAATGCCGATTACCTCCGGATCTTTTCTGTACACTTCCAGTTTCGAGAAACGCTTTCCGTCACGTTTTAATGCTCTTAGCATCGGGTAGATTTCTTTTATAAACTGTTCGGAACATTCTTTGCACTGTTACTACAGATTTTTGTTCTGCATACCAGAGAACAAGTTGTGCCTTCTCTTGCGGTGATGCCATTTTTCCATTTGTCGGCTCATAAAAAGAGCATGTGCATCATACGCGGAAAAATAAAAATTGTCATCAAAATCTAAGAATTCAGCAGTCAATTTTGCATAATATCGCCAACGTATCACTAATCGATTTTTTTAATCGACTGTTCAAATTAGGAACATTTGATTCGGACACCCTGTATATATGCACATAGTGATTCTCGAAATTCTCTGTACAAACTACAATTGTAGATAAGGAACATTGAAGCTTTTTTATTAATGAATGTATGTTTGCAGGCGTAACTTTCAGTTGCACGATAAGTATGTGACCATATATCTTGTGAATTGTTGTGCACCCAGACCTAAACATCGTCAGCATAAAATGTCCCTTCTTAAATCTGTGAAAAGCATCATGTAATTGTGTGTGGAAGTTCGGTCTGCTGACGTACATTTATTAACGATTTTTTTTTTGCTTCAGTTTTACTTATTGACCATTACAAAGTTTTGAATCACCTTGTACAAAGTCAAAATCAACTTTTAATTGTAATCCGTTTCTTATTTTAGGCATTTTCGACTTTGGCCCATGAGGCAATGTTTCATGCCAAAACCTTAGGCTTAAAAACCGTTTTTACCGATCATTCTCTATTCGGTTTCGCCGACCTCAGTGCAATTATCACAAACAAGCTACTGCAGATGTCACTTGCCATTTGTAACCATGTGATATGTGTATCTCATATTGGGTAAAAGTGAAATTTTTATGTAAAGCATTTTATTTCAATTTTATGAAATTGATACAAACATATCTAGTAGGCTATATGCTGTGATTCAGTTCCAAATTATCTAAATAAGAGAATCATGAAAATGGTTCCCTTACATATATATATATATATGTTATTTTTACGCTCTACCTGGGTGTCTGCAATTTTAATCATGTGATTTAAATCAGTGATTGAAATCAAAATTTTTCTTTTTAAAAATCAGTGTTTTAAGTTGATTTTTCAATGCTTATGAAAAAATAATTTAAAATAAAAATGACTTTCCTTTTATTATTTCGTAAAAAAAAAGTACAAGCAAAAACAACTTTTCTGATGATTTTACTGCAGTTGTTTACACACAGTTCATGGTCAACTATTTCTAAAGGTCAAAATAGTGTGTATCATTTCCTTAATGTAACGTAACAGAACATATGCAAATCACCAAATATTTTCGAAACCATTTTGCTTGGGCCAGATATAATGAATTAAGTGGCACTGGATTAAATCTACCAGGAAAGTGTGTTGGAATTCTATGTGCAATTATTTGGAGAGTTATATTAAGAAATGGCCAATTTTTATACAGATAGTTGAAGAAAATGGAGATGTATATAACAGACACAAAAATGTATTCGAAAGTTATGAATGTGGGTATAAAGAGGAATGTTAGAAACCTTCTCTTTCAGTTGAAACAGATTTCTATTACTTTAGATAAGGTTAAAAAATAGTTGTAATATTTCTATAGTAGAAATTTGGAAAGATCTTGAGGATCTTGCTTATAACACATTTTCATACATTAAGATGTTGAAAATATGCTATAAGCAAGTTGTATGTCCTGTTCACTATGTGGTATGTTTATGATCACCAAATTTTAGAGCAGCACGCTTGTTAATAAGTGAGAAGGAACTAGCAATAGATTTTGTAAAAAAGAACTACAAGAATACTGCATTATTAGGCATAATTCTTGCATTTATTGTCCATGCACTTCTCAATGGTGCTTTATTTGAAGAAGAGACAGTAAAATGAATTTCCATGTGACAGAAATCACTGGCCCGCATAAAGGAATGCGTTGGCTAAAAGGAATTCGATGATGGTGAGGAACTATGCACAGCTTAGGGAACCTCTACTGGAGTTGAAAGGATGTTTTCCATATTTGGACTTGCGCATATCAAGTTACGAAATCAGTTAGGAGTTGAGAAGGCAGCAAAATTGGCACTTTTATTTAAATCCTTAAATGTTGGTTTTTAATAATATCATAATTGAGATCTTTAATGCATATTGTAGTCTCGATAAACAAGAAATCAAGATACTGAATGTTTGCTTTTTACATTATTAAATGCATTTAAATATTCACTTAAAGCTTAATAGGAGTAAATCAAACATTGAAATCTAACGTAAGTGAAGCTGAATGAAAATTTTGAGGTATACAATCTTAACCAGAAGGAATTCACTTTAAATAAATAAAAAAGATTTTAATAAAAAAAATAATCCAATTTTATTTTTTTACACCCTGCACTACACTATTATCTATTAAGTGTGCAATATTGTTAATTAATTTAGCATTATTAAGAAAAGCTTTAAACAGGCAAGTTGGTGACAAAATCGTTAAGAGATTCGGGTCTTCCAAGAACTTTAGTGCCAGAACAAAAAGCATTATTAATTGATGACTAAAATGCAACAGAAAGGCACCAAAGAAGCACAAGCTGTTGGAAAATAGCACTAAAGAACTTGCTTAATACTGGGTTTTCATAAATCAGGAATGGTTTAGCCGTCCTAAAAAGTAATTAGCCCGATTCCAAAGAAACAAAAATTACAAATTAATATTATGTGCAGGGCATTGGAGTAGGACTGTGGTCTACTCTCTCTCCTTAAATCTATAAGAGAGGAATTACGCCAGTATAATGAAAGATATTATGGGGGTGGGGGTAGGGTACATTGAACATTTCCATACGCGAAACATGGTTTTGTTTTAATTATGCATTTTGAAATGGATTGTTTCAAGCCGTCGCAGATGAAGATACCAATTCTTCCATTTCGATGCTAATTCTTGTTGAATCATTGTACCGAACTGGATATTGAATTGAAATACAAGCATTATAATAAACCTAACATAAAAATGAGTTATTTAAAAAAATATTTGCGTAGCGTAAAGAGAAATCAATATCTCAAGGCCAACTTCACCATAGATTTGGATTTGAGCCTCACCTTGTCTGGCACAGAATGACCCTTGTTGTCCTTGCACTATAGAAATGCAACCAACCAACCATTGGATTTGAACCTTCAGTTAATGGAAGTTTGTTATTAATACATCCTGGAGATCGAGGTTAGCTATCAACCCTGTACCAGTGGTTGTTATTATTGCCTTCGTACATTGAAGTATGTCAACGACCAACTTTCGCACTTGATGGAAAGTGTGAAGGTTGTTTCAGTTGTTGACGTACGAAGGCAGTGCATGTGGCTTTAATGCATGAAGGCAATGTATAAGGCTTTTTCATACAAAGGTATTTTTATGTACAATAGCATATGTATATGTATTGTAAGTATCGAGGCAATATATGAGTCAAAAAAATTTCTTATACATTGGTTAGTATTGTAATGGTCCCACTTAAGCAGAATAAGTTCCTAATGGCTGGAGTAACTTCAGTGTTAAGTTATGTATATGTAGAAACATGGTGTGGCTGTTATTGTGCTTTAAAATGCACCCAGTTTTATTAGCTGATTGTTTTAATGAATTTTTTTTTTAAACTTAGGAAAGAAAATACTGCATTGCGAGCAAGGGTTCGACCTGATTTAATATCAGTTATTCCAAACGCTGTCGACACTGCCGTTTTCACACCTGACCCATCCCAACGAGATCCATCCAAAAGTATGTATGGTTTTTGTTTTTTTTTTCAAAAATGCATTCAAACAAAACAATGGTGCAAATAAAGAAAAAAAATTTTTTCTTTTCTTTACGAACGTTTCACCATCTAACCATGCCATAACATCGACAGTACTATTACTATGCCTAAAAAACGTCGATAAGAATTATTTTTAACTTAATCTGCATAGTGTTCGATTTGTATAAAAGTATTTGTAATATTAATTGTATATATTGTGACATTTTCTTACTTTCTGTGTGTAGCTCATTGTTATATCACAAAAGACGGTAAGTTACTGAAAGTTGCTTGTGATTTAGCAGAGGAAAACCTTATAAAGTCAGGGATTTTTTC
This sequence comes from Dysdera silvatica, assembly GCA_006491805.2. Classification (NCBI taxonomy): domain Eukaryota; kingdom Metazoa; phylum Arthropoda; class Arachnida; order Araneae; family Dysderidae; genus Dysdera; species Dysdera silvatica. The sequence goes on along the minus strand of QLNU02015270.1, from coordinate 5,221,233 downwards.
TCCAATATGGATGGGAACCCCAGACACTGAAAATAAACATGATTTTTAAGAGTTTGTGCACGTTATGGTGGTGCAGATGATATAAATATTATATTTTGATTTCGTGATCTCAGGGCAGGGGAGAGGACGTCCTTTTGACCTGATGGCTAAGCTTTTCATCTGTCTTGATTGTTACACTCTGAGTGAAGCATGGAGGTTACTAAATATGTTATAATTACATTAGTTTGTTAGCCTCATCTTGGATGATGTCATATATACTTTTATGGCACTGATATAAGCATTTTAGTAGTGATGACATAAGCATTTTAGTAGTGATGACATAAGCATTCTTATAGTGATGTAAGCATTCTGATAACGATGATGTGAGCATCTTTGTAGTAATGTCGTAAGCATCCTTGTGGCACTGTATGCTATATAACACTCGGAATGCCATAACATACAAATCCATGCAGGGCATCCTATAGCAAGGGTCGAGGACAACTTGGGTTGTGCTTTTTTTCCTCATCTTTCTGACCCTCACAGAATGTATCATTCATATTCAACACTTTCATAACAATTAATCAAATTCTGAGAAGGGCAATAATATCATCCACGCTACTTTGTGATTCCTGGATCAGAAAGCTGAAGTTCGAGCCAAAAACATGGTTGTCAGAACCTGATGCTTTTTAATTTTCACACAAACTTCAACTTTGGAAAAACGCGCGTTTAAAATTTCCACTAAAATATTATGATTGTTAATGAAAATGTCTGTTAGGAATATTTTTCCTGAATTCTTAATACAAATTCTTGCCTTGTTTTTTTCCCAGTTACCATTATTGTAGTCAGCCGACTTGTTTATCGCAAGGGAGTGAATTTAATGGCAGGAGTCATTCCCCTTATTTGCTCTCGGTATTCAGATGTCTTCTTTCTCATAGGTAGGCTAATGCTGCTTTTATTTTCGTAAGCACGGTTGAACATTAATTGTTCAAACCTTCATTTTCAGTGTACTGACTATCAGAACCTTGATTTTCAGTGCACAGACTGTCAGACCTTGATTTTCAGTGCACTGATTGTCGGACCTTGATTTTCAGTGCACTGATTGTCGGACCTTGATTTTCAGTGCATTAACTATCAGAATCTGCTTTTTTTTTATTTTAGCGTTGTAATACTTATTATAATGTTTGGTTATTAGAACATCGCTCCCAGTGATCAAGTGATTAGAACTGCCACCTTCAGACTTGTTGTATTGGGTTTGGTACTCTGCAGTGGCGCAGTGTGGTAATGATGTATTTGTTTGCCTAGTGTGCCGTTAATGCGCGTTCGACTCCCAGTAGTGCAAAGAATGGTTACTCAGAGATCTCGTAAAGATCACACTGCTTGCTGTAGTCCGGGGTTTGGTTCCCTAGGCCTTAAGAGGTTTGGATTCCTCGGAAAACAATAGATCCCGGCTCAGCTGACCATTGTATTCCTTGAGCCGTAAAACTACAAACAAACAAAATTGACCACAAGCAAGCTTGCATGCATGTAAATGTATTGGGATTTGGTGATCATGTTCGTTCACGTTTTGTATGACTTGAAATGGTCTTGGAACATAAAATTTACAAATACCAAAATTACTGGAGCCAATTACAGGCCCAATCAGTTTTGGTAACCAACTCTGCGACTATATTTTATTTACTACAGTAAAACTCCTCTTACTTCACATCCCGCAGATAAAAATTTCTCCAACGGGAAACTTCTTTCATATTAATACCCCTTGTTTACAATCACCCTCTTTTGATGGTAGACTTTTTGTCCGACTAGCGTCCACTAATGAGAGCTTCTACTGTATTACATATATACGCTTGTTCTAGTAGTTTTGATCGCTGTCTTCAGGTTTGCAGAGTGCTGGATTCTACTCTAAGTTCAGCTTTTTGCAAATGTATCCTCATTTGTGGGGGTCTCGGTGGGTCATTGAAATTTAGATAACTCGTACCACAGTTATGGAATGTAAGATACCTAAATCTTATAAAAACATGAAAAATTTATTTATTTATAAAGGCATTTAAGGAGGTGTGTCAATTATTTTTCATGCTAAGTTTAATTATGGATTTAATTTCCATGTTTATCTTTGAATTTAGTGGGTGGTGACATATATTTTATTTATTTTAGGTGGCGATGGTTCCAAGAAAATAGTTCTGGAAGAAATGATAGAGGAATGTGACCTTCAGGATCGTGTAACACTGTTGGGTGCTATTAAACACGAAAATGTCCGCGATGTAAGAAACATTAATATTATAGTGTCTGAAATATTTGTAGTTAACAGAAGGAGGATAACTAATACTATGCTGCACCAAGCAAGGCATTCGGTTGTGAACTCCCACAATAGAAACAATATGTTTGCTTCGCAGGCTTTCTTAACTGTTGCCACTTAGAAAAGCAAGAAAATAAACTTAAAAAGTTCAATTTCTAAAATTGACACCATGCCAAATCTGTTACTTTTATTTCATATTTTTCAAACATTGTATAATTATAATTTTACTTTATGTTTGACAACGGCATTTGTAACTGCAAAATAATAATCGGTCTTCAATTTACTATCAACGTGTGCACACGTAATACGAAGACTCTGCCAAAAAGGCATACAAAATTCCTTTAATATTGCATTGTGATTTAATTATCTTTTGGCTTGTATTAATGAAAAACCTAAACATTTGTAGCTTTTAATAAATATTATTTCAATTGGATGAAATTATTGCATTTCACCAATTCACCATAATCTGCACAGTAATGAAGTCCAAGTAAGGCATTCGAAATAATACTGAACTATTGCAGTTTAAAACTGTTGGTTTGTATTTCTCTCAGCAGTTGTATCATGCGATGATGGGAATGCCGAAGTTGCTGACCTTAATATCTCAAGGAGCTTTAGTCATGTCTATTAACCAAGAAATCAAATTCAAGTTCCGCACCGACAGGAACTGTGTATAGGTTGTGATACACATGGTGGGTTAGGGCGAAAACTTGAAATAATGTGTGTGCATTAATCTTAGCTGTCTGTGCTGCATCAGGTCTGGTTATTCTGCGGAATCCAAACATATTTTACTTGGGAATTCATGACCCCACCACCAGAACCGTGAATCTGTAGAAAAAGCTGGCAGTCCCTGAATACCTGCTGGGATCGAACCTAGGTTATTTATATGGTACCCAAACCTATGTATTATATGGTTTCGACCATGGATTATATGGATTATTGGTGTGGTTATATGTAGGGTTTAATAAATCCAGTTGCTAGTGGCGACTAGATTTTTTCGATTGATGAATAAGAAATCCTATTTTCCTATAAATTTGTAAGTTTTCTAGTTCTTTAGTTGTACGGATTATTCATGTGATTACTACCAAGTCACTACAGGGCCGATCTCAACTGCCTTTGTGTCACAAAGTACACACCAACAATGCTTAACACTTGGGGAAGACTTATCTCTAAAAGGTTTTGCGAGTGTACACTGTATATCTGAAAAGATTTACCTCTTATATTCATTTCATTTTGCTTTAAAAGTGTTTGTGGTGCAAAGGCGGCATAGGTCATGCTAAGGTCATGGGTTGTGCTAAACCAGGCTCATAGTTTTCCAAGTACTCTGAAGCCCAGATTGTGAATCAGTGGAAAAACAACAAGTGTTTGGTGTGATTGGGATTCCGACCTTCTTTCTCTCCCCTCCCCCAAGGCAAATAAATGTGTTATTTCTATGCTACTGCGGAGGTTCAAAAATATTGAAGTTACGAATTGCAAGAAGTAGTACAAGAAAATGGTGGAACGTCTACTGTGTACCGCTGAAGAGAAGATCTCTACAGAAATTGTCAATCGAAGCAGACCAATTTTTTTGCGGGAGAATTGGGGGAAGCTACGTGATGGATAACCGGTTTTTTGGTGATTGCTTGCTAAATATAATAGCAATGGTAAGTTCTGTATGAACTTGAGAAACAAAGGACCTTACTCTTACCCCATTTTGGTTAGTCAACAACTCACAAAAATCTCGCCCCGGAGGCTTTCTTGTGTTGACCATATTTGGCAATTGTGTTATCCCTGCGGAGGGTAATAATACCTTAACATCTTTACATACGGAGAAAGAGAGCGTTGTTTCCTGTCCTCATTCGTCTAGCGGTCCAAGACACTCCGGGCTAAACGGAGGGACCCTGGTTCGAATCCAGGATGGGGAAAGCGTCTCTTTTTCTCCAAAATTACATAAGCTCTAGTTTGAGCTAATTAATACGTGGGTGGCAAAAATTATTGTACAACTATTCCAAGTTAAACTGGTCTAATAACTTATAGGGGAATCATCTTTTCAGCGGCATACAGTAAAACACCACCTCCCCTTATTATTTGCCACCACACCACTGACCATACATACCTAGGTATCACATATTCCCAAGAGTCGATAAAGATATGTATTTCTCAATTTTATTAAATGTTTTTAACTTTCAAAATGTGTTAATTTACATTTTTTCGTAGGTGTTGGTGAAGGGGGATATATTTCTCAATGCTTCCTTAACCGAAGCCTTTTGTATGGCAATTGTTGAAGCTGCTTCTTGCGGGTATGTCTCTTCAATGTGATCTACTATTGCCAGCCAAACTCTGTAGTTCCCAACAAGAGACCATGCAGTTAACCCTTGTGACATATGGGTTAAATGCACATTCTTACATGATGAAATCTAGATTTAACTCCGAACCCATTTACTCATCATCATGTGGATGAATTTAAGATAAACATAATAATTCCATTCTTTAAACGTAATTCACTTCTTTAGACTCAGTCCCCTTTAAAAGAAAGTAATTTTGAGTCATCCACTCATGAGCTGAATGAGAATGGGACCAATAATGCTCATTACTTTTAAGAAAATGAGTTATCATGATATTCATTCTAGAGAATGCATTCTTTTGAATCTTTCTTACTCCAAACTTAGTTTGAATACTTTTATCCCGAGTTTGATAATCTGCTGGGATCCATTGGAGAATTTTGATTCAAGAAATACTTGCAGGGGTCTTATCTCCCAACCCCTGTAAGTGGAAACGGACTCTCCAAATGTGTGATGTTATAGTAGCTACAATGTCGACTTTAACCACACTTCTGTCTTATGTATCAGTAGGGCAGAATGTGTCCCCAATACACCTGGTATTGTTTACTGCACTAAGTATTAAGATACATCGTTAACATCTATACTTATCTAAATGTCTGCTGGTCTACTGCTGTCGAAACCAGTTAACCTCTCGTCATCTATAATAAATAGTGTGTTACGTTTTTCAATAATATCTCTGCATTAGTTCGATGACAACTGAAATTAACAACGGCAACGACTTACCAGTTGGATACAAACAGATTACCTAATCTTGTACTTGGGCCACAACAACTATAGCTGACCCATAAAGGAGCATGCAGCACCTGCGAACTAGCATGTTCTTGTATAGTTATACATACCTGGCGCCAATGGGCACAAGGAAGTTTTACGAATCATTATTTGGGATCTGGAGAGTGGAATCTCATGGCTGAAAGGGTAAATAATAATAATAGGTATTCGCATACCATATGGTATGGTAAGAGATTGTGCAGACACATCCACAATTATAGAAGACAACACATCAGGAGTTGTCTGCAAGCATTGTTTGTCATTATTTGTTGCAGTAAGAGCTCATAACTTTGTCCAGTGTTTTGACTTTTCTTGAACCATTGTAGCCTCTGATGTCTATGGTGTCATAGGCTTCGGAGGACACGTTGGTGTCAAAAAAGAAGAAGTTGGGGGTACTGAACGAGAGTAAATAGTTTTGTCCAACAAGCCAAGGTTCTGTCTCATACACTATGATGACTGGATTCCTGTTTGCAGCTACTGTAAAGAATGGAACCTAAAAGCATTTTGCAGTATCATACTAATCTTACACCGAGTGTGAAGCTGTTAGCTTCTACTGTGTTACATTCATGCTTCCACCTTATGTGCATTGCAGGTACAATAACTAGTAGCACATCGCATACATTTTGGAAGCTACAGTGCTTTCCTTCTTTCTTCCTCTAGTATTGTACTTTAACAGGACAATACCTTTCCTTATGCTGCCTGCAATGTACAACCTTTTCTTTGTGCTCAACACATATCATTTCTTTCGTGACCTGCTCATTCGCCTGAACTGTCATCCATCGAAAACATCTAGGGTATAATTGTACAACGACCGGTTTATTTGGCCTGACCACTCCCCTATCACCACGAAACATTGCTGGATGCATATAGTAACTGTGTGGCACAATATTCTACAAATGGGCATTTGGGATTTCTTTTGGTTGATACTACACTGTGTGTGTGATCAGTTATCCCTGTTCGTAGTGGGTTTGCAAAATACCAATTTTTATACCTCCCTTATCATTTGCAGATCCGTAACTCCTAATCATTCTATATTATACCATACATCATTTCACAATGAATCTCACTGCTATATGTTAATGTTATACACACTCTGTTGCAATAAAATATGTGCACCCAGAAAGAATTGAGCCACAACTATAAAACTCAGCATGCAAATGTGGTTTGGCGAGTTATGCAAATGTGGTTCGGCGAGTTATGCAAATAATCAAACTTACAGCACCAACGAGCATTGTGGAGGCATGCAATGCGTGTATGAACTGTGATGCTGCTGCATTCTATACACTCCAAGCATTTAAAAGGGCCGGTGCACTCGATGATGGGGCAGATCATAGGCCTCAGAGAGACTGGTTGGTCAAACAGACAGATCGGTCAGCATATTGGCTGAAGCCATATGGTAGTTGCCTGGTGTTGGAACCAGTGGCTCAGAGAAAGTACAGGCGGCCGTCGTAGTGGACATCCCCTGGTCACCAATGCACAAGAGGATTGCGCAATCAGGCGAGCAGCCACGTCCACACCAAAGTGATGTTATCAACAATTTGACGCTATTTGCCAACTCGTAGGGGTCCATTGATATCAAGGGATACCATTCGGCGACGACTAGCTGACGCTAGATTCAGATCTCGATGACCATTACGGCGCTTGCCTCTGACACCCCGCCATAGGCGGTGTCGTCTGGAACGGTGCTGCTCACGGTCAAGCTGCACAGTGTAAGATTGGAGGAATGTTATATTTAGTGACGAATCCCTCATTTTACTCGATGCTGATGATCGCCGTACACGTGTGTGAAGACGAGGTCAGCAGTCAAATTCAACATTCGTTATTGAGAGGCATACAGCCATTACACCATATGTGACAGTCTGGGGAGCGATCTCCTGGGACAGCCGGTCACCTTTAGTAGGGCTACGAGGTACTCTCACCATTCGCAGGTACATCGACGATATTTTGCAGCCGGTGGTACTGCCTATTGTATCTGGCCGCCCAGGTACTGTTTACCAGTAGGACAACGCTCGACCACATACTGCTCTGCTGTCGCAACGATGTCTTCGAGGTGTTAATGTCCTCGAGTGGCCTGCTAGGTCTCCAGACCTTTCACTCATGGAACACGTTTGAGACATGTTGGGTAGGCAACTTCAGTCGTCTCAGAATACCTCCGAACTCTTTCAGCAGTTGCTGCGTTTATGGTAGGATCTACCGCAGCAGGACATCGGCCATTTACACAATTGACTTCATGTCCCACCGAGTATCGACTTGTATGGCTTCCAGGTGTGGTTTTACCACCTACTGAAGTGCACGTTCTTTGTATTGCTACATATCAATAAAACTTTGTTTTGTCCCAATGTTTTGTTCATCTACTCAAACATTATACATATGCGGAGTTTCATAGTTGTAACTCAATTCTTTCTGGCTGCATATATTTTATTGCAACAGAGTGTGTATTATATAATTTATGTAAGTTAATGTTGCAATTTCCATGAAAAGCAGTGTATTTCGATTAAAGAACTTTCTCTTAGTTTGCAGGTTGTCAGTACTCGAGTTGGAGGTGTTCCAGAGGTTTTACCACCTGAGTTCATTTGGTTGACAGATGCAAGTGTTGAAGGTCTAATCTCTCACATTTTTCAGTAATCAAATGTATTGATTTTAAGCAAAGAGCTTATTATTGGTTTTTGTTATTTCATTACGATCAGTAGCGTAGCAATTCAAAATTCATGGGTTGCGTCATAAAAATGCAACCAACCAACCAAAATTCCTGGGGGTGACAGTACTCAAGTGGCTTTAAAGATGATTATGTGATGAGGCTGTAGAGAAAATAATGTGTTTTCGTATCCAAGGTGGGGGGAGGGGCTTGAGCCCCCTCCTTTCCTATGCCACTGATTATGCTGTCTGATCATTCAATTTTTTATTACTTTATCGAATAATATCTTATTACTTTTTATTACTTCATTGTCAGCTGTCCTATTCATTCTATACACTCCAGTGATTGTGTACTTAGGGGGATCATTCTGAAGTAGCTGAAATATTGCATTTCAATCATTTTAATATTTCATTTTGAAACTTGTGTATTGTTGAGCACATAAAACAAGTTTAAGGTAACGAATATAAGCACTTGTTAGATATAACAAGTAAATTTACAACAAAACGTTAAATACTTGAGTTGTTGCCACACACTGCGTAAAGTTATGAAAGAGCGAGTAAACAACAACAAATAATCGCAGTTAAAAATGGTTAGTTACACTGTTCATAGCTATTTCGGTGGCTAATCCACCACCATCCTCAGAACGGTTATATGACTCTGTTTACATACGTGGGTGTTGCCAATGCCGTAATCACAAAAACAGCGAATTAAGAGGTATTTATAGGTTGTACGTTAGAGGTGGTGTCTGGCTGTAGAACTGAGAAAAATTTTCTAAATAGGTGGAAACGCGTTGAAAGGGAGCTGGTCATTCACGGAATTGGCAGCATTTGTAAGGATGTGATAAGCTTCCAAGAAGTTGAGGTCAAAATTTGAAGAGATTTTTACAATTAACTGTGCTTTGGAAAAAAGAAACGTGGCCAGCTTCCCAAGAATGTTTCATCAATGCAGATTTATGGGATTCTTGTTTTCGAACGTACTTCTCATGCACTTTTAATCAAAAACGTAAGGCCCAACGTGTTTGGCTGATGTATATCATATCACACTGGCACGGGATAGAGTAAATTTCCCATTAGACCCCATTTCAACCTAAACTGGCAGCCACTCTCTCCAAGAGCTCTTCTGCTATGATCAATACTGTGTGCATCTCCTTCCTTCCGAAAATCTCATCCAAAATCTCCGCTATCCTACATAAATTCAATTTCCGTGTGGTTTTCACCCCAGTCAATAAGTTGTGTTTTTCAAAATTGAAAGATAGCATTCCGGACAATGATAATTGGTAAATTTACTCTGTCCCGCGTCAGTGTGACATGATATACATCGGCCAAACATGTCGGGTCTTACGTTTTCGATTAAAAGAGCATGAGGCGTACATTCGAAAACAAGAATCCCATAAATCCGCACTGGTGAAGCATTTTCGGGAAGCTGGCCACAAATGTATTTTTTTCAAAGCACAGTTAATTGAAAAAATCTCTTCAAATTTTGATTTCAACTCCTTCGAAGCTTATCACATCCTTACAAATACAGCTAATTCCGTGAATGATCAGCTCCCTTTTAACGCCCTTTCACCTATTTGGAAAAATTTGCTTAGTTCTACCGCAAGAGACCGTCATCCCTAATGTACAACATGTAAATACCTCTTAATTCGCTGTTTTTGTGATCACAGCATTGGCAACACCTCACGCATGTAAGCAGAGTCATAACTGTTCTGAGGATGGTGGCAGATTAGTCACCGAAATAGCAGTCAACAGTGTAATTAAACATTTTTACCTGCGGTATTTTGTTGTTTTTTACTCGCTCTTTCAAAATGTTAAATATTAAAATTTATTTACCTAAGAAAAAAAAATTAACAATAGCTATTTGATGGATTTTATTTAGCAGTCTTTCTCCATTGAAATGCATTTTTAATTGCGAGATTAAATCCACTGCTTTTTCGTCATCACCCTTCAGGAAAATTCCTCTAGTTTTACACTAGCTTACACAGCCTGTATAGTAGTCGAGTAAACAATAATAATAAATTTGAACTCTCATAGTTATGTGTTAATAATTGTTTATTAGTTTAACGCAGTGTATCACTGTACGAGTTATTTGTTATCAAAGTCTTTTTTAAGCATTACTCATTTGAATCAGTGAATCAGAATTAATTGCTACTCTTTGTTAATATAAGGGGAAATTCTCCATAGCTTTTACCTTGTTTATCGGTTGAAAGAAATTTATGTTTATTATTTACATATCGATTAAATTTCTCAACTGGATTCCCCGAAAGGCCATCAAATGCTGAAGAATTCTCTCCGATATAATGAGTGAGGTAAGAAAACCGGTTGTGGCAACTTGGAAACTATTTCATTGGAAGAGGCATGTTGGGAATGATCATCATCCAGTAGTAGATAGACAATAGTTAAATGTGATAATGATGATTGTTTAATTATTAAATCTTTATTACGCTGTAAATTATGTCTGGCTCTGTGGATAGATTTTGAAAACCAGTGTTCCGCATTCTTTACTAGGATTACTGGAAGGTTTAGAAAGAGCCATTGCAGATCGGAGCAGGAAGAAGGTAGTCCCACCACAACGAGCCCATCAAAGGATATGTGAGATGTACCAATGGCCTGATATTGCTTATCGCACCGAACGTGTTTACAACTTAGCAAACCAAGAACCCACAGATAATCTACAAGAAAGGTTACAAAAGTAAGGACTTTGACCACCTTTATACTGGATGGTAATAACGCACACCAACCTAAGTCTATTCTTATTTTATCTATTCTTTACGTAGTCTGCCTATTCTTTTCTCAATGATTGTCAAATGAAGGGAAAAAATGAAATCAACTTAGCAAGAGCACTTTGCTGAACATTGAGATAAAAGTTTAGAATTCAAACGGTATGAACATCAGTTTGGCTCAAAATTTTGGTGTGACAGATGGGAAAACCGAAGTTTTAAACTTAGGAACTGTTAAATTAGAGGTTCCCCAACCTGTGTTGTACAGACTCCCATGGAGTGCAACAAAAATTGGATCATGTCCTTGAGAAACAAGTCATCATTCAATTTATTGTTTTAATTTTTTTACGAATAAATTAGAATCCAATCTTTCAATTTAAATTTGCATTTTATCCACCGAATTAAAGTGTTTTTTTCCCCTCGCAATACTGTAAGTTCAGAAATTTAAATTTTCCATCTTTAAATGTGAGATAATGCCTGCTACGTAATAAAAACACTTCTGTTTAAATGATTTTTAATTTTATTTAAAGGGATGATTTTTGTAATCGGCAGTTCAAAATGAAGCCATGCTTTGAGGCACTTGGTTGTTTTTGGCATGACAATGGTCAAAGTTCTTTTTTTCTTTCTTCTTCATCATTGCATTTAAAAGTGTGATAATTCTTGTAATAGCATTGGGGTAAAACGGCGTGAAAGAACGGAAGAATTCAATTGCTTTGGTGCCCTTTTTTAATATTTAGCTAAATTGGTGAAGATCTCCAAGAAATGAAGGTTACATGTTTGACCTTGGTTATGTGCAAAACTACTCTGTTATCAGATTTTGTCATCAAAATGTTTTTATTTTCGTAAGTGGCACTGTTGATTTTATTTCAAGGTGTTTCCACAATGACATTGTATTGATTTGAATGTCTTTCTAAGGATTTTATTTTATTAAGCGGCCGATATGTTTTATCAACTGATCAGTTTATTAACGGAGGGTAATATATTACTCTGTGGGATACGAATCTTACCCAAGCATTTCCTAGTGGTGCAAGGCTAAAAAAAACATTGGAAATCTATGTATTAGGTGCGAAACGAACTCCCATAGACAAGTGACATTTGGTTCATGAAATGTACGATGTCTTATCCCAGTGTTTCTCTACACTAAATTTCTTTCTTGTGTTATTTTTTTAAAACTTAATTTTGTAGGAGCAAGATTTTTTTTTTCCGTGGTTGATGGACGTTTCTGTTTAACCACATACCACTCACTGGGGGTTGATTCTGAATTATTTTATAATTATGTTATTGTTTTATGATGGACATTCCCTATTTTTAGAGTCTGCCGTTGGATGATACCTCGTGTTTGGTTTGTAATCTTCTCTGCAACTGTATTGTTTCATTCGGGTTTGTTCTGGTTCTCTGAGATCAGGTTAAAGTTATGATTCCCATTTTCCAGTTGACCAATCTCACAGTCTTATGCCTCAAAACATACAAGCAAACAAATCCATGCTTATTTTATTTTAAATATATTTTAAAACAAATGTTTGTTTTTCAGGTTTTGGCAACAGGGATATTTATCAGGAGGGTTTTTCATGCTATTGCAGTTGATAGAACACCTGTTGTTGTTCATCTTCACGTGGCTTGTGCCAACAGAGGTAAACATATTTTTTTAATAAAATCATTCTTGCATCTGAATATCCTTTTAAACTTTAGCATTTTTATCGCACTAATCTTTGACATTTCACTGGTATTTGTTTATTTTAAAACAAAATCGATTTTTAAAATTTAACGGTAAGATTTCAGTCTCACATGCTAAATTTTAAACGAATAGCATTTCATTTTTGACCTAACTTTTAAATCTAATTTCTATATTTTATGTAGAGTGGGACAAAATCATTCTTGTCTTTAGGAATGCAACCACGGCCTGATTAATGCATGGGCCTATGGGGCCCTCAAATTTTGTATGTAATCTTTTTGAGTAAGTTTAAAATGTCAGTTTGAAACCTAATTTTTTAAAATTATTATCTGGTGATTTATTAATATTACATTTCTTCTTATTTACAACTTAGACGTCATTGAAACGGCTTTAAACTATTGATTATGCAGATAATATATATATATAACAAGAGTTTGCTTTTGTTACTGAATAATTTTGTTGCGAGTGTGTAGGGAGCGGCCCCAAATAAATACTAGGCTCTGGGCCCCAATTTGGTGCGATCAGGCCCTGAATGAAACCCGTGATTCCCATTCTTTAAAGAGAACCCATTCTTTGGACGTATTTTCAATTTGCAAACATGGTTTTGTTTTTGAGATTCACTCACTTAAGTAGCAGTCAGTCTTTGTAAGTCACTTACCTTAGAAGACATTCATGTTAAGTCATTCATTTTAAATGGCGGTCGTTTTGAGTCATTCGCCTGTTGAGATATCCATAATTCTGAGTCATTCATTGCAAGAGATAGGCCATTAGACAAAGAATTATCGTGTTTATTTGCCGTAGAAAATGCATTCCTGTGAGACATTCATCTGCTACAACGTTAATTTTATATATAGTAATAATTATGCTATGTGATAGTTACACACATTTTCTCAGAACTTCCATAACACGGAAAATGTATTCCTCATTATCTAAACGCTTGAACCCCTCTTGTGCAAGACAAAAATCCTTGTTTTTAACCCTTTGCACTCGAGAGGTGACTCTTACCCACCACTTAATATTTAAAAAATCATGTTCTTAGACCTGTAAAGATAGATAAAATGTTAAAATATAAAAGTTTTATACATTAATTTGTCAGTGTAATCGTTTTAAGTTAGAGGTAAGAAATTCACCAAGAACATCGAGAAACGTCTCGAGTTTTTGGTTATCCCGAGTGAAAAAAGCCTCGAATGCAAAGGGTTAATATCTTGCAAGTTCAGATAGCTTTTAATAGTAGTTATTTACATTGATAGTTGTAGTACTGTATATTGAGTAATAGTAATACTAGTAATTGATTTTAAAATAGTACATAGATATTTTCATACATTTCTTTAATTGATTTGAATTTTTTTCCAGACGATCGATATTTGCCGGGAATTTTCAAAACGTGAAATCGCGGCATTGTGACAAATTGTAATTTATGTTTCAGGCAATGAAGTGAGCAATAAATAATTTATTTTTGAGTGACTAATGTAGTTTTGTGTTCTCCTTTTATACAAATATACGTTTCGTTGAAGGCCTAAAATGGACGGTTTTCCTCTGCTTAGAATTGAAATTTGCAAATATATATCGTTTGATAAATCTCTAAGGAACCTTTAAGTTACTTTCATAGGTTTCAATAAGGGTTGATGGAGGTCATAGCCCCATTAAATATAAATACAGTGAAACCACGATTTAGTGTTTTCCCACACATAACATAATGTTCCATTTCTCCCAAACAATTTCTTGTACTTGTAATGTTAAAAAAATCCCTCATTCAACGTTATCACTTTGAAACATTTCCCGTATTTGACGTTTTTTCGAGCAGAACTCTACGCGATTTTCCTAAAACGGGTCAGTGATTGTGAAGAAGAAAAAAAAACAAAACAAACAGAAACCTTAAATTTTATTTTGAAAACTTCCTTCAACAATTGGACCGATAAAAGCTCTCCATAAAAGTTAGAGATGTTGCACAGCCTGTAATTTATTTAAAAAATGAACAATTCCATTTAATCATCGTCTTTATACTATTTCCTTAAATCATTATTCTCAAATGAAAAATTGCTTTTCTATTGGAGAGTAGAATAAGGCGGTTTTAGTCTAAAACAGTTCAAATAGATGGCACCACATTCGCACATAGAAAGTCATTTTTGTTTGTTTGGATTTTTATGGCGCAAGAGCATCTGGGCTATACTGCGCCAACAATATGCCATTTTTGCATCTGGCTAACACCAGGAAGCTGTAATGCCCATGTATAAAGTCATTGCAGAAAAGCGAAAACCCTGCGGTGGCGCAGCGTGTTAACCCGGGTTCGACTTCCTACGGTGCAAAGAGCCTTTACTCACAGATCACACTTCTCACTGTAGTCCCAGGTTTGGTTCCCTGGGCCTTAAGGGGTTCGGATTCCATGGAAAACAGTAGGTCCCACTCCAACATCACCATTATAGTACTTGAGCCGTAAAACCAGTAAAACCACAAAAATAAAAGTGAAGCGACACTGTGCTGCTGAAAAAATAGGTCTTGTGAAATATGCATTGCTAGTATTGGACGTTTATGTTATTTTTCAGTTTTTGAGTCACAAACCGTTCTTTTATTATTTTCATTTTGTTTTTTCGGAATAAATAACGGTTTAACGTATGTTTGGTCGATAATTGAATAGGGAGGTGTTGTAGTTTGATTTTTTTTTTAAAAAGGTACAAAATGAGGTCAAGACTAATGCCCTGTCCCAAGAGTTCCAATTTTGAATGCAGGATAGGATTTTATTGGGTGAGCGAATATCAGTGTCTTGTATACTTGAGTGATGGATGAGTCATCAGTCAATTTATCATTTAAAATCGTTTTGTATAAATTAGAATATAATTGCTCAATTTATATTTGCATTTTATGCATCAAGTTAAAAGCTTATTTTTTAGGTTAGATTTGCTCACTTTCAGTATTCTATGGAGTTCAATAATTAATAATTAAATTTCCTTACCTTTAAATGTCACAGTTTACTTTTATAGGGGATGCGAATGCTAATCAGACATTTCTTAGATGTACGGGACTTATAACAGGTTGAGAACCCCCTATCAGACTCGGAGTAATTGTAATCGAGTGATTATAATAGATTACATTTTCGCGTACTCACATCTGTAATTGTAATTGAATGTTTTGAAGTAGCTGTAATCTGCAATATAATCATAATCACACTTTTAAATTTCATTTAATCATAATCGTTTTTTGAAATTCTTAGGTAATCATAATCGCTATGATTATTATTGTAATCGCCATGATTATAATCGTAATCGAACTGATTATTTCTGATTGCGTGCAAGTAATCGTGATTAAAATCTGTAGTCATGTTTTTATATATGCGTTCATAATCATAATCGTAATCGAAAAATGAAAATTGACTGCAATCTAAATTTTGATTCTTAGGTAATTGTGTAATATTATTAATGATCCTACTATGATAATCGTAATTGTAACCATATAAACTGATTGTAATCTTTCCTAAGTCTGACCTCTATCTTAACAGAAACATCCGTATAATCATCGGTAATAAAAAAGTGAAAATGAAATGAAAATTCCTAAAATCACTCGTAGTTCTGACCAACGTACAAAACAGTGGGTGAATCGACATATTATTCACTTAAAACTCAAACCTAGGCGACTTTTTTTTCATGGCCTAACTAAAAATCCACGTAATCCTTCTCTTCAACTTCCTTTTAAATCATCTTCCAACCTTAAACAACTTATTTTCACTGATAAACGTAAATGCCTTTCTGAAGACCTTTCGAGATTTATCTCTTGAAAACCACAAAAATTCTGGAACTTTCTCAGACCCCATCAGTCACCATTCACTTCCCTCAGATGTAATAATCAAGTTCTTACCGACCTTCAACATATCGTTACTAGCTTCAAAAACGCTTTTCATTTTTGTTTTCTCTACTAGTACTTTTACCGATTCCAATAATCTTCCGTTAATCCGGGTTCGACTCCCAGCAGTGCAAAAAGAACGCTTACTCAGAGATCTCATAAAGATCGCACTGCTCACTGTAGTCCGGGGTTTGGTTCCCTAGGCCTTAAGAGGTTCGGATTCCTCGGAAAACAGTAGGTCCCGGCGCAGCATGACCACTGTAGTCTTTGAGCCGTAAAACCAAAAAACAAACAAACAACCAATAATCTTCTTCAATAATCTGCCTCATTTTCGCCCTTCCCTCCCACAATTACCATCTCCCGCTCTGGTTTAATTAAACTTCTTCAATCTCTTAAATCTTCTTCGAGTCCAGACTGTATTCCAAACTTTATTCTTAAATCTTATGCTCATGAAATCTTGGACTGTCTTATTCTCATTTTTAATTCATCCCTTTCTACATGTAGATTACCACTTGACTGGAAAATTAATAAAATTATTCCCATTCACAAATGTGGTTTATATGATAACCCTCTCAACTATCTACCAATTTCTTTAACCTCTTCGCGCTGTAAATTTCTGGAGCATTGGGGCCGTTCAATTATTATAAGCATTTGTAGGGGAGGGGGAGTTTGACATTTGCTTATATTTGCCGACAACAGGGAGAGTGGAGTCTGAACCATGCTTACGTAAGCACAAAAATAATAAAACTAATGCATATTCACAGAGTTATAACCACCCTAACAGAACTGCAATACTTGAATGCATGACACACTGCTAGTAGAAGATATCAAATATAAAATAAACGTAATCGCAGTTAAATATTTAATTATTTAAACTAGTGGTTCTCAACCGTTTTAAGCTTGGGAACCCCCTCTGTACTCCCCGTGGTCCCCGAATATTTTTAAATGTATTATTTTTAATAAATGTATTTTATTAAATCCATTTCTTATATATTACACTAGTTGCTTACAACGTAAGAAATATTAACAATAAAAATGTAACAAAATACTTTATGCCAAAAAAATAGCAATTAATAGCGTGTTAAAACTTTTTTTAAACGCGATAATTTATTGTGATTACTCTCTATTTATAAATAAGCGTTTAATATTACTTACAAGTAATAAGTACTCAGTATTGCAACAAAAATGAAAATAAGTACTGTAATTTGCATCTCACATATAGTATTATTTCAAAAACTTGTACCAACCAATTAGAGAACCGCAATCTTACGTAAGCATGGGATGGGATGGGGGTGGGGTCAGGCATTTGCTTATTTTTTCTTACAAGGAGGAGGGAGTATAAAATGGCCAAAAATTTGCTTACATAATATTTGAACAGCCCCATATCCTCTCAAATAAAATGCTCCAACAGCTTGATTCTCAAAAATTCCGTCTTCTCATCATGGATTTCGTCCGGACCTCTCAATTATTACTTAATTAATACACTTTACTCACGATCTTGCCGCAGCAACTGACCAACAGTTTCAAACTGATGTAATTTTTCTCGATTTCGCAAAAGTCACACGTCCTCTCATTTTCTTCCTGTAACCTCTGGTACCCATCAAAGAGCGGTTCCCCCGCCCCACTTTTTTTTCTCATCAATAACATCGCTTCTTCCCTCACTGTTCCGATTCGATTCGCCTTTTTGCGGATGATTGTACCATATAATCCAAAATTACCTCCTCCCGAATGATCATGCTAACCTCCAATTTAAATATCATCTCTAATTGGTCTAAATCTTGGTCCCTACCTCTTAACCCTACTAAATCGGCCCTTTCACGTATTCATCGTAAACATAACCCATCGCTTTTCACTC
This sequence comes from Dysdera silvatica, assembly GCA_006491805.2. NCBI lineage: Eukaryota > Metazoa > Arthropoda > Arachnida > Araneae > Dysderidae > Dysdera > Dysdera silvatica. The sequence goes on along the minus strand of QLNU02015270.1, from coordinate 5,203,163 downwards.
ATAGTTTAGATAACATTCCGATCATCCCTGTTGAATCGTTTGAATATCTTGGTCTCATTTCTACTTCTGATCTTCATTGGAATTTACACATTGCCACAGTTATAAATAAGGCTAGATCTAAACTTTACTACCTTCGAAGACAAACATTCCACAACTCGAATCCGTCTGCTATACTGTAAAAGTTTTATCGTGCCAACCTTGTCGTATGTAGGGGCCCACTATGAATATTGGGAGCCCCGGACCAACTAGCATTTTGGGGTTCCCTGACGCACGTATTGGATATACACAGTGGTGTAGTCCAGGCCTAGCCGCACTAGGGTACTTCTTTTGGAGACCTAGCGGCACTAGGACAAAATTTTAGGAAATCATACATTTTAAAAACAAAATTCTATTCAAGTTGTAAATAAAAAATATGCGGCTCTACAATTTTATTAAGAAAAAAAATTTTTTAGAGCAATAACCCTAAAATTTTGAATAAATCAACTAAGAATCGTGGGAATTTAAAGGAAATTATAGCTTGGAACACGTATCATAAACTGTGTTCCGAAAATAGTCAAAATACGTTATTTAACACAATGAAGGCGACAAGGGCGAAAAGGTGGACTTTTGGCTATCTTTTTCAATTGTTTTCTTTATTTTATTAGCTCACTTCTGGTGTAGTTAGTCGGAAGTACTTGCGTTTGTATCATTATTATTATACATTATTATTTCACGCTTATATACTCCGAAGCTATATGCTGTAGGCAGTGACGGATCAAGAGAGGCATTTTGGGGGTGGATCTTGCAATGCCAGCTCAACAACCCATACATAATAATAATTTCTGCCCCTATCAGATTAATGGGCTATTGACTGGTTAGGGGGTTCCATGATTCCTCCCCTGATTTAGAAGAGCGCTATGCCACTTTTTATGACTACACCACTGGATATATATCTGAAAAACGTACGCACCCTTATTACCATTTAAAAATGCAGGTAAAAATATGCTTTTTAATCCCACTTTCACGTCAATGTCGGATGTCCAAGAATGAACTTGCAGAGCTGAAGTTGTAAAAGTTTTGGCAAAAGTAGCGAATAACGTGTGGCATTGGAGCAGTAATTTCGTGCTTTTGAAAACTCTGCTCTTTTATTTTCCAATGGGGTTGTTCAGTATGTTTTAAAAATGAATAAAAAATATCATCTTTGAATAACAAAATATCTCTGATTATGAATATCATAGCTAAATCTTGAAAGGGGAAAAAATTACATTTATATTAAGAACAGAAAATGCATGAAAACAGCCCAAAAAATCACGTGGCCGAAAACGCTTCCTTATCGCCCGTATTGCTAGTGACGTCACTTCTACCTTTTCCGTGGCTAACGAGAAGCCACATTCCCATTCCCATTAGCCGCGTGTAAGGCATGAATGACGTCACAGCTGCCTTTGAGAGGTTGAGGTCGTTTTCGCGTCCCTTCTTTTATACGTCAAACTTTAAAAAAATTTAAAAGTTAAATACTGCACGAAAATTAGAAATATTTTAAATTTATTCATTTTTCGACTTACTGAATCGAATAAAAATAAAAAACTGTGGTTTTAATGGTTGCAATTCGATACTAGCTAGGATTCCGCTAAATTCGTTTCGAATTGTAAATCTAAAGGAAAAAATTTTTTTTTTCTTGCAATAATTTATTATTTTATCACGTTAAATAAAATTTTCAAATAAATTCTTTTGGGACCCTATCCTTTCGCGGGCCTTGCGAGAATCTGCCGTGATCTGGCCCTGGTCATATGTAGATGCGATTTAAGACCCCCACCAAATAAATAAATCACCAAGCTTGAATCCACCCAAAATTTAGCCACCTGATTTATTTGCAATTCTTGTTCACCACGCCCATTAATATCATTACCTAAACAATATCTCGGACTTATCCCCTTGGCTGCTAACCGTAAATACCATCACCTTACATTTTTTTTTTAAATGTATCATAACTTAACACCTCCCTTCAGTAACTCAACACTTACTTCTCCCTCTTACACTTCTATCTTAACCATTCCTTCAAATTGCTTTCTATCTATGTCAGATCAGGCACCTATAAATCTAGTTTCTTTCCCAATGCTATCTGAGACTGGAATGCCTTTGACCCAGAAATAGCCTGCGCCTCATCATTGCCTCTATTCGTCCAAAAACTATCTCGTGTTTAATGTACACTAAAACCTCTCTACAACACTATTATACGGACTGAGAAAAATTATCGTTGTAGAGGGATTTATCGTTATATCGGATATCGTTGTAGGGAGGTTTTACTGTATTTTGTTTTGATTATACCATTGATTTACTACTTTCATTCTGCCTGGTCAATTTTGCTCACGTCTGCCTCCAGCTTAGGCTGAGCAGGCCAATGCTGTATTTTAAAATAAATATTAAATAAATAAAAAAATCTAATTACAGTAATTTCTCTCAATAACAACCTTCTAATTATCGAAACTTTCCGTTCAACGGCCGTATATTGTGGTTTTGGCAAATATTTCATAGTGTTAATTCATTTTTGATTGAGGACTCCAATTTTTTTTTATCGACGTTTAGCTTTGCTTTCCTTTTCTCGCCAAGATGTTTTAGTAAAGGAATTATGAAGTTTGGATGAAATTTATATCGAGACCACAAAATGAAAACTGGTTGATTTAGATGAAGATACATTGGATTATAAAAAGAAATACGAATTACACCCACCCCCTCCTCAAAGTTTCGAAGAAGCCAGTGATGCTCTAAATGTCCGTCGCAGGTATATTATCTCGTCTATGACATACATAGAAACCAATTCATTTAAACTTTGTGAACAAATAGAAGAAAATACCTTATGAACGTAATCAAAATCAAGACAATCGATTTAGTTGGATTTTTTTCTAAATAGGAAAAAATATGTAAGTCATAACTTCATTACTATAACACTACATTATTATTGCACTGTATGAAACTTTATTAGATTGTATGGTGTTATTCAAATAATAATAATAACGATTTAAATACACGTCATAATACACATCAATATAAACACGTCAATATAGGAAAAGGTGGCAATATGGACCCCCACTTTGTTTTTTGTAAAGTGCACCTACATTTTAAGCTAATTTCACTCGTTTCGGGAATGGTGGGTCGCATATGCTAATCAGCTATGGCTACAACAGGAGGAATAATTTTTAGAATTTTACAGTAACTTCCATAATGCGGTTACCAAAAAAGTGAAATCACCTGTGTTTTTTTTTTAAGTGCGGATATTATGTATGGAACCTCATGAAATAGTCACAGTTTATTTGTCAAAAATGAACTTTATTGTTGAAAAAACAAATTATTTACAAAAGTTGCAAATATAAATTTCTTTCTCGGCTCCAGCAAATTCACTGTGTGCTCATAATTGACACATCATACACATGACTTATAGTTCTCCATGCCAGTAACAGCTGAGTCACAGAGCTGAGTCAAGAGGTAGTTGGCGTTTTGCACACCTGGTTTGTCCTCTTGCAGAAGAGTTTGTTGGAGTAAAGTGGAGTGGGGACTGTTCATTTTCAGCTTGATTTTGGGCATCACATGCTGCAATGTAGTCCGAGTCTGGAAAAATAACGACAGGTATAGGGAATCCATATTGTACGCATTTTGGGGATCCATATGACCAGCAACACCATGTTGAAATTATTATCACATCACTACTCACAAACCTAACCAAAAACTTGAAGTCTGATTTCGACACATTATCGTCTAACTCAGGGGTCTTCAACTCGTGGGCTGTATGCGGCCCGCCGGCTCACAAAACCTACAACTTGTTTCACACAAAAATAACGTCCCTGCTCCCTTGGAGTCTGAAGTCTATATATTTTATTCTGTTGTCATTTTCACATTTCGTAATAAATATCTTAAAACACTATAGAACTAAAGTAACACCAAGTTTCCCCCTCAATCATGTTTTACTTTAATTTTCTAGCGTATATGGGCACTAGGTGTAGTTTTATTGATTTGCACTGCAACAGTGATTTAAAAAATGTTCAAATTAGAACTCGTCAAATTCTAGTTTGAACATGTTAAGAATATCTTCCCAACTATCTGACTGCACGCTCTGAAAACGTTACTACTCTGGACAGTGCCGGATTAACGCATGGACTTTAGGGGCTGCAGCGCAGGGGCCTTCGCCAGCTAGAGGGGCCCCCAGAGATTAGTATTTTTTTTAATGAATGCTACGTGTTCTCTTGTAGCGATCTTCTACACACTATTATTGTTACCAAATTGCACAGAGCAAATATTTGAAATTTGTTTTTAACTTTCTAAAAATAAATTTGATTTTACTTAAACGATGTTACAACTGATTTTCTTATTGTCAATTTCAGAAGCCCCCCCTACAGCTCCCCCCTCTTTTTGAACTATTTTACTGGAGACTTCATAATACTAGTATCCCAGAGGCCTAAAAAACTTTAATCCGCCATTGATTCTGGAGCACTTACAAGAACTGAGCCTAGGCTAACGTAGAAATTTCACGGGGGAGTTGGAGGCTTACAATTGTGGGGGTTACAGAGCTACAACTCAATATATCATATGTTTATTCCTTCTTTATTGACATTCACTCACCTCATCATCGTTATCCAACATCGTCTAGAGAAAATTATAGACTTCACCACACGAGGACCAGTCTGGCTAGGAAAAAATTGGGATATGCTGGTCCAAAAATATGGAACTCTGTTCCACGAACAACAAAATTCATTACTTCATACTCAAAATTCAAAAATAATGTTCTTAAATTTTTTATTGCAGAATAATTTTATATCTTCTCTTCAATTTTCCTGCTTAATTCCACAAATATGTTTGTTCATGTACTTACATGAAAATTTACTCTGTGTCACTGTTGGAGCTTTGTACCCATTCATTACATTTGTTCAATGTGTGATTATATTTAACATGTCACTTTATGTTATTACTTTATAAAACTTACTCTCGGGCAGTGTGGTCTCTGTCAGACACTTGCCTTCAACCATTACTGCCCGGGTGGTTATCACTATGATTTTATTATGTTATCAATGATATTTCAATATTTGTCCCACCATAAATATCACTTCTTGTTATATTATTGTCATTTACTAACCACCCGAAATAAAGTTGATAAAAAAATATGCATAAAATTTTATTGCAGTGGGGATACAAACTCTATCACTCCCATGCTCACGCTAATGGGTCTGCAAAATTCTGTTTTCAAAAATGAAATTGATGAAAATCAAAATTAGGACCAGAATAACTGACGTCCACCTTGTAAGCACTTTTAGGATTGCAATATCAAAAATAAGACCGGATATTGACAGGATTGTTAAAAATAAGCAGTGCCAAAAATCTCACTAAAAGGTTTGATTTCGCTTTACATATTAATAACTAAACGAATTGTAAATGTATTTTGCTTCCATACGTATTTTACATTGTAATGTATAGGCTATATATTCAGATCCAGAGGTAAATCTTGAAAATATTTTTGGGTGGGCATGCAAAACTAATATAGACCTAAGGAAAAATATCAATAAAGGCTGATTCAGTGAGGTGGAGGACGCCTCTCGAGCCGCTTTTGTTCAGTCCTAATATTGCTGATACAGTAGTGCGGCCCGCGGGCCTATGGGAATAAGCAAAATTGGTCCTTGGATTGAAAAAGGTTGAAGACCCGTAGTCTAACTAGTGTAGTTCAAGGTATGACATCGAAATCTACTCATTGTGTAACATAAATACCCATAAAACTTGTATATCACCTACCTTGCTAAACGTTCGCGAATAGGATGAAATTGCCAACACTCATAACACAAATGCTCCTTCAGTAACACACGGCAATGCCAATCTCTTATCAAAAGCGGAGTAATCACAGTTGATTTGCCACTCCGCCACTAAAGTGTTCCTCGTTTCGGCCGAGTAACCATGGGGGGGGAATCCATAATACCTACAGGGTCCAAATTACCACCTTCTTCTCTACATTTATCAAATATACTGACATTCCTAAACCTGCGATGGTGAAGGAAAATCAAATAAACCATTAAAGTTGTTACCTTACTTAATACACATTCTGATTAACGACAGTTTTACTTTGTCCCTTGAGATTCGTTAATGGGTATTCGTTAATGTATTATGGTCAAAGAGTTATATGACACAATTTGTTTCCAGGAAAAGGAAGGGTTTAATTCACTGGTCATCTCTTGGTTGGAAAATTGTTGGCATCTGAACAGTTTTCTAAGTTTTGAAACAATTCTCTTCAAAGGAATTAGATCAGTGGTTTTCAACCTGGGGGGTAAACCACAACTATTTTTAGTTGCAATTATTTTTATAAGGAATTCCATACCAAATGTTTCCAACGCTTTTATATTTCATCATGGCTACACATATTGCAATATTCTACTAATGGTTGTTAACTTTATATCTATAATATACATTAATATATTTAATTAATATAATTTACATAATTAATGTAATATAATTTCATATTTTATGTGTTTTCTTTACTCTGCTAAAAATGCTTTTATTATGCAAATGGGGCGGCGGCAGACAAAAGGGTGGTCGCGAATTACTTGGCTTATATAAAAGTGAAGCGGCCACTTGAGAAAGGTTGGGAAACACTGAATTAGATAAAAGAGAGTGTTAGCATATGATGGGCGATCGTGTGGAGTTTCCAATGGGGGGCGGGTTACTTCCAAAATAAATACAACATTTTATTTTTCATAAAAATCAACCTAAAAAAATATATATTAGAGAGCGATAAGGGAGTATCGAACTCCGTTCCTCCCATGTATCGTTCATCTATGGGTGCCCAAAAACATGTTCTATATTGAAATAAGAAACACCGAGAACGGATGAAAAAGTTGCTGAAGTGTTTTTTCGTCGAAAAGAAAAAAAAAAATCCTTTGTTTACAAATAAATAAATCATTTAATTTAAATTATATGAATTTTTTTATATGTTGTGTTAAAAATATAATTTAGTTTAAGATACAATTCATTTGCGGCCCTTCCACATTTCCACTCACGATCCGCCGCTGCTAGGAGACGTAAACCCTATTTCCAGCCGTGGCTACAAATATCAAAACTAGTCGGTCATATTCAGCAATGTAGATTTCGAATTTGATGGGCATAGGTTTTTTGGGGTTTAACTATGGGCAAAACTTGAGCGTAATAAAAATCCCAAATGGGCAATTTTTTTTGCCTATGTTTTAAAAAACTGGAGGGGTACACGCTCCCTTGCCCTTGCTAAATTACGCCTATGGGTGGGTGGGAGGAAGTTCAAGCATATAATACGTATACAGCATAGGCGTACGCAGAAAGTTCGTTCGTAAGGGGAGGTTACAGAGCCACAGAGCTCACATATTCCTATGTTAAATATACAAAATTTCATTGCAGTGGGAGTTACAACCCCCATCAACACCTCTTGTGTACACCAATGATAGAAATAAAATCTATTTGTAATGAAATCTTTTCCCTGCGTCTCGTTATAGGCAGATTTCGCTCTGCGTATATTGCGATTTCTTGGTGTGGGGGGAAGGGGGGAGGGGGGCTCGGTGCCACACTAGCCCATATAATTCTAAGTCTATGGCCATGTGGCTTTAGAAGAAGGAAGCTACACTGCATTTCAAAATGATATGGACACATGGTTATCAAAGGAAAAATTGTGTAAAAAAAACTACCAACTACATATACAGTACCTATCCTTCATAAGATGCCACTTAGTAAATAAAATAATTATAAATATAACTTAAATATAGAAAGCATTAGTTTTCACTATATGTTGCAAATGATATGAGAAATGCGACTAATATAGCCAACATTATACATGGGCACTGTTATAGTCCCCCCTCAACGTTGGCATTTGGGTTCCATATCCCCCTTAAATTTGAAACAAAATGCCTTTTAAAGGTATATTGTCCCCCCATTAATATTTTCATGCCGTCGGCGCCGATGCCAGTACATATATACCAAATTTTTTAATCAATGTAAAAATACGTGATGGCATAAAATTTACTAATCTCTATAAAAATATACGATCCATTTCGTCTCATTCGGATATCTTGGTAGCTTTTAATTATAGGCGCAGTGTTACAGAGGCCCGAGAACTTCCCTCCCCGAGTAATTGAAAATAAATTACAATTTTGCATTCATTGTGATTTGTAAATGCTTGCCCAACTCCCTCTAGTAATTTTGAAAACTCTACGTTTCAGCCTTTCTTCCCTCTGCCAATTTCTTGCCCATCCCTGCCAATGTCCACACAAACGAAAAAATACTGTGTAATTTATCTATGTTCGAGACTATATTTTTGTTGGGTGTGTTTGAGAAGGAAGTGTGGGTGGGGAGTTGAATTTACGAGGGAACATTTGGCGGAGTGTCAGACTCCGTAATCTTCGAGTCAGGCCTGCAATAGACAAGAAAGTTGCAGGGGTCGGCACCTTTCTCCCTTTTTCAGCAGTTGCGAAGTCGCCACTGTTGTCGGTGAACCGCATAAATGTTTACATTAGCTGGAGATAAAATCCCCGATAATGCCAAAGGCCTTGGTATAAACAAACAGGATTACTTCATTAGTTTTTTTTAGGGTTACCCACTTTTGCGTCAAATTTAAAAATATTTTACTTGGGAACAGAGCGAACGTCTTTAGAAGGGGCAAGATATCATTTTCTATCAAACGAGGTCGACTGGCAGGATCGTATGCAATAGGGAAATTTTAGGGACCCTGTTGAACTTATAACAGGATCATAAGCCTCCAATTTATAAGGACCCTATGGTGGTGTAGGGGTAATGGTGCTATGGCCATGGTGGTGTGTGCGTTTGTCTGCAATGTAGAAAACCCGGATTAAAACGAATGCTTGCCGTTTGGCTATTGACCTGTGGTCTAGAGTCGGGAATACAGCGTCTATCCTTTGGCCAACTTTCCCAATCGCACTCTGCGCAACTGTCTGTCTGTAGCCCAAGGTTAAATTCCCTTAGCGACAGAGGTTTGGATTCCTTGAAAACTTGCAGCTCCTGGCCCAGCACGACTTTACCTATTCTTATCTCATATAAGCAAACAATATATGAATACTAATAAGAAAACAATTTTCAGGAAATACGCTGCGTATGAGAAAATGATTTTAATGCTCAAAAACATGACTTTTCAATCCGAACTATGCAGATCATCATCATCATCATCAGAAGAAGAAGAACTAATTACAGGTCGAAATTGAAAATTGCGAAAATTTTTCTGGCAATTAGTTCGAATTGAAACATAAATTTGTTTAGTATAAAAATCGTTTTCTTATACGCATCTTGTTTCCCGAAAACTGTTTTCTTATTATAATGCTCTGTGAAAGGCTACGTGAAACTAATATATGAATACACCTGAAACAACAAACTAACCACAGGCGTACGCAGAAAGTTCGTAAGGGGGTTATAGACTCAATGGGGGGTTACAGAGCTACAACTCGCATATTCCTATGTTAAATATACAAAATTTCATCGCAATGGGGGGTTACAACTCCCATCAACACCCCCTGCGTACGCCAATGAAACTAACGAAAATATCCTTTCATCTCATGCATAAAATTATCAGAAATATGAACACAATTTATAAGCGAATAATTGTTTGGGCGTTATTTAAATCTTAAAAATTCATACTTTATTGAAAAAGTTATTGAAATTAAATTTCATTGAAAGATTCACGTATTCTTCTCTCTCCTCCATTTCAAACCTATATAATAAAATCGAAAATTTTCTGTATTAATTCAATGTATACAATTCATCAAATGTTCATACATCATAACAATGCAACATATGTTATCGGTTAAAAGAAAAAAAAAATTGTGGCTTTTGTGTAATTTAAAAAAGCAGAATATTTTTTTAATTATTTAAAAATTAAAGATTTCATTTATATTACAAGAAATAAAGATCTGAATAAGAGAATTACTTCTTGCGCTTTGATTTAGCATCAAATATTAATGGATCAGAAATGATGGATGCCTGTTTCGTTACTTGTTATTTTTCTTAAAAAGCTACGTTTGTGCATTTTACGTCCCGAGACTGCACTGCGGGTAATCTGGGATGGGAATGATGGTTTGGCGTGACCTCCGAACCATAATAAGTTTACACAAAATGAATTTTATCGTAATAAGTCAAACGGAATCCAGCGAGCCCTGAAGGCGGTGGCCGTCAATAAAGTGGTTTTTATGAAGAAAAAGAAAAACCAAACGGGAACGATACAAAGAGTTCAATTCATTACGTTATTATTTATAACATAAACGACATGTTGTTATCAGGGGCGAACACAGACTTTTGGAATTTTTTACAGTGAAAAAATAAAATTGGGGTGGGGGTCGTGGTCCCTGTGTCCGGTCTTGATTGTTATTACCTGATAGTAGAATCTCCTGCATCCTGTGGCGCACCCAGAGTATTCCCAAGGGAGTGACTGGGTGGTGCAAGGAATTTTTGGTGGAAAAAATGGTTAAACGTCATATCAATTACGGTTGTCTTTTTGTGTACATTTATCATTATTAAATTACTAATAATTCTATAATGCAAGATACTTAAATAATTAGAAGTAGATTATTTTTGTACAATTTTACAATGGCCAGCACATCTTATCTCCATCAGTGAGGTTAGGTTTCTTGGCATAATTAGAAATATCTGCAGTTAGAATTTCCATTTCAACCGTTTTTGATATCGTGTTTTGGTCTACCTTTACTTCCCAGAAAGCTTTTGAAGACAGTCTCGGGCCTCAACAGCAGTCTCATCAATGTCACCAGAATTCTGGGCAATATTGGGAACATCACAATTTTCATCTTGACTTTTTTAATAAAATAATTTACCAGTATCTGTTGGCCTAATAACTTTTCGATTTGTTAGTCCAAAGGAGGGTCCCGGGCCCCCTAGGCCCCTACGTGGGTGCGCCACTGCCTGCATCGATAAAATTCTTTGACTTCAGATGCTGCGTAAAAATGAGAGCAGAAATGATTTTTCATGTTTGCAGAAAATCATGAGATAATAACAAATCTGTGAGTGCAGTGTGAACTCATGAATCAACTGCTTTATAAGCAGTATATTGAATTGAACAGTTAACAGACAATGCATTCAATTACACAGTTAATAGATAGTGCATTGGATCAACCAGTTCATGAACAGTGCATTGAATTAAACAGTTAATAGATAATTAAGCGCAACAGTTAATAGACAATATATTAAATGCAACACAATAAATAATGCATTGAATACAACACAAATAATGCACCGAATGCAATACACTAAATAATGCATTGAATGCAACACAATAAATAATGCATTGAATGCAACACAATAAGTAATGCGCTGAATGCAACACAATAAATAATGTATTGAATAATTGATAGATAATGCATTGAATTAAACAGTTAACATACAATGCATTGGATTAAATAGTTAATAGACAATGCATTGAATTAAGCAGTTAATAGACAATGCATTGAATTAAATAGTTAATAGACAATGCATTGAATAGTTAATACATAATGCATTAAATGCAACACTCATAAAAAATATATTACTGGTGTGTCTTTGTTTTAAAATAAAACAACTAATACTTTCATGGGATCTCAGAGTTCATTAAAAAAAAAAAAATCGTCTACATAAAAATACGTACTTCGTTGATCAATCAAACTGTATGATTGACCGAAATTCCCATTTCAGTCTAGAATCCGATATTACACGACTAGACATGCGCACTCAGTAGTAACCCCCCACCCCAAGCTACGTACATTGCAATTCTCTAGGAAAGTCACTAGCACACATTTTAAACTAGGTCCTATAACGTTTATCGTCATAGGGTGGAGATCGCATATGGCTACACCAGCAATTTTTAGAGGACTGGTAACCCTAGTCAGGTCTGACGAAAAGCAGGTGGCTCAGGCAGGGTCTCGTGGAACGTAGGTGGTAGCGGCACACGATCACTAAACAACCAAGATGTGTGTCTTCTTTTCCCGCCTTTTTTTCATTTAATCTTTGCAAACTCCCGGGTTTTTTCTGGTCTTCATCTCGCTGAAACACAAAACAGAAGGTGGGATTCTAGCTCGACTTTGTCACCGTCATCCCACCCCCGCAAGACATTAGTAATGTGCTCCTTTTAGCCTTGTTGTTAACAGTTTTGTTTTTTTTTTTTTTAAACGCGATAAGGCAATAAATTTTGAGAAGATGTTACACCGTAAAACCCGGGAATAGCGAAACTTGCATATGGTGAAATATTTTTGCGAAGATCATCTTTGACTCCGTCGAAATGCAATCGCTTTTAAACGAGATGTATGCGCATAGGCGTATGCAGAAAATTCATAAGGGAGTTATAGGCTCAATGAGGGAGGGTTACAGAGCTACAACTCATATATTCCTATGTTAAATATACAAAATTTCATTGCAATGGGGGGTTACAACCCCCATCAACACCCCCTGCGTACGCCAGTGTGTTTGGGAACGGGGTAAATAATACTGATTGCATAACGATTTTGAACGCATTTCTTTAAACCTTTATAGTTTTCGCCAATGACTGTAAACTGAAGGTGGCCTGAAACACAAGTTTTATTGTGTTCGTGAAATATATAGGTTCGAGGTTTTCTATATGTTAAGAATTAAGTATGACGGATTATCTAAGATAGGATCGACCGCTTGGTACAGGGGTGAGGAACTCTTTCATATTGGAAAGCCGCATTAACTTAGATGTTAATGTTAGAAGGTCGCATTAACTCAGCTGTTAATGTTAAAAGGCCGCATCAAGGTTGATGTGATGTACGAAGGCCGCACGTGTTTTGATTGTATCGATCAACTAAGGAATATTATTTCGTTAAATTTCATCTACTCTTTTATACTTTAATTAGGTTCGTTTTAAGCATTTTAAGATTATAATGCAAATAAAAAGACGAACAGAATCATATTGACAAAAACAAAAGGATTTTTCTACAAAATTTTAATTCGGTCAAAAGGCCGCAGCTGAAGACCTCAAGAGCTGCACATATCGCGGTTTTCTCACCCCTGGCTTAGTACGCACTCCGAGCTTTCCTTTGTTCATATATAAGTAAGTATACTAGCAATGGAGTCCAGCGTAGTAAGGATGTGAAAGAGTTGAAAAACAGAATAATTATCGATGAAGAGGACAGAAAAAGCACATTCTTATTTTACACTGCTTCACAGAAGTTCTACAAGGCTCAATTTATTTGTATACTTTTTATATCCCAAGACTGCACTGCGCAGTGACGGAATGGATGGCTGTACATAAACTCCAAATCATGATGCATTTACACAAAACTACTCTCCGTTCACGAAATGTAGTCCGATGGAATAGTTAGAAATAACGGTGACGTCACAAACGTCCTAGCCAATTACAGAAGAGACGGACCCAATTTCAGAACTTGTTTTTAGCGTACGCTTGGTTGCGCCAAAAACAAGTTCTGGAATGAAGTCCACCCCCCCCCCTACTGTAATCGGCTAGGCCGTTTGTGACGTCACCTACCGTTATTTCTAGCTGTTTCATCGGACTACTTTTCGTGAACGGACAGTATGCTCACTGGGAGGCGAACTCAGCCTAGTGGGGCCGTAGGTGGTTGTTATATTAACCACTGGATCATTCAATGTGGTGTAAGACTTAAAATTAAACGAAAATCATATTATTCTCTCCCCCACCCTCTTTCTCTGTAATGGGAAAGAAACTTACGTATCTTATCCCCACCTCTTTTTTACCCCTGGTGCCAATCGCCGTTGATGCACTACCGACTATAAAATAAAGTTTTTAAAATGTGTTTTTACTAGTTATACAAATAGTATATATAAAAACAGTTTTATACATTATTAACTTTTAAGCATTTTCAATATCTTACCATTGTGTCACTATTGTTTATGTATGTATAGCTGTATGGGGCAAGTGGGGCACAAGCATGGGGCAATTAGGGTCGCGCCCCTGCTGGTTCAGGCTTGGCTAAAGTCCTGGGGTGACCGCTAAGCAAGGGTTTGAAATACATTATTGTAAATCAGTTTTTGACGAAGAATTTTTACCTGACCGTAAAAACAGAATGACTGTTGCTTGCTTTCAATCCCAAAATGTTTAAATGAAAAGTTACATAGTCCATCTTGAGGCACGAATAGCTCTCACGTTTCATCGTGACCCTCTGCAGAGAGTTTTTCTTCGCTTCGCGTCAATGAGAAATCTAGTCGACGAAGGCTAAACAAAACAAACACTGGCCATTTTTACTTTCCTAGCAGTGAGAGACAAAAGAAGAAAAAGAGTAAGAAGCTGGAATCTAAATCCATCTCGATCCAGTGAGGGTGGTCTAGATTTTTCCGGGGGAGGAAGAGGCCATGTTGCGGGATAAGACTACGTGGGTGGGTGGCGAAGAACACTCTGAGAATTTCGGGGAGCACCAAGTACTGCACATTACTGATACAGATACTGTGATATCACCATCAAGTGTGTGCCACACTTTTCTAAAAGCAATCAGATAGATGTATTTTTCGGCTTTAACTAAACAATACGTAAACGAGCATTAACCAACTAGCAAACTATAATATTCCAGTTAGAGGCGGATCAAGCCTATTGGGGGCACCTGGCGGTAAAAATTTCAAGGACCTGAGACCCAAACCCCAAAACAAAAAATTCTGTAAGGAATTGAGGATTTTTTCGGAAAGATTTCAATATTAGAATTTTGGTGAATTGTTTAAACGGGCAATATGTAGTTAATAATAAACTCAATGTTTCAAGAAAAATAAAATATTTATTCAAAATATTTAATAGTAAGTCACCTCAGTGCTTAAAAAACGTTTTGTACATAAATTTGTGTCTTGATTTCTCTTTGGCAGATTCATTAATTATTTTTGCAGCATCTATTTCGTCTAAAATTTTTTTGTTCTAGGCATAACATGGCCATGTTGTTCAATCTGTCTTCTATTGTACTTCTTAAATAGTTTTTAACACGTTTTAAAACTGAAAAAGATCTTTCACTTGTTGCATTTGATATTGGTATGTCTAAAAATATTTTCGAAATAATCTCTACATTAGGAAAAGTTCCACTGTTTTTATACACTTCGAACTATTATTCAATACCACTTCTGGCTATTTATTTATCAGTTTTTTACGTTCTTATTATATCTCCTTTTTTTATAATGTACACTGAAGTGCCAGAAAAATTGGTACACCTACCTAATATCGTGTAGCCTCCTCGTCCACGCACGCAGAAGTGCCGCAACACGACGTGGCATGGACTCGACTAATGTCTGAAGGTATCCTGGAGACAATTCACACCAGGAATCCTGCAGGGCAGTCCACAAATCCATAGGAGTGCGAGGTGGTGGAGATCTCTTCTGAACAGCACGTTGCAAGGCATCCCAGATATGCTCGATAATGTTCATGTCTGGCGATTTAGGTGGCCAATGGAAGTGTCTAAAGTCAGAAGAGTGTTCCTGGAGCCACTCGGTAGCAACTCTTGATGTGTGGGGTGTCGCATTATCATGCTGAAATTGTCCAAGTCCATTTATGTCCATTGTGTATTAATGGGTGTAGGTGATCGGACATGATGCTTACGTACCTGTCAGAGTTGTCTCTAGACGTATCAGGGGTCCCATATCACGCCAACTGCACACGCCCCATACCATCACAGAAGCTCCACCAGCTTGAACAGTCCCCTGTTGACATGTAGGGTCCATGGATTCATGAGGTTGTCTCCATACCCGTACACGTCCATCCGCCTGATGCAATTGGAAACGAGACTCGTCAGACCAGGCAACGTGTTTCCAGTCATCAACAGTCCAATGGCGGTGTTGGCGGACCCAGACGAGGCGTAAAGCTTTGTGCCGTGCAGTCAACAATGGTACACGAGTGGGCCTTCGGCTCCGAAAGCCCATATCAATGATGGTTCGTTGAACAGTTCGCACGCTGACACTTGTTGATGCCCCAGCATTGAAATCCGCGGCAATTTGAGGAAGTGTTGCACGTCTATCTCGTTTAACGATTCTCGTCAGTCGTCGAATGTCCCGTTCTTTCAAGGTCTTTTTCCGGCCGCACCGCTGTCGGAGATTTGATGTTTTACCGGATTCCTGATATTCACGGTATATCCGTGAAATGGTCGTACGCGAAAATCCAAATTTTGTCGCTATCTCGGAGATGCTATGTCCCATCTCTCTTGTGCCGACTATAACGCCACGTTCAAAATCACTTAAATCTTGATAACCTGCCATTGTAGCGGCAAGAACCGATCTAACAGCTTTGCCAGACATCTCTTGTCTTATATAGGCGCTGCCGACAGCATCGCGTTACGCTGATTGGTTGCAAAGCTCCGTTATTTGCATACGCACGCCTGTACCAGTTTTTCTGGCCCTTCCGTGTATATTAACACTCTTTACAAATGTTCTTGCAAACTTCCTTTATCATTTATAACTTTTTAATATCACTTTAGATATTATATCACGCTTCCAAACATCATTTTTTTATAATCTATATTCTATATAATTATTTTTCATAAATTCTACAAAAATAGAATAAACAGTACTTTTGAACTCTTTACGTCCTGGTATGTTTATCCAAGCGATATATACTCACTGATAAATACTTCAATAATAATAATTAATAGTAATAATTCTCCAATATAATCCCATTGATTATTCACCCTATAATAGACAAACATTTTCTTTCCTTCTTTTATTTATAAGTTTTATTATTCTATAATAAGGATTATTTCTTTAAAATGATGATATTAATAATTGTTCAAAGGGATTTTTAGAAAAATTAATACAGACGGAGCCAGACATAAACGTGCTCTTGTTCTCGAAGATTTATTTATCCAGAAGCTCCGACTTTCGCCCGAAAATATTTTTTAAACAACGATCCAATGACGTCCAATAACCTTTCAGCATTCTCGCTCTCGTGTGTGTGTACACACACACACACAATATTAAGGTGTGTGCCTAGAGGTTAAATCAAAGTCGTTCTTCTCAGCTCTCTTTATAAGAAAAATGGCGTTGTTGAGAACAGGGTTTTTTCCATTACAATTTAATTTCATTTAATTCCAATTTCGCCTATTTAATTATACATGGCATGGCCGCCCATATGGGGGCAGAGGGGGCTCGAGCCCCACTAGCCGTTTAAAAATTTTATTTGCCCGAACCTGCTATGCATTTACTTTCAAAAGTTTTACAAGCACATTTTAAAATAAGGTACTTTTTAGCTCATTACTAATTGTCAAGCAGTATCAATTATTTTTGTAGCATTTTAGTATCTTGTACATTCACTAAAATTTTTGACAGCCTTGAGAAGTAATAATTTTTCTCAATCCCCCACCCCCAGAAGTACTCATATGGACGCACATAATACACGGTGAAACTACAGTTATGACTATAGCCCGGAATACATTCACTAAGAAACCAGCAAAATATGCACTCAGAAATATGCACACAATCTCAAAATATCCACTTGAAATGAATAAATATGTACTTAAAAAAATTTTAACGCTTGAAAATCTTATATCCCGTATTTTAAAACAAATAAATTTATTATTAACCGCCGAGTAGAAGAATTCGATATGAATTAAATCATATGTTTTGTACATAGTAAATTCTATGACTGCATATCACAATGTGTCTCTCGTTGTTCTAAACAGTTACGCTTTATGTTCTATCATGTAATAGATTTTTATGGCCCAAAACGGCCCTTTCAGAGCTACAAAATGTATTGAACAGCACATGCATTTTTGCGGGTTGTCTATTATGGGTAGTTTATCGATGATAGACCCATGTCTATCGCTGTGGGGAAATGATGTGGAATTTTAGAATAAGTGTTTGTTTTAATTTGACCTTCAATCAATTGCCAGTCAAGCACAGTAAAACTCATCTTTGGTTTTCCTAACAAGGATGGTGGCTATAATTCAGCTACGACAACATTTTGATGCTTTATGACATAATTACATTTACAAATCCCATTGCCTTTCCACTCACATAAGAAGTAAGAGGAAAGTTTAACTTTAGTATTGTGGTGAGATTTTTTGGACGAGGGAATAATAAAATTCTTAAAATTACTAAAACCCTTAAAATATGCATTTATTCTTTATATAATTATATATCAATTAGGTTGTTTTTGTGTCTATTTATCATTAAATTGCTACTAATTTGATAGCAGGATACTTGAATAATTAGAAATGGTGGATTTTGTTTATACAATTTTACAATGGCCAACCCTTGTCTCCCACAAAAGATCACTATTTTAGTAATAGGAATAAAAATAAGCCTATTGTGCAAAACTTGCTTTTGCTTGCCCTCTGTCCACTACTTGATCTACGGAAGCCTTTTTTCCTTTTGCGACCTTTAAAAACTCATCGGCTTTGTGAACTGAATTCTTATGATAGAGAAAAGTTCTGTCTTAATGTTGACTGAACTTCTCCAAGGTCTTCTTCCAATTATTAAACTCTTTTGAAACTAGTAGATC
>QLNU02015270.1:5164179-5179236 GCA_006491805.2 Dysdera silvatica | reverse complement strand
TTGGAATCAATTATTTGAATTTTATGTTTTTGATAATTTGCTTTATAATGGTTTAAAATATTATTTACAAATTAAAGGCATTCCAATGGGATGTTGTTTTTCAAGTTCATTGGCAAACATATTTTTACATTATTATGAAAAAGAAAAAAAATCTTTGAAATTAAAGCGTTTAGATATATAGACGATCTTATTGTTTTTAATTGTTAAGAATTTTTAAATATTTATCAATATATTTATCCTGAATGTCTCAAAATTAAAGAAACGGGTACACTAACTGATACTAATATTTTGGATATATATATTAATTTCGAAGTTACCTGTAATATTGTTACTGATTTATTTGATAAAAGAAAAGAATTTGAATTTAAGGTTTCAACACTTCCGAATTTTTTGTCCAATATTAGCGTTGGAGTCCAGCGGAATATTAATATTACAAAAATTAATAGGATTGATAGAATTTGCTACAAAGATGAGCATTTTTATAGGGCTGTTAAATTTTTAGAAAATACTCTTGTTCATAATCAGGTTTCAATTAATTTTACTCGCGGGGTTTTGAAGGGTTTTGGCGGATTTAGATTTTGTTCTGGTAAGTTTAAACCGGTTGTATAGTTTACTTTAATTCCAATTGTTTTCTGGTTTGGCAACAGGTATAAATTGAGGGAATTCTTGGGTATGGCAACACGTCTTTTCCTTCTCTTTTTGTGGGCGGTTCACATATTATTTCTTTTGGTTTTTAACGTGAGTACTTTTTTCTTTTTATTAGGCCGACATTTATTAGCCATGAGCAAGCGCATGCCCAGAAGAAATTGGTTTTGCTATTTCCTTTTTCATTCTATTCTTTGAATGAAATATATTTATATTTTTTTATTTCTTTTAAAATTCTAATTTTTAGGGGCGTTGGGAGAATGCATGCCATTTTAGCAAATGCTGGCATTGCTAACAGAAACGCTCCTATTTATTTATTACCCCTCGTGTGGATTCTCCCCTGACGAAGTTCTGCACCTCGGGTTATTTTCAATATTTTTTCTTTTCAATTTTTCATACTTGGTCTTGCTTCTTTTTTATGTTGTTTGGTGTTTTTTATGGGGTTGTTCTGTTATAGCTTTTGTTTTTCTACATTTAGGCGTTGTCTTATTTTTTTAACAACATAAAAAAATATGAGTATATATATTTTCTTGTTATATTATGCTGCAAATGTGCTAATATGCATTGAAAATTTATTATTTTAAATTTACTATATATATATATATCTCAAGGAGTATTCTTCTTTAGCTGCAGATTTATACTTACATAAATATGAAAGTTTGTCTTCACCAAGAACGGATTTATTTTTTGGCAGATATATAGATGATATAATCTGTATAGGCTATGGTATGGAGCATCAATTGGACCTTGATTTTTATCCCTCAGGATTAACACTGAAAGATACCTCTGTATCTAGAATTCGAGTTCACTTTTTAGATCTACTTATTACTATCAATGAAAATAATAGATTTGTCTTTCAAATATGCGATAAAAGAAAACAATTTTTATTTGCTTTTGTTCAGTACTTGCAATATGACACATGTCTCAGAAAACATGTTATAAAAAATTTGATTTTAGGTGAACTCTCCAGACAGAAAGTGCTTTCAAATAGAGTTGAAGCCATTTCTGAAGGCTTAAGATCTTTTAAAAAATGTTTGGTTTTAAATGGTTTTCCAATGAACTATATAAATAGAACATTTGCAAATTTCATCCCTAGAAAGAAATCTTAAATGTTTCTTATAAAGAATAATCATTGCAATTAAATACATCTAATCGCAGTTCTCAAATATAGATGGAAGCACCTGTTCATTACTCCTTTTGGATATCTGGTATTGCTTAATTTATAAGATGTGGAAACACTTTCAAAACTGCCTTCAACTGATCATGTGCTATCTTTTTAGTTACGAGTTTGAATTTAATTTCTACATTACTGCTATTACAAGGTAATTTAACCACTTCCTATTTTATTATTAATAAAATATGTTTGCAAAAACTTAGCTAAAAATGTTTAAAAATGAAAAATTTCTAATACTTCATTTCTCTTCCACTTCAGGTCCCACCGAACACAGAAGATTATTTCTTTCAAATGTTTCAATTGTCGATCACGCCATCATCGGCACTAGTATCACTACGCCAACTGTTATATAATTTAATAATAATATATAAATGTATAACACATAAATTATAAACATATTGTTGATTAATCTTGTTGTTTGACTCAATCTGTGGTGTTCGATTTATATAAATACATCTATAATCTGTTTAATGTACACAAACACACACACACACACACACACACACACACACACACACACACACACACACACACACACACACACACACACACACACATATATATCTTTTATCTATAAAGCAAATTAATATTTGCTGCACGGATAGAAAGGCGGAAGGGGAGGGCTAATTCACCAACCCGTCTAGCCAGCGTGGTGAAATTATGGCTAATTCCTCCATTATGTTGACACACCAGAAACCATGGCCCCTAGTCTCCAGGTGCTGGAGTGCTCCTGATCAAGGCAGCGGTCAGTGTGGCATGAAAGCAGGGGGTGCTAAGAATCACTGGAATGGCCCAGGCTGCCGTTTGTTATTGACCTTGGCAACGTATAATGGACGATCCCTTGCTTCTGAAGCAAAACTTCAGGAATTGGAAGAGGAACTAGACAAGATCAAATGGGACATTGTAGGACTCAGTGAAGTTAGAAGAAAAGGTGAAGAGTTGGTGGAACTTAAAAGTGGACATTTGTTTTATTATAGAGGAACGGAAACTGGAAGAACAAGTGGTGTTGGCTTCTTAATCAACAAAAGAATTAAAGACTGTCTTCTGGAAGTTGAAAGTACATCAGATCGAGCAGCGAGGCTCGTTGTTCAACTAACCCAGCGATACCAACTTCAAATAGTACAGGTATATGCACCAACATCAAGCCATACCGACGAAGAGGTTGAAGAATTTTATGAAGAAATCAAAGAGTTACACACCAAAGGGAAACAACATATCAAGCTCATCATGGGGGATTTCAATGCAAGAATTGGACAACAGGAACAAGGAGAGACATCGGTTGGTAAATACGGATATGGGGAAAGGAATGAACGTGGCGATCAACTCATCGAATTTGCAGAAGCTGAAAACCTTAGCATCATGAATTCATTTTTTAAGAAGAAACCGCAAAGAAAATGGACATGGAAACACCCAAATGGGGGAACTAGTGAAATTGACTATATCCTGGCAAACAAGAAATCAATTATTGAAGATTGCAGTGTACTGAACAGATTTAATACTGGAAGTGATCATCGAATGGTGAGATGTAAAGTGCACTTAAATACTAAATTAGAACGACAGAAGCTCATTAGGAAACAAGTAAGTAAGAGGGTGGATTTAAAGAAATTAAAAGAAAATACCGAGGCATTCAAGTTGGAATTAAAAAATCGCTTTTCTGCACTGGAAGGACTTATTGATGAAAGTGATATCTCAGAAGCAAATGAAAACATTGTTAAGACAATAGTTGAAACTGCTGGGGAAATTGGTGGTGTAACCTGTAAAAAGCACAATAGCAAATTATCTGAGAAGACGAAACAACTCATGAAAAGGCGAAGAGATATGAAGGTGGACAATCAAAATACCAGTCGCAAGATCGAGTATGTAGAACTTTGCAAAACTTTGCGCAAAAACATGAAAGAAGATATAAGAAAATTCAATTGTGAGTTAGTAAGGAAGGCCATTGAAAGCAACAAGAGCCTTAGGGTTGTTAAAGGGAGTTTGTCTATTGGGAAGAAACACATCATTGCATTAAAAGGAGAGGATGGCACCGTAACAAGAAATAGGGAAGAAATACTTAGAAGAGTTGAAGAATTCTACAAAAAACTATATGAAAGTAACAGTGAATTAAACGAAGACATTGAAATAGTCGAAGGAACAGCTCCTAAAATCTTAAAAGAAGAAGTTTCATTTGCAATAAAAAATATGAAGAAAGGAAGAGCCCCTGGTGATGATGGTATTACATTAGATATCCTAAAAGAAGCTGGAGAATATGTAGAAGACATACTTGCAAAATTCTTTACCAAATGTCTTAACAGCGGTAACATACCAAACCAATGGGATTCTGCAACAGTAATTCTTTTGCATAAAAAAGGTGATAAAGAGGATTTGAAAAATTACCGAGCAATTAGCTTGTTACCTGCTATTTATAAAATCTCCACAAAAGTGCTAACACATCACCTACAGAAAAAATTAGATGCAGCTCAACCAAGAGAACAAGCTGGATTTCGAAGTGGATTCAGTACAGTGGACCATATTCAAGTATTAAGAGAATTAATTGAAAGAACACATGAATATGAACTTCCATTGTGTGTTGCATTTATTGACTATGAGAAGGCCTTTGACTCTATTAAAACATCAGCAGTCATCAACTCTTTAAGATCAACAGACATTGAGGATGTGTACATTGACATGGTGAAACGTGTGTATAAAAATGCAAGTGCAAAATTTCGGTTACATAAAGATACCAAAACTATCAAAATTGGTAAAGGTGTGAGGCAGGGAGATACCATTTCTCCAAAACTTTTTACTTCAGCTTTACAGATGATTTTTCAGCTGATAAATTGGAATAACAAGGGAATAAAAATAAATGGTGAATATTTAAATCATTTGCGGTTTGCTGATGACATTGTTATTTTTTCAACGAACCCATCAGAACTCCAAGACATGGTACAGGAGCTCTCAACTAGAAGTAAAGAAGTTGGACTCAAGATGAACCTACAAAAAACTAAGATCATGTTCAATAATTTTGTAGAGGAAACAAAAATACAAGTTGACAACATTGAGCTAGAAATTGCTGATTCATATATTTACCTTGGCCAGCTGATTTCAATGGATGGCAACATTATGAAAGAACTCAACAGACGTATTAAACTTGGCTGGAGTGCATTTGGAAGAAACAGTTTTATCCTGAAGGGGAAATTGCCTTTGTGTCTAAAAAGAAAGGTCTTCAACCAGTGTGTATTGCCAGTCCTCTCTTATGGATCAGAGACATGGAGTCTAACAGTTGGAGCAATACGAAAGTTACAGACAACGCAAAGGAGCATGGAGAGGTGCATGCTTGGAATAACTAGGAGAGATCGAAAAAGAAACACTTGGGTGAGAGAGCAAACTAGAGTAGAGGACATCATTGTTAAAGTAAAAGGGCTGAAATGGCGATGGGCTGGGCATATTGCAAGAAGAACTGATCAACGATGGACAACAGAAATTCTGAACTGGATTCCAAGAGACCACCGAAGACCTAGAAAACGTCCTCAAACTAGATGGGTGGATGAAATAAGAAAACAGGTTGGGGTGACGTGGAAGCGAATTGCTCAGGATAGACTTGTGTGGAAAGCATTTGGAGAGACCTTCATCCAGCATTTATAAAGTAAAGATACGTAACATACATTTATAAAGTGAAGAGTAAACGTAAATTACATTATAAAATAAAGCTGAAACGTGTAACATACACAGGCCGTAGCTAAGGTGTAACGTGGGAGGCCTCCGACAGGAGCGCAAGGCGGGAAGGACGTAAAGTCGGTTAAAAATTAGAAACCATGTCTATAAATAAAATTGTCATTTATTGCCTCATAAAAAATGGTTTAAATAGAGTTCTACAATTTTTATACAAATAAAAATGTATAATAAATGATTACAATATCTTAAGTTAATTTTATTATAACAGTAAATTTAATATAGGAAACAACCAGAAAATGAAAAATGGGAAGCATACTGACAGCGGCGTCCATGTGAGTACTTCTGTGGGGGGAGGCTGAGAAAAATTATTACCTTCTTCTCAAGGCTGTCAAACATTTTAGTGAATATATGAGATACCAAAATGCTACAAAAATAATTGATACTGCTTGACAATTAGTAATGAGCTAAAAAGTACCTTATTTTAAAATGTACTTGTAAAACCTTTGAAAATAAATGCATAGCAGAATCGGGAAAAATCAAATTTTGAATTAAGGTTAGGGGTGCTCGAGTCCCCCCTCTTCCCCCCATATGGGCTCCCATGCATACAGAAATTGTGAGAGTAATACCATTTCATATCGTATAGAATTACGATAGCGAATTAAAGACAATGCGACCGGTGATGTTGCACTGGGGGTCAAGTCAAGAGAGAGAGAGGGCGGCAAAATGGCCTAACGACATAGGCGTAGATAGAAAATTCGTAACCGGGGGTTGTGGGTCAATAGAGGGGGTTACAGAGCTACAACTCATATATTCCTATGTTAAATATACAAAATTTCATTGCGATGGGGGTTACAACCCCCAAAACCGCCCCCTGGCTACGCCTATGTCTAACGACCCCGAAGCAGAAAAACATTTCATAAAAATTTATCTTATTAAAATTTTAAAACTTCGTGTTTTAAACCTTATTTAATTTTTTAATTAACGAATCATCGTCAATCCTTGCATAAATTACTTTTTATTAGAATGTGTTTGTGTAAGAAAGTGGAAAAGCCTTTTTTAATGAAACCGCAATGTGTCGCGGCAAGTAAGAAATTAGAAAAGTAAAAGCTACATAGAAAGGGGATGAACTTATTTGATTGCACAGAGGACATTCCAGATTATTAAAATTCGTGTAAGGCTCTGGTTTTCATATTAAAAGAATTTAATTTTTGGCTAATCAGAAAAGTATTTGTTGTTTAGTTACATGTTATTTGTTGTAAGGAAATTTTAATTGTTATCATAGCGTTTCGTCTTTTAATAATAGTTATTATTTTTTGTACTTTTGTAATAAGTTACAGCAGCCTATTAAGGGGATCTTAAAAAAAAATGCGACCCAAGAAGGAACTATTTTGAAAATAATTAATATTTAGCCGCGGGGGAGGGGAACAAAGTTTGGGCTCGCGTTGTACACCATATGACTTAAATACATCTCTGAGTATTTTAATATAAAGTTATCACTGTGAAAAAATTAGCACGATATATTTTGTATGATTTCTATGTATCATTTGTGGATTGTTTTACAACTGAATTAGATAAAATTCTCAACTTACACGAAAGTTATATTCTCTGATGAAATCTCTTTTACTAAGAAACAGTAAATTTAGTATTAGATTTTCTTGAAAGAATTCTTTACAAAGTGAAGTACGTGAGGAATAATTAATGGGGGAGTTTGGAGGAGAGACTGAAAGAAGAGCTCATTTGGTCCGTAAGGGGGGGGCGCAGTCTAGAAAGTTCTGCTAGGGGCGCAATTTGGACAGTTTCTCCAGGGGCAAGTTCTTCTAAATACGGCCCTGAACATGCGTTTATAAGGTAAAGATTAAACGTAATGTACGTTTTTTAAAGAAGGAGTTCGTGATACCGAATAAACGAATCGACGTATAACCGAAAATCAACTCCAAATATGTTTAAAAAATAGGCAATAATTGTTTTCTAATATTCTAACTATTTAATAATCCTGGGACATTCTAATTATTTCAAAAACACGTATGCTTAGAGTTTCTTATTTCTTTAAATCAACCACGGAATGACATGCGTTATTCGTATTCTGTCAAAAGAATGAATCTTGAGATGTTCTCGTTCATTTGAGCCGTTTACCCATTCGTGGAATAAAACCGATCATTCTTATTCTTTTGAAATTCTTGGGACATTCTTGTTATTTTTTTAGTCATGTTTTCGGACACGAAATGTGAATTATGATTCTCATTCGTTGAATGTAAATAGGAATGATAATATATATTTTTTTATTTCTTTTTCTTTTTTTTTTTAAGTGATACGATCATGCTGCATCTAAAACCATTATCACACGCAGAAAGTTCATAAATGGGGGGATGGGGTTACAGAGCTACAACTCCATCTATTCATATGTATATATAAAAAGTTCCATTGCAATGAGGGGGTTACATCCCCAATAAACACCCCCTGCATACGCCCGTGTAAGACCTATAGTTTATCGAGAGATCTGAATCTTTATTGCCTTGGGAATCAGACTCCGGAATACAAATTGGTAGAACAGGTGGCAAGCATTGAGGCAATTTCTAAAAATGTTACCAACAGGGCCGTTCCTGGCCTGTGGGCCGCTCAGGTTCAAGAACAATATCGCCATCGTTATTTATTTTATTAAGAATTTGGTATGTGCAGTGTTTAATTTTATATGCATATAATTTTAAAGTTATCATAAGAGAGAGTTCAAGTATTATGTAAGGGACTGTCCATAAATAATGTCACGCCTAAAAGTGGGGGGTAAAAAAGTTGCGACACATTGTGACAAGTAGAAGGAGGAGTTAATAAAACTGTAGCATCACAAACACTGCAAATTTTAAAACATATTTTTAGATTTTTTTTTAAACAATTTTTTTGACTTGACAAGCGTTGGCTTAAAAAAAAATGAAAATAAAACGCATTAACTTATGTAAATTTGGTTTTATGGGACTGTGTACGAGTTAAACCACTCGTTGGAATTGGCTTGAGGGAAGCAATTCCTCATGCTGCCATTAAGCTATTACAATTTATATATTATAGACAATTATAGCCAAAAGTTGTTCTTAATTCATAATCCAGCTTTGGCCTGGGCGAAATAGCAATGCAATACAGCTCAGTGCGTGTTGTTTGCATCTATGAGAGCTGAAAGTAGAAGGTTCGCAAGATTATGACGTCATGCTAACGTGCCGAATAATCACGTACGTTTTCCTGGAATAACAGGGCACCCTTTAGGTAATGCATTATGTGACGTGTGACAGAGGGGGCCGGGTGATTGGTAAATTGTGACATTTTGTGACAGAGGGGAGGAAGGGGGTGAAAAATATTAAAAAAAGTGTGACACCATTTATGGATAGCCCCTAAACACTTTGTGTGTGTGTGTGTGGGGTACCGTTGGTCTTATTTCCTGCTAATTTTGCTTACTGGGGAAGTTGGGGTTGAAATGGACAAAATATTGCTTAGGTAATACTTGAACTCTCCTTAACAAAAATAAATGTTCTTTAATTTTTATTTTGCTAAAATGAAATACAGATCCTGGATATTGTTTTTAATCCAAAGACAAAAGAAAATATAACAACATAATAAACGTTTATGGCCGCCCAGATGCGTCGGTACCTTTTGCGTCCCTTCCCCCTCTCTCTCTCTCTCTTAGGCGGAGGGAGGGTTTGAAGAGTGTACCAGAAAGGCGGCACTGTATTCCCAGACAGGACGCTCAAACAGCGCAATAGCCGCCAAAGGCGAGTTATTTATTTTGTGGGGGGAGGCCGATTATGCACAGCACACGATGATGACCGTTTGCAGCTCTGCCAGTGAAACTGTTTTCATTATTAATACAAACACACATTAAGTATTTAACACAAATTGAAAACGTTATTTTATGAAAATTTCGAGTTTTCGCTAAACATTGTTTAGAGATGCCTGATAATTAAACTAAAAACTGTGTCAACTGTATTTTTTTCTTCAATAATTCGTTAATACGTATTATTAATTTTAGACGATATTGTAAACCACATCGTTAAACTCAATCAAAATGGCATCTTTTGCAATGAATCGAATATTCTTTGAGTTTCAGATACCATTGCGCAATATGTATTTGTTTCAATAAATTCGTCAAGGACACTGCAAGTTTGTTCAAATTGTTTACACACAATTTCAATCATCTCTTTTAGCTTCCCAAATTGTATCATACAACATTTGAAGTGCAATGTTTAAATCTGTTTCCATAATTTTCCATCCTTAGTTAGATGGAGAAAACTTACAGTATCAGCGTTGGAATAATAACCAACACTTACAGCGTATACCGTTGGAAACAGCATCACAAAGTAACAAATTAAAAGAATGTGAAAGCATCTAAACCGTAGGAGGGTTAGCTATCAATTAAAAAAAATCACATTTTCTATTTCCCCCCCTCCCTCCGTTTTTGGGGACCCAATACAGTCCGGGGTCCGGATGCCTTGAACTCGCCGCTCCCTCCTATGGCCGGCCTTGATAATGCTCATCCTAAATTCAATTTTATTTCACACACAAAATGACACCACAAAAGATTTTGGTAATGAAACAGCGATAGACCCCCCACTTGGACTTTCACAGCAAGGAAGAAGCAATTGCATCACAAAGAATAGAGCTCCATGACGTCAGCTTCCGACACTCGCGTTCATGCAGCTTTTCTTAACCCCTTATCAACCAATGTCT
Source organism: Dysdera silvatica (assembly GCA_006491805.2). Taxonomy (NCBI): domain Eukaryota; kingdom Metazoa; phylum Arthropoda; class Arachnida; order Araneae; family Dysderidae; genus Dysdera; species Dysdera silvatica. The sequence continues at coordinate 5,169,056 of QLNU02015270.1, read as the reverse complement.
TCCACTATACAATCATGAGCTCAAGAACTGGAAACATTTGCTAACCATCTGGATGCGAACTTCTCAACTTAAAAAAACAAACACAATTAAACTTTAGCTATACTCAAACAATGATAATTGGGCTCTTTTGGTTTACTTCTAAAAAATAATATAAATTTAATAATAGTAACAATAATACACCTTTATTTATTTTTCTTAAGTACAGTCGCACAAACAGTCAGTATACAGCACAGCAAAAAGAAGAAGAAGATGGAAAAAATAAAAGAAAAACATGGCCATACCAGGAAAGGTCCCAAGGAAATATCATTAGATTTAACAGACTTGGGACCTTGATCTTATTTAAATATAATATCCACCTGAAATCGATACCATTATACAAAAAAATTCAAGCATCCGCTCGGATATTTCTCACTCTATTATTTATCCCATTCATACTCTCTTTATTTTTCTCCACATCATTTTTTTAATTTTTCCCACTTATTTTACATCTGCATTATTAAGTATTTTTTTAGGTCCTTTTTTAATTTTCCTATATTGCTCAAGGTCTTTAATGCATCTAGCAACTCATTCCAAAAGTCAGGTCCCATATAACTAATACTGTCCCTTCTTATTTCTGTTGTTATTTTTGGCATTGACAATTCAATGTAGTTTCGACATCTTTCCTCATCTCTTTCATTGAAGCTTATTCTCAGAATATCAATGTGTTTATTATCCTTTATCCTCTCATACATTTTGACCAAGATGTTATATTTATAAATTTGCATAATGAAGTATGAAACGAATTCTGCTGTGTATGCCACCATAAATAATTTGAAATTGCTTTTTTTCCTGTCTCTCTCTTTTTTTTTCTCTCCATCTCTCTTTTTCGCATTGCTCTTCTCACCATTTTATTTCAATATTAATTACGTTTTAAGAGGAAATATATTTTCTGTGTTCGGAAAATTGCGTTTTCTTTCCCATAGTAAGTCAATTAAGTTCGTTGCAATGTTAAAGCAATGAAGTCATTCTACGGAGAGCGTGGCGGACCGTCGGCCGAGTGACTTGACGCCGTTCCCGAACAGAACAGAGCCGGCATCAGTTCCGCTTTGGCACCGTCCCAAGCATGGGTGTGTATAGATGGATTATGGGGAAGGGGGAGGGTGTGGGTTGAAAGTAAAAAAAAAAGAAGAATACCCGTGGGTCGCCATTAAAGACTATGTTTCTGCTTTCAGAGTAGATAGATTTGTTCACACCGGGATGGTTTTTAGCAATGCTCGCTATTGGTTGAAACGAGCAATGAGGGGCGTGGTTAACTCCACCCTCGGATGCCCAAGATCGTCTCCAAGCACAGTTTTGGGGCAGTCCTATCAGCATGCGAGCAGACTTTTGAGTGACAGCTCATCTTTAATGGTACGAGTTCCGAAATCAGAAGCGGAGCCACTTGTGTTGAGAAGATTGACGCCTTCAAGTTTTGTTTTGGAATTGTGGCCCGTGGTGAAAATGATTGAAACGCGTTTGGTTTAGGCTAATGTTAAAAAGAACGGCAAGTGGTTCGCCTCAATTAAAGAGCTGTTGATATTTCTTACAAGAAAAAATAAAGGCCGCCGGTTTAGTCTGCAAACATACAATTCTGTACTGTTGGTCAATGCAATTCTGAATGTCCACTTAAATTTGTGAATTTCAGTGATCTATAGCCGCTGCAATTGTCTAATAAGATGGTACATGCATCAATTATTCCAGTTATAAAATATCGGTGGTAAGTTGAAAAGCGCGGTTGAAGCTCTTTGAAAACACTTGTAGAAACGCAGGACACCATTTCAACAAGAAAACTGGAGTGGCCGTCGGAGTTTGGTTATACTTCGGTCATGTTGGCCAGTCCACAGACCACTGCAGTGTCTACAACACCATTCTCAGTAAAGAACATTTTAAATCTGACTGATCAAGCGGAGCTTGATGCTCAAGCTTTTCTGTATGCACAGTCGCTAGAAAAACTTCTGGATGAGGACTCCTTCTACGTCAGCAACGGCGGAAACGTATCGCCGACAATGGCAGCAGCGTTCGAGTATAATAAAGCAAACTATCAATCGCAACAGTATACCACACCACTGACATCTCCTCACGTCCAGAGCTTATCACACTTGTGTCCACCTTTTCCAAGTTCCAGTCCGAACTGTTACATCGGACAAGGGGAACTCCACGAGATGACAGGATGCTATATGTCGATGTCCAACCAGCCATCGAATGGGGTGAGGAATGGTCATCAAATGTCCTCGCCAACAATAGACAGCGATAAAAGTAAGTCCCTATTTTACAGTTGAGTAGAAACCGTGAACTCTTGAAATTTAACTTAAATCTCTAAGTTAGCTTCACATTATTATTCTAATTTATGTATTTTTGAATCATATAAAAATAAAATTGTTCTCAATAACTTTCCCCCTTTCTTCATAGGTAAATAGTACCTAGCTTATAAGTATCTAGATATAGTTTCTAGTTCACAAGAGAGAGAATATTGATATTGTATCCATTTCATAAATGTTTAGGTATTTTAATTCATAAGTATGTGAGAAGTGAGGCTTATTTCATAACTATATGGATATCGAACACAAATCGTAAGTGTAGTATACACTAATAGAAAATATATGCATCAACACTGCCTTTATTCTGCATCCATTGGTGAACGTAAGTGGGGGATTTATTGGGACTGTGTCCTGTATCCGTTCCCTTTATGAACTTTCTGCGTAGCCTGATGCATGTATCATAGTTTCTTAAATGAAGCCATAAATAAGCATAATTGTTTCAAACGTTTAACAAGATCAAATCTAATGTAGTAGTCACCTTAAAATTTGCAAAATAAGGCGAAACCAATGTAGCTAGGCGAGGCAGCTAATTCTTAAAGTTTAATTTCCCCAATATGTATGTTATCCATCCGTTCAGGGGCGGATTCGGTCCTCTCAAAGGGCGAATCAGTCTGAGGGCTGGTGACCCAATCCGCCCCCGCATCCGTTCAAGTACCTTATAAAAGTTATCGCTTTCCGATCTCTTCCATTTTTAACCTAATTATCGGAAACAAATTTTATTAGCTTCTATTAAATGCCAAATTATTTTAATGATTTCATTTACTAAAAGTACTAAATTTGGTCATTTCGAAAATGAAAATTTTACTATTAAATAAAAAAAACTCTCAATAGTTACAAAATTATGTTTTATAAGTTGGGTACATAATGCATACAGTAAAATCTCTCTTAATGACCACCTCCCTTAACGATCAATTTTTCTGGAAATGGATTTCTTCCTCTCTCATAGACCCAATGTTAAATGTACCTCCATTCAGGGACCACCTATCTGAACGATCGCCTTTTCACCGAACCGCCTTAGGTGTTCGGCTTAGGGAGGTTTTAATGAATTTTATAATTTTTTAAAGCACTGAATGGTCCTTAACCGCATTATTACCTTTCCCGAATGTGTCCCAGGCACTGTAGTTAAGCTGTTAATTTAAATACTTCGATAAAATAACTTAAAACTTACGCATTATATACAGGGTGTTCATAAAAGAAGTACACAACTTTAGTTCAACTTACATTAAGTTTAACATCATTTGCATAAAAACTGCAACAGCTAGAAGCTTAAATATTTTTCAATTACGTAATAATAGTCAAAGTTCTTTTCTGCATAGTTAGAATGTCTCCAAGTGAAAGAGAGTGCAAGTACTTTCATAAAAAAAAATAAAGTTCTCTCTTCGAAAAAAACAAAAGTTGTTTTGAGATCAGGCACGCGCACAGGATTTCAAAAAAGGGGGAATTTAATACAAATAAAAATTTCTTTCATAAAAAACAGTGAATAATAATATAGGCTAGTTCATAAATGTGGGGGTTGACATCATACCTTCCCTTGTATACGGTCTTGGTTGGGGTTATACACATAGACACGCAATATCTTTATTTATTTATTTATTTATTTAATGATTAATATAGACGTGGTTTATGGCTGTTCGCGGCAACAATAAAACTAATGTTTAATAATAAATCAAAAGAAAAAGTTAGTTGGTTGATTTAATCGTCCGAAGACAACAAGGGTCGTGCTGGGGTAAAAAAAAAAGGGGTTGAGGGAAGATCAGGGACGGACACAGACTTCCATTTGCGGGGGTGGGGGGGGTTAAGGACAGAATTTGCCATGGTCTTGGAATAACACCCTTCATTTATCATGAAAGTTGGAATTTTTTACAGTGAAAAAATATATTTTGGGGGTCATGACCCCTGTGATCTTCACCCTGTGTCCGCGCTTGGGGAAGATAATAAGTAAGAAACGAATATAGAGATGTATCCATCAGGATCTAAAGTTATAACTCAGTGGCGGATCCACCGGAGGGGGGTGGGTGGTTGGCGAAATTTCCCCTCCCACATATGACAACGAAATTTTAAATAAAACTTTGATCTTCTATTTTACCTTTTTTAAATTGCTCGTTAAATCCGGGTTCAAAAAAGACTTGTTTGCTAAAAGCGGTTAAATTGTATAGCGCTCAAACATTATACCAAACAAAATTCACATTTTTTTCGCTATATCCTGAAACTTTATTATAAGTGGCTTATTATAAGTGGGTCCTATTATATTTTACATTCCGCCCCCCACCCCAATCCCTCTCCGGACCCACTTCTGTATCTAAAAGATCAAATCGTTTAATAACCGAATCACTGAATGAATCGATTCGTACGTGATAGATGATCAAAATCGTTCACGAATTCGTTCACTGATCCGATTCGGCACACCTGTACTAAATATATCTCCGTAAGTTGGCTGCCCATCCAACATTCCCGAACTATCTTGCATTCAATAGAAAACATTTAATATACTATGGTCATTACATCCAAGTCAATAAATTACACTTAATGTAGGTTATATTC
>QLNU02015270.1:5152162-5164079 GCA_006491805.2 Dysdera silvatica | reverse complement strand
TGCAAAAATTGTATCTGGTGCATAAAAGAAGGATAAAGATGATGGGAGAAAGACCACAGCTGAATCACATAATGTTTATCACCTGGTGATAACTGATTTAAATGATTCTTTCTCATGTAAGATAGAAGCTTTATCCGAAAACAAAATCTATGGCATTGTACCGAAAGTCAGCAGTTCGATGACGCTCCTGGAATTAAGATAAAGGGGAATATATTTGCCTGACTTAGGACCTGATGGTTGTGAAATAGACTTACTATTAGGTGCCGACATAGCGGGAATTTTGTTTACTAATGAATCCGTTCAATTAGATTCGGGTCTGTTGGTGTTTGACACGTTTGGGATCTGTTATGACAGGTAAGCAGCCTCATTCGTTAAAGGAAAAGAATTCTAGTGATGATAGTGTATTAAATGTTCTTTCTTTATATGTAAACAACTCGTCCATTACTGAATTATAGGATCTCAAATCTATTGGCATTTCAGAACCTATAGCGAACGTTAAGAAGAATACTGAGCATTTAAAGGTGGTGGAAAGAATTTAAGAGTAAGGTGAAGATTCTGGCAAGTGGTCGATACGAACTTCGTTTACCTTTTAAGACAGAAACAAATGGATTGCCTAATAACGAAGAGGTGACTTGGAAACATTATGAAATAATGTGTGAACGCTCACTTAAAAGAGGACTTCTCAGGGATTACGAGCAGTCTTTAAGGAATGGGAAGAACTAATGATAATAGAAAGAGTTGAAAATGAACGACGAACCACCATTATTAGGTCTATAGTCACATAGGCCTATCGTGAGAAATGATAGTGTAACTACAAAAATTAGGCCCGTTTTTGATGCGTCTGTCCGAGAACATGGAAGATACTCTTTGAATGATTTGCTTTACAAAGGACCAAATTTAATTGAGCCAATACCCGATATCATTGACAGATTTAGAAGAAATCCTTTCGGACTTTCAGCAGATATTGAGAAGTCTTCCCTTCAGATTGGAATCGTTCCTGAACATCCAGATTTTTTACGTTTCTTCTATCCTTTAAGAGATAAGGAAGAAATTTAAAGACATTCTAGAGTAGTTTTTGGTGTCACTTCCAAGTCCTTTTCTATTAGCCACGGCATTATCGTAGGTATTGGATAATGTGTAAGCGGAATACGCTGACTTAGCCGACAGGTTAAAACTGGCGTTTTATGTTGACAACTGTGTCACAGGAGTAGTGGATATACACGAGGAGGAGGACTTAATTCTTAAAACCAAGAGCATTTTGTCAAGAGGCTGTTTCGACTTACGGAATTGGGAAAGTAACGTAATGTGCAAGTATATTTAGAAGAGTACAGGTACAACGATCTATTGGAGATTTTATGGGACCTTGATAGAGATGTTTTAAGATGAAATCTGAATAGGGACAATTTCAAAATTGATCAAGGTTTAATAAAAAAGAATTATTTTGGCAACAGCGCAGAAAATATTTGACCCAGTTGGTTTGTTGTCTCCTGTGACTTTACTTTCCAAAACACTGTTACAAAAGATATAGAAGTTGAAGCTATCATGGGATTCACCTTTGCCCGACGATATCGTAAAAGTTTTTCGAAAATGGTTGGATGAAATTGATAAACTGGAGGATGTAGAAATTGCGAGATATGTTGAAATTAACGATTCTACTGTGATGCACACCTTTATTGATGCTTATAGAGGAGCCTACGCGACCTGGGTATTTTTGAGAGCAATAACCTCCCAAGGTGTAAGAATACAGCTTATTAGAGTAATAGCGAGGGTTGCTCCTCTGAAGCAGGTTACTATCTCAAGATTAGAACTCTTGAGTTATTGTATTGGCGTCGGGTTGGCGAATTCTGTACGTCTTGCTCTAGGTATTCAAACATGTAAAAGTATTTTCTGGGGTGATTTTATGGTCACTTTATACTGGATACAGAAAGCAAATGATCGGTCAGTTTTCGTTACCAATAGAGTTAAGGAAATAAATGCACTCATGCCATTTTCCCTTTGACGACACGTACCAGGGAAAATTAATCCCGCTGATATGCTATCGAGAGGAAGTTGTCCTATAAAAATGTCTAAATCTCGATGATGGGAGGGACCGACGGGGTTAGCCGAAACTCCGGACAAATGGCCAGCCGATGAATTAGTTTGCTCAAGTCCTGACGTCGACTTAGAAAGAAAGAGAGTACTACTCTATAATCTCAATTTACTGGAAGAGGATATACCCTGGTATGCGGATAGATTCTCTAGTTATAAAAAATCATTAGAGTAATTGCTTGGATTTATCGATTCATAAGTAATTTGAAAACGGATACAATTCACCAGATGTAAACGCTATACCTCACTTAAGCGTTTTTAAGGACGAAGTCGGCATCATGAGGATAAAGACTAGGATCACTCAACGTATTGACAACCCCTTTTTCATATCGCCTGTTCCGTTACCTGCTGAACGTCTATTTACAAAGAGACTAATCGAACATTTTCATATTACAAATTGTCGTGCTGGAGCTCACATTCTCCTTAGCATCGTACAAGAGAAAATTTGGATTTTAAAAGGGAGAAGAACTGTGAGAAAAGTAATAAGAGGATGCATGCGATGCCAGCGATATAAAGCAAAATCACGTAGTGCAGATCCTGGACCATTGCCTCATGATAGAGTGAAAGAAGTAACAATTTTTGAAGTAGTAGGGGTCAATTTAGCTGGACCTCTATTTGTCAAAGGTGAAGATAAATTCTGGATTGTACTATACGCATGCGCAGTCTATAGAGCTATTCATATTGAGCTTGTTATCTCAGTGTCTACAGATTCTTTCCTCTTGTCACCAAGACGTCTTATGGCAAGAAAAGGAAGGCCACGGATAATCTGTTCAGACAACGGTACTAATTTCAAAGGTGCTTACAACGAATTGAATAACATTGACTGGAGTAAGATAGCAAGCTATGCAGAAGTGCAACGAATTATTTGGAAATCCAATCCTCCCTCAGCCGCCTGGTGGGGTGGTTGGTAGGAAAGACTCGTTCGAGTGGTAGAAGAACTTCTCCGGCGAACTCTGGAAGAGCAATAATAACGATGGAGGAATTACAAACGGTTTTATGTGATTGTGAGGCCACAATAAGTTCACGTCCACTCACATATCTGTCAGAAGGCCTAGAAGACTTAATAGCAATCACTCCTGCAATGTTTTTAGTCGAGAATTCGGGTTCCGAGGTTCTTGACATCGATCATATCGATGCGAGTCATTGTCACAGACGACTGAGATACAGAGCCAAACTTCTCGAGGATTTACGAAAGTGTTTCCGCACGGAATATCTTGGTCTGCTCATTCAGAAACATAACCAAATTTCCCAATTTAGCTCCTTAAAGCTAGGTGAGGATGTACTGGTTAGTGATGATGGACAAAAACGTTTAAAATGGCCTTTTAGGTACTTATGGTAGTTGCACTACTTCCCGGAAAAGACGGAAAGAAATCCGTCTTTTCACAACAAAGAAAACACAACAGGGAGCTTTTACGAGGCCCATTCAACGAGTGGTTCTTTTAGAAATACAATCTAATGATTTACCCGGTTCTCCTTTTTAGTTTAAAGAGAATAAAAATCTCAAAAACAAGTCGAAATAGAGAGGTTCCAAAAAAATAAAAAATAAAATAAATAAATAAAAAATCTGATGAATACCAATGAATATATTTGAATAGTTGTACAGGAACTCAATTGGGTGGAAGGTTGTTACGCGGCATTCCTTTTCCTCCACCAGGTGGAAAAGTATAACATCGTTTAGATACTGCGCATGCGCGGCATCATATTATTTTATTAATTTACGTTTAATATTTCCAGTGAACGAGATCTGGCGTTGCGAGAATGCGAGTTTAATATTCGAAAGACTTTAATTGAAACAGTAGTTATTAGTTTTTTCGATTCTGTAGTAGCTTTTGACTTTTTCGGTTTTTTAGTCTAAATTATTTTTTTTGTTTAACTTGATATAGTAAAGTGTTTAATTTTTCTAAAGAAATCGTTTCTCCTTTCTTGTTCATTTTACAATAAGAAGTGCTGTCCTCATCTATACTGAAGCAGATGGTTGTTAAAAGTACATCGAATTGATGTCTACAAGAGTTAATACCTTTTGACGCCCCAAAACTTTGAAGAAGATTCAACAGGCACCCATACGGGTACTTCTAGGCAGAGGGGGCTGAGAAAAATTAATACCTGCTTCTCAAAGCTGTAGAGAATTTTAGTTAATGTACAAAATAACAAAACGCTAAAAAAAAAAAATTGATACCGCTTGATAATTAGTAATGAGCTAAAAAGTACCTTATATTAAAATGTGACTGTAAAACTTTTAAAATTAAATGCATAGCAAATTAAATTTTTAAAGGACGAGGAGGGGACTCGAACCCCCACCCTCTTCTCTCCCATATGGACGCCTTATGTCCACATATAATTCCTCTTAAACCATCTCTTGGTAAAGTAACAAATGTAAATGTTTATAGGAGGAGCTCAATGCAAATAATGATCTTTAAGTTTTAGAGTAGGAGAATACATGAATACCTTTATACTATAATTTTTGCCACCCACGTATTAATTACAGCTCAAACTAGAGCTTGTGTAATTTTGGAGAAAAAGAGACGCTTTCCCCATCCTGGATTCGAACCAGGGTCCCTCCGTTTAGCCCGGAGTGTCTTGGACCGCTAGACGAATGAGGACAGGAAACAACGCTCTCTTTCTCCGTATGTAAAGGTGTTAAGGTATTATTAACAATTAAGTAACAAAACAAGTAATTAATACGTGGGTGGCAAAAATTATTGTATAATAAATTCCCCCACGAAAACTCACAAAAATCTCGCCCCGGAGGCTTTCTTGTGTTGACCATATTTGGCAATTGTGTTATCCCTGCGGAGGGTAATAATACCTTAACATGAATACCTTTCTTGGAAAGTTAATTGTCCTCCATTTGGGAAAACAAAGATTATTTCAGATACAATTCTTGTTAAATAAGTTTTTAGTGAAGTAATGAGTGAAAATGTTTCCAAGAACGCAAGCACAATGCCCTAAATGCTCTTTAAGCTGCAGTGTTTGGACTAAGAGAATACAGGCATACCATTCTTGGAAAGCGATTGTCCCTCCTCCTCCTCCGAGCAAATAATAATTATTACTGTAGATACCATCTCTGTCAAACGAGTTCTTGATGAAGTAAGCAACTTTTATTCAAAATACATTTCAGATCCATCTGTTTGCACTATGAAAAATTTGAATTTAGCTTTATTTCATGTGAAAAGAGATGACGTCATAAGAACAGTATCCTATTCCATCGTGCTGTCATCAGCGGTTACCCAACTCTTCTCGTTACAGCTGACGCAATTTACAAATAAGCTCTCTTTTTTCGGCTTGACATGTTTTCTCCAATTAATAAGAAAAGGAGAAAGAAGAGACACTTTTTGTATTAATTTTTGAGAATGTATTTTAACATTTAAAATGCAGTAATAGCCCGCTTTACAATCGTTTACTTATATAGTGATTTTTGATTATGAGTAATGCTCGTTTATACGACGATGCATTCGCTCATAGCGACATGAGTCTGCTGTTAATCTGCCGCCATCTAGTTTATGTGGTTTTTGTTTACGATACTTTTACTCATTTCATTACGTTTCGTTGTCTTGATGTTACGAAACATTTATAATTGAGTATTATTTTACCCTTTTATTGTTAATGAATACGAGATATTTCTTGTATTGAAGGCTTATATCATGTTAGATACTACAATTGAAATAATCGCTAACAATGATTGAAGCAAGAATCTTGTATACTTGCGTTTCCAGACGCAAGAACAGATCATGTTATGCCAGAATTTGAAATTTTCAGGAGTATCCAAACCTCTGCCGCTCAGGCTATCGAACCCCAAAATACAGCTCTGTCGAAAAACTGGCAAGCAATTAGTCCCAGTAGAATTCAAACCCACGTTTCTGCAGGTAGGAGGTATATTGTTATTGATTTATAATGTTAAGTATATTGTATTATAATTTTTGTGCATTTTTGAGTAACTTTTGTAAACTGTTGTGTAATATTTATGTACACCAACTGTATTGACAAATAAAATTTGTTATTATTATTATTATGATCATGATTTTAAGTTTGATGATCATGGTTTTAAGTCTGATGATTATGATCTTAAATGCTTTACTTATATTTGCAACAACGGCTTAAATTAATTTAAAAGGCAACAGATTAACACAGTTTAATAAAGTTCAATCGCGCGTTTACAGCTGTTTCAATAGCCCAGGGCCAATGATATACATAACAGTAGCAATAGAACGGCCAATGATAACACAATGTGTAATGACAAAAACGTGTTACAAAGGGCGGTTACAGGTATAAGGAAATGAATAATAAAAATAAATCAAGCACATGGGTTAGGGAAAATGTTGCAGTTTATTTCATTATACCTGTAACCGCCGTTTGTAACACGCATTTGTCATTACATATTGTGTATATATCATTGACCGTTTTGACGAAAATAGCCCAGGGCTATTGAAACAGCTGTAAACGATTAAACTTTATTAAACTGTGTTAATTTGTTGCCTTTTCAATTAATTTAATAATGCGCAGTGTCGTCGTCAAAATATTTCAACAACTGCTTGTCCCCAAAATCGTCCGATCGTGGTAACAGATTTGAGAACCATGCACATAATCCGAATCTGATTCGAGCAGGTACTTAGAACTCGTTGCTTTTTGCTTTTTTTTTTCAACAGATGTGCAGTTCGGAGTTCGATTCCCTGACAACAACAACAACAAAACAAAGAACATTTTGGATTCTTTAGAAAACTGTAGGCCCTTATTCAGTATGATCCCATCTATCCTTGCGCCATAAGAAGCCAACAAAATATCCCTATAAAGCGCAATGGCAACGCACAAAGAACTGAAACTTTAAGATACAATCTGGACTAAACATGTAAAAGCGAGATTTTGCATTTTATAAATGAATTCGCGCACAAGAAATTCAATTATGACTTAAATTAGAAAGAAACTTTCCACGAAGCGTTTTCTGTTTTAAATCCAAATCTAGCAATTTATAATAATAAAAAAATCCCTTCATACTATATATTGATTTCCCTTAACATGATGGTATACGGTGATATACAAAATGATTTATTTCTTGTGTTACCGTTTATTTTACACTTGTGCGCAGCTGTACACAGTAAAGCGGGTTACATTTATTTACGTTTTATGGCGCAAGGACTTACAGCTATTGGAAGAATCCGAACCCTTTTGCCTATGGGATCGGCAACCTTTTTGGGATGTAGTGCCAAAGCGATATTGCAGACTCATTCCGTATGGCAGTGGAACTAAATATCAAATTGTGTTGCATGCTACACAAATTTTGTGAATATATATATTACTATTTACTTATAAAAATTAAGTAGATCTTTTTATACGTTCCTGATACAAGAAAAAAATCCCTGTTCTTGAAAATGGTCTTCTACATTTAACTTACTATTTACAGCAGTTTAATAATACAAAATACGAACAGAGCGATCCTTTAACCAGTGGCGGATTAAGATGCTACCGGATCTGGCGGCCGGCAGGGGCCCATGATGCTCAAGGGGCCCCGAGCTCGGGAGATTCCCCAGTTAAAAACTACCACAATACAAAAAGCGAATGCAATACATTATTATCCACGTATTTTACGTATGTAAGTACAGAAAGTTCTTTTATTAAATTAAAGTTAACTAAAAATTATATTCAAACGTGCACTGGCGCATCCACATAGAGGCCCGGTCCGCATTTGGGTTAACGAAGCAAAAAATTATCACGCCAACGGACACTGAAATTCTTTTTTTGAAAGTAGTAAAATTGAAAGTAATGACGATCCCAGCAACATTTCCCTGAACTCTGTGATAATGATGAGACTCCTTTTGAGGTAAGCAAACGTGGTGTTGACTAAGGCTGTCTTCAAACGCTTTCTAGGAGGTAAAGGTAGACCACAACAGTTAAATTGGAAGTTCTGATTGCAGATATTTTTAATTATATCAAGAAATCTAACCTTACTGATGGAGATGAGATAACAGTGCTAAAAAATCTTTGGGAGACATATGAAAATTGCAATTTTCCCACGACCGTCACAAGTGCTGTATAAAGTCAAGGAAAATCTCACCAAAGTCGGATGTCCTGTCCATCTGAACTGAGTAAGCGTAACTTACCCAAAGGTAGAAGACAGTGCCTATAGCAAATTTTGTGTGTTCTCTTTTCACCCCATGAAGTCGGTTTAAGCCACAGATCTACTTGTTTCAAAAAAATTTAATAATTGGAAGAAGACCTTGGAGAAGTTCAGATAACATTAGAACTTTTCTGTATCATAAGGATTCAGTTCGCAAAGTCGATGAGTTTTTAAAGGTCACAAAAGGAAAAAGGGCTTCTGTAGATCAAGTAGTAGACAAAGGGAAAGCAAAAGCAAGTTTGGCACAATAGGTTATTTTTAAACCTATTACTGGAACAATGATCTTTTGTAGAAGAAAAGGGCTTATCATTGAAAAACTATCTAAACAAAATCCACCATTTCTAATTATTTAAGTATCTTGCACTGTCAAATTAGTAGTAAATTAATAATGATAAATAAACACAAAAAACAACTGTAATTCGTATGGTCCCTGGCCATTTTTTCCACCAAAATTTCCTTTCACTACTGGGCTGCCCCTCCTTGGGAATATTTCGTGTGCGCCATTGCAAAGATGAGTGCAGAACGATTAAATGCTACTGTTATAACTACAGCCCGCATTATATGCAATTGCATATAATGCAATTGGATATGTGCATACGCAATTACATATTTTAGCTGTTTTTAGTGTTTTTGCATATAAATGCATAAAAACCATGAATTTCCAGAATAAATGCATATTTTAAGGGTTTTAGTAATTTTAAGAATTTTATTATTTCCTCATCCGAAAAATTTGACGACAATACTAAAGTTAAACTTTCCTCTTACTTCTTATCTGAGTGGAAAGGCAATGGAATTCGTAAATGTAATTATGTCATAAAGCATCAAAATGTTGTCATAACTGAATTATAGCCACCATCCTTGTTAGGAGAACAAACGATGAGTTTTACTGTGCTTGGCTGGCAATTGATTGAAAGTCAAATTAAAACAAACACTTATTCTAAATTTCCACACCATTTTCCTTCAGTGATAGACATCGTTCTATCATCGATAAACTATCCAAATAGACAACCCGCAAAAATGTATATGTGCTGTTCAATACCTCTTGTAGCTCTGAAAAGGTTCCTTTTGGGCCATAAAAATGCTATTACATGATAGAAGATAAAGCTTAACTGTTTAAATCAGTGGTTCCCAACTCAATTTAAGCCGTGGACCACTTTTCCACTTCAATTGTACCCGCGGACCACTTTGAAAAATTCTCATGAGTTCAGGGGCCGATTTAGGGAGCGGGGATGGCGATCGCACCCCCTTGAATGAAAATGTAACATTGAAAAGATACAAGGTAAAGGTCGTATGAGGAGATATTTTCAAAAATCAACTCACCAATTCCCCGCCTTGAATGACCGCTAAATCCGTCCCTACACGAGTTGACTGCAAGACCTTAATAAAAAAGGGAACTGGGTCTTTTTTTGGGGGGGTTGTGGGGGAGATGTAGATGTATAGAAGTAAATAAAGCAGTGTTGCCAATAACGAAGCCAAACAAATCAATGCCATCAAATGGCAGCAATGGTAATTCCCTAGTGAGGGAAGGGGGGGGGGCAATATATTACAAATATACCATCAATTTCATTTTTATATTTAATTTTAATATTTAATAATAATAATAATTTTTATAAGTATCTTTTATTTTTCAATATTTTTTTTTAAATAATGACTCGTATCGCGGACCACCAGTTGGAAACCACTGGTTTAGAACAACGGGAGACACATTATGCTATACAGTCAAAGAATTTGCGATGAATAAAACATATGATTTAATGTATATTGAATTTTTCTATTCGGCGGTTAATAATAAATTTATTTGTTTTAAAATAATAAATTTATTTGTTTTAAAATACGGGATATAAGCTTTTCAAATGTTAAAAAATGTAAGTACATATTTATTTATTTTAAGTGCATGTTTATTCATTTTAAGTGGATATTTTGAACTTTAATAGTGTATATTTTGCTGGTTTTTAGTACATATAATCTGGGCTCTAATTATAACTGTAGTTTCACTATGCATCATGGGTGTCCATATGAGTATTTCTGGGGGCTGAGAAAAAATTATTACTTTCTTCACAAGGCTGCCAAACATTTTAGTGAATGTACAAGATACCAAAACGCTACAAAAATAACTGATACTGCTTGACAATTAGTAATGAGCTAAAAGTACCTTATTTTAAAATGTACTTGTAAAACTTTTGAAAGTAAATGCATAGCAGAATCGAGCAAATCAAATTTTTGAACGGCTGGGGGGGGCTCGAGTCCCTCTCTGCTCCCATATGGGCGCCCATGCCACGTACAATTAAATAGGCGACATTAGAATTAAATGAAATAAAATTGTAATGGTGGAAACCCTGTTATCAACAACGCCATTTTTCTTATAAAATGTTGAGGGAAGAACGACTTTGTTTTAATCTCTAGGCACGCGCCTTAATACTTACCTTGTGTGTGTGTGTGTGTGCATGCGCTTACGCGCGCGTATGTACACACACACACATGAACGCGAGAATGCTGAAAGGTAATTGGACGTTATTGGATCGTTATTTAAATAATATTTCCTCACAAAAATCGGAGCTTCTGGATATATCTTCGAAGACGAGAGGACGTTTATGTCCTGCTCCGGCTGTATTACAGTGGAGCACCCACGTGGGGGTCGAGGGGGCCCGAGCCCCTCCCTTGTGCTAACAAAACGAAAAATTATTACGCCAACAGACACTGGTAAATTATTTTATTAAAAAATGTAAGATGAAAGTAGTGATGTTCCCAACATTTTCCTCAATTCTTGTGACATCGATGAGTCTGCTGTTAAGGCAAGCAATTGCAGCAGTGGCCTGAGACTGTCTTCAAACTCTTTCCGGGAGGTAAAGGTAGACCAAAAACACAATATAAAACACGGTTAAAACAGAAACTCTAATTGCAGATATTTGTAATTATGTCAAGAAATCTAACCTCACTGATGGAGATAAGACAAGAGTGCTGGCCATTGTAAAATTGTGCAAACATAATCTACTACTTCTAATTATTTAAGTATGTTGCATTATAGAATTATTAGTAATTCAAGAATGATAAATGTATACAAAATGGCAAACGTAATTGATATGGCGTCTGGCCATTTTTTCCACCAAAACTTCCTTACACCACTGGGCTTCTCCCTTGGGAATATTCTGGGTGCGCCACTGCTGTATTAATTTTACTAAAAATTCCTTCGAACAATTCTTAATATCATCATTTTAAAGAAATAATCCTTATTATAGAATAAATAAAACTTATAAATAAAAAAAAGGAAAGAAAATGTTTGTCTATTATAGTGTGAATAATCAATGGAAGTATTGGAGAATTATTACTAGTAATGATTATTATTGAAGTATTCATCAGTAAGTATTTATCGCTTGGATATACATACCAGGACGTAAAGAGTCCAATCGAATTATAAGTGTTGTTTACTCTATTTTTGTAAAAGTTATGAATAATAATAATTATGTAGATTAAAGATGGTAAAAAAATTGATTGTTGAAGCCTGATGTGATATTCCAAACGATATTAAAAAATTATAAATGATAAGGGAAGTTTTCAAGAACATTTTCAAAGAATATTAATATATGTCATTAAAAAGGAAGAAATAATAAGAACGTGAGAAACTGATAAATAAATAATCAGAAGTGTTGATAAATAAATAGCCAGAAATGCTATTGAATAATAGTTCGAAGTGTATAAAGAGAGAGTGGAACTTTTCCTAAT
>QLNU02015270.1:5096979-5119929 GCA_006491805.2 Dysdera silvatica | reverse complement strand
ATATGCGCACATACTCCTGCGGCCATCCTTCCCAACTCTTCCTCCCCCCACGGCTCAATCCCTTCCATACATACACATACTCATTACAAACATACAGAGATAAAAACCCTTTAATAAAATTAAAATGCTTCTCTTTATCCTTCTTTAAAAAAATAAATAAAATAAAAGATAAACCGATATAAAGGGATTGTATCCGCCAAAAATGGATATATAACCATGTCAATGGAAATTAATTCCCCACGAAGTGCCCAAAGGCGGGTCCGAGAAGAAGGGAGCGTTGAACACAGGCGACACACGCGCCAAGATAAACACGCTATTGTATAAAGCTGACCGATTATGACGGCACGCACAAAGCTTTTGAGGAGTTGTATTTTTTTCACAAAAAATATCAATTTCAGCTCGGGTGGCGCCGTGGTTGATTTGTTTTTTCTCAGTTTCGTTCCAAAATGGCATCTTGTTCTGCAGATTTTGCCATTTCATTGTTGTCTGTAAAAAGGGGAGGAGATTGGGTCGCGGCCGGAATGTTATCAAATGAAAAGCAAAAGTGGAGAAATTTTGACGAACGATCTAAAATTGGCGGCGACAACACTTTCAATAGACCACTTTAAATGGCCTTATTTGTTTTAAAGAAAGGTGTCGCCTTCAGGCCCTGTGCTGTCGGTTAAAAAAAACAAAACCATCTATACCTCAAAATATAACACACTTCGATATATAAATATTACGTAAACTTTTATAATAGTTATCGCAAATTTAATAATGAATAACTGTAAATTTTTAAGTAATTTTAACCAAATTGTAAATGAAGTAAATGTACATGTAAAGTTAATACAGATGGCTTTTTTTTTTTTAGCGGACTTCGCACGATTAATATTGATGTCATTACCTGTACAGTCCAGTGGCAGCTCGTCGGGTGACGCGAATGAAGGGACACTTCACCTAAAGAAATTGGGCGGTTGAACAGTTTTTTTAATTTAAATTCCAAATTCTTTTTATTTTTTTGTCAAATTTAAAATTTGATTAGAAAAATAAAATTTAGAATTTTATTTTGAGCCCACTATTTTTTTTTGAATTTAATTCCTTTAATATAATTGGAATTACATTCAGGAACAGAAGGCTACGTTTTTAAGTCAGCGCTTTAAACGCGTTAAACGCACCAACGAAATATTGCTCGCCGAGAAAAAGGGCCGAATGAAGCGACGATAGAAATTCAGAGCTTCGCTTCAAAACGGAAATGTTTTGCGAACATGGTTACCATGGCGATGGAATATTTACGGCGAAAGCAAGTACTGTCAGAGAAGAGAAATTTTTATCGCATCATCATGTCAGCTAGTATTGCCAGATCAGAGGTTTTACCTCTGAATCTAGAGGTTTTGCATGGGGAAAAAGGTAAAAATTACCAAAACAGAGGTATGGCTTGATCAGAAATAAAAATTGAGATTTTTGATTACCACAGAGGTTTCTAGAGGTAAAAAATTTTCTGCGGGGATGTGTTACTGGTAAAAGAAAAAAAATTTAAATCAAAGAATTGAATAAAACTTTGATTCAAACTACAAACAGTTTAGTGTTATATCTGTTAGAATTATTTAATTACCCTGAAGTATTTCGAGGCACGTTGAGTGGTAACAGTAGAAGCGTGTAATTTCGTTGTGTTTTTGTTTCTTAAGGAGACACAGGACCTTTAAATCTTTAAAAAATCGATTTTTTATTTATTAGTTTAAAAAATAATGTCGATTTTTGGCAGTGTTTTAAAACAAGCCGTTTGTCATTTCCAATTGAACACCACGAGGTACAAAAAAAAAAAGTGACGCTCACACAAAATAAAGTTCTTGAAAAATATAAAATTTTACATTTTATGAAATATTAGATACTATTTCTTTACAAATTACTACACGTTTTCAAGATAT
Organism: Dysdera silvatica; assembly: GCA_006491805.2. Lineage (NCBI taxonomy): Eukaryota > Metazoa > Arthropoda > Arachnida > Araneae > Dysderidae > Dysdera > Dysdera silvatica. Next base: position 5,118,025 of record QLNU02015270.1, on the reverse strand, counting down.
GGAAAAGCTTCATTTTATTACATTAATGGATACTTCAAAATTTGTAGAGTATTCCAATAAATTTCTTACAAAAACAATAAATAATTTAAATGTGTACTACGCCAATATATTTACTGACTTCCAAAGATTGAAAAATGAATTAAAACACATATATCTGGATAAGCAGTATAGAGATATGAAATTACAAACATTCATGGAAATTTTAACAGAAAACAGATACATTTTTAAAGAAGCTTATAAACTTTTTTGCTTAATAGTGACTATTCCGTCCACTAGTATTTCCGTAGAACGGAGTTTTTCTTGCTTAAACAGAATCAAAATCAGTCTACGTAATACGATGTTTGAAGACAGACATAGAAACTTGTTAAAAATTTCAATTGAAAAGGAACTATTAAAAGAGTTAATAGAAACTCAACCATTTTTTCACATCATCGACAAGTTTGCAAGTCTAAAAGAATCGAACTTATATTCAAAAAATAAAGACTGGGTAAGCATATATTGCATATTTTTATTTTGCTTGTTGTCTCCACATATTATCTCTGTCTGTACAACATGTAGTACCATATCAGGTTTATTGTTGATATATTTTAACAAATTTATGTATATAATGAATAATTTTATATGTTTTGATAATATTTAAATTTCATACAATTGCTAGTGCATGCGCAGTTTTTGTATTGAAAGGTCTATTATGTGTAAATAGCTGAATTATTTAAATACATCCATATTTTTAATTTATATATATATCATAATAAATACAATTATTTTGCTAGAAAACGGAAATTTATTGGCCACTTTTCCTGTTTCCTTTGGTGGTGGTGGTCCCACCGCTGCACCCGTTCTTGAAGTCACAAGCCGCCACTGGTAAAGTCATTACCTCCAAAAGTTTTTCTTCATTATTTTCATTACTTTTCTATCCTACAAACAGGGCCAGATTAAGGTTTCGTAGGGCTCTAGGCAAAATATTTTACGGGCCCCTTTGCAGAAAAAAAATTGAGCCTATGTAATTATATCAGGCGTAATTTGGCTGGAGAAAGAGTGCACATGCCCCCATCAGCTTACGCTACATTTAACCCTCAAGTTACACCTATGGTAGGACCCGTATATAACGATTAGCTGGTGACCAACGAAAATACTCGCTATATCCGTTCAGGAATTTAAAATTTCAAACTTTGAAAAAAAAAAAAAGTCGCTACAGGTAACATATTTGCGTGTTACGTGCAATAATATTTAGCTTCGAATTTGCTCAATATTTAATGAACGTGTCAGGTCCGGACCCAGATATTATATTACTCGGGGCGAACACGTGTTTTGTCGTCCCAAAATTACTTAATTTTTTACAATTACTGTATTTCCAGTTCCAGGTCCTCGTTGTAACCGAAGTCGTTATAATCGAGTTCAACTGTATGCCAAAATTTCGGGATCAACATTAGGTTTAAAACAACGCTTAAACAAATAATAGATAACGAGTATACAAGTAATAGATAACAAATAATAAATTATAACAAATAATAGATAACAAGATTTTTGGCTCTCAGGGCCAAGAATCTCGGGGCACTAGGCCCGGACCACGTTGTCCTATACGTAAATCCGGTACTGAACACATGATGCCAGTTTTCAAGAGGTAAAGTAATCTTAAATTGAAAGATAACTTTTTCAACAAAAATGAAAATGGCCACAAGTCGAACGTCAATAATAGCAACGCTGATAAGGTTTGCTGGGCAATAATTTTGGAATAGTGTTTCGTCTTTACCGCGCCTAGAAACTCAAAAAAAGCGGGCCATAGACATTTGTCCCGTTTGTCTATGCGATAATCCGGTCCTGACAACAGATTATTTGAAATCATCATTTCGAATTATCTTTAAGGTTAAAAGTAATGATGCAAGAGATTTGGAAGTAATGGCATTAGTATTGATCACGTAAGGTACGCTTCTTTATGAATATTTTTCATTTTCATAACATTGTATCTGCCAAGCTCTATTGTTCTAACAACAATGTCAATCAATCAACGTTTATTGGCGTAGTGATACCAACAATTTTGGCATAATTAGATAGTGAAACGTTCGGAAAATAAGTGTTTTAGATTTCGGGATATTTCCTGAGAGACCCACGACCTTCCACTCCAGATTCAGGTCCGCCGAGGGCTGAAGTATTTTCTTTCGAACGTTTCACCATCTAATCACGCCATAACATCGGCGCTGGTATCACTACGCCAATAAACGTTGATTAATATTGTTATTTGCTTTAATCTGCGTAGTGTTCGATTTATATAAAATAAATAGCTCTATTGTTTGTAAAGAAATTTATTTAAGTCTAAGAAGTTACTAAACTTGTGATGGAGATCACCCCCCAACACAAATTGTGTGATATGGGGGCGTTTTCCTAAATATATAGAATATTCAGACAGAAGAAGTGGCGCAAACTGGAAGAACATATTGGGGAACTCGGAATGGAAGATCCAGCGGGTGCAATCAAATAGTTCAACCAGATATAGGAAACAATTATAACAATCAATATATTTACGCTATGCTTTTCACCCTCATTTACATTCTGCATTTATTTATTCATTGTCTATCCATTTTAGGAGAATTGGCCCCCAACAAACATTTTAGGGAAAGAAGGAACATAGGTCCATTGTAGTTGACGCGTCTAGATAAGAAGTAACTTTCGATAGCGTTAAAACGTAATGCATATTATTCAAAACTATTTTTTTTTTTTAGAATCACCGGGATTATAATTAAATGGGTAAGGGAAACTGGGTAAGACGGAACTTTAACGTTTGAATTAGTTTTACTTATATCAAACCAATACAATAATAAACTATTTTGGTCTGCTTATTATCATAAGGTATTGCTGCAGCACATACCGAAAGAGTTTTAGTTTATTACGAACCTGTAAGGAAATATTGAACTTTATGTAAAATGTTTCTGCGTTCGGTGGGACCTGAACCCACGACCTTCCACTTGCCGGGCGGAGGCTCTACCTACAGGTAGGTATACATGCATGCATGCATGCATTCATGTATGTATGTATGTATGTATGTATGTGCGTGCGTGTGTACGTACGTATATAGGTTTGAAAACAATTAAAAAATATTTTACAATATGTACTCAGAACAAATTATACAATAGTAATAACATTGTTTTTGAATAGTTTTATCATTAAATATACAAATATCACACCAACATAATAAATTTGTAGTACCAGGTATTTAAATCCCATCTCAATACCATTAACCAATGCCCAATATGTAGCTATTTCAAACGATGTAAATGGAACAATTATAAAACACAGCATTTATAACACTCCATTTAATATATAAATGAAGAGTTGATAAATTTAGGCAGATCATAGCTGGTCTGAATTAGAAAGAAGAATTGGACCTGCAATGTACAAATATTCATTGGCGTTATGAGCCAATAATCATGGGTTAAACGATGTTTTAAGGATCCAACATTCCCCATTCAATGCAGACATTATACAGGAAGACCTGTTTGTTTATAACCATCCATGTGGCAGAGATTTAAACACATTTTTTGTTTGAAAGAGACAAAAAATAGAAAGAAAGAAAAATTCATATATGCATCGATATATATTTTTTCCCCTAAAAAACGCTAAGATTGAAGTGAGCTATAAATAGAATGTTGCTATAGGTCGACAACTTTTCAACTATAACTCTGTTTCTAAAAAAACTAATGAGGCTATTCATACACCATGCATATGTGAAAGATGCACTGAATTTGTTGACAGTAATCATCAACATGTCATTACAGGTGATATAAATTTTTTCAGTAATAGTGATTTAAAAAACTTTCGTCAAAAAGAACTAAGTTTAGATTATAAAAATATATGCAAAAAAACACAGAAGAATATCATCAGAGAAATTGATGGTTTTATTTACAATGTGTCTATTACAATGCAATACCAATCAAATCATTTGACATTTGAAGCAATAAATGCATTTGTGAAATTTTCTTACACGCTGTCTGGTATAAAAAATGGGATAGAACACATAAAAATTTCAAGAGCATTGCAGAATACAAAAGAGATTTGAAGGATTTTTATAAACGCTTTATGTTATTGAACATAGATAAATATTTTTCGACATTTACCATCATATGCAAGAGGTTCTATGCTTCAAACATACAGAAATTTCTTGATAATACAGAGCAATACAGAAATCTGGGTACAAACTCTACTCCTGTCTTCAAACACATACAGGGTGCTTTTGAGAATCTCAAAGCCATCCAATCTCCAATCAACTTCCCATACATGACGCTTACTGTTAAATTTCATAAAGATCCAATTGGTTTTCGCACTGTTAGATGTGCTACTAGCTCTTATAGTGTTAGAGCTGTTAAACTGCTTCTTCGGAACATATAACCTATCAAAATATATTGCACGTCTACTCTCTCCTATAATCGGTAATAACGACTACACTGTTTCTACTAGCCAATCCTTCTGCACCTCTTTAAATAACCTACAACTTGACGACGACGACCTTATGGTCTCATTCGATGTAATTTCTCTCTTCACTTGCATTCCCACATCACTTGCAATCGACACCGCACTTACACGCCTCCAAAATGACACAACACTACATGAACGCACTTCACTAACACCTCACGACATCTGCACATTGTTGAAATTTTGTCTGGACTCTGCTGTGTTCTCCTCAAATGGTTCTATCTATAGACAAGTTTTTGGCACTGCCATGGGATCTCCGGTCTCAAGTGTTGTAGCTAACTTGGTTATGGAGTCATTTGAGGAAACTGCTTTATCTTCACTGAATTTTAACATTAAATTCTGGAAAAGATACGTCGACGACACGTTTGTTGTACTTAAAACTAATACACTCCAAAGCTTCTTCCATTACCTTAATAACTTAAACTCACATATAAAATTCACATACGAAACAGAACAGAACAATAAACTCCCTTTCCTAGACGTTCTTGTACACAGATCTCACGATAACTCTATCTTCACCTCAGTTTACCGTAAACCCACACATACAGACAGATATCTCGATTTTATCTCCGAAATTGGTGGTGTAACCTGTAAAAAGCACAATAGCAAATTATCTGAGAAGACGAAACAGCTCATGAAAAGGCGAAGAGATATGAAGGTGGACAATCGAAATACCAGTTCCAGGATTGAGTACATAGAACTTTGTAAAACTCTGCGCAAAAGCATGAAAGAAGACATAAGAAAATTCAACTGTGAGCTAGTAAGGAAAGCCATTGAAAATAACAAGAGCCTTAGGGTTGTTAAAGGAAGTTTATCTGTTGGGAAGAAACACATCATTGCATTAAAAGGAGAGGATGGCACCGTAACAAGAAATAGGGAAGAAATACTTAGAAGAGTTGAAGAATTCTACAGAAAGCTGTATGAGGGAAACAGTGGATTAAACGAAGACTCTGAGATAGTCGAAGGAACAGCTCCTAAAATCTTAAAAGAAGAAGTAGCATTTGCAATAAAAAGTATGAAGAAAGGAAGATCCCCTGGCGATGATGGCATTACATTAGATATCTTAAAAGAAGCTGGAGAACATGTAGAAGACATACTTGCAAAATTCTTTACCAAATGTCTTAACAGCGGTAACATACCAAACCAATGGGATTCTGCAACAGTAATTCTTTTGCATAAAAAAGGTGATAAAGAGGATTTGAAAAATTACCGACCAATTAGCTTGTTACCTGCTATTTATAAAATCTTCACAAAAGTGCTAACACATCGCCTGCAGAAAAAATTAGATGCAGCTCAACCAAGAGAACAAGCTGGATTTCGAAGTGGATTCAGTACAGTGGACCATATTCAAGTATTAAGAGAATTAATTGAAAGAACATTGCTGATTCATATATTTACCTTGGCCAGCTGATTTCAATGGATGGCAACATTATGAAAGAACTCAACAGACGTATTAAACTTGGCTGGAGTGCATTTGGAAGAAACAGTTTTATCCTGAAGGGGAAATTGCCTTTGTGTCTAAAAAGAAAGGTCTTCAACCAGTGTGTATTGCCAGTCCTCTCTTATGGATCAGAGACATGGAGTCTAACAGTTGGAGCAATACGAAAGTTACAGACAACGCAAAGGAGCATGGAGAGGTGCATGCTTGGAATAACTAGGAGAGATCGAAAAAGAAACACTTGGGTGAGAGAGCAAACTAGAGTAGAGGACATCATTGTTAAAGTAAAAGGGCTGAAATGGCGATGGGCTGGGCATATTGCAAGAAGAACTGATCAACGATGGACAACAGAAATTCTGAACTGGATTCCAAGAGACCACCGAAGACCTAGAAAACGTCCTCAAACTAGATGGGTGGATGAAATAAGAAAACAGGTTGGGGTGACGTGGAAACGAATGGCCCAGGATAGACTTGTGTGGAAAGCATTTGGAGAGACCTTCATCCAGCAGTGGATAGATAATGGTTGAATATGATGATGATATATATATAGGTAGACAGACAGGATTTTATGTGGAGATAATATAATTTCATATTAATTTTCAATGGGGGTTACAACCCCCCCACTAACTCACCCTGCGTAGGTCAGTGCCGGTGACATCACAGAATTCTAGGCCAAGAGGTTCTAGGTCAGAGTCGCCTTTACGGAAAAACCATTGTTATCATTTTTTCCAAGTTTCATCCAAAGGCGGACTGGGTTCTCTCAAAGGGCGCATAGCTTGGATTATAGGAGGGCACGAGTCCTGTATCCCATGAGGGCACACCGGCGGCCCAGCCCGCTCCTGATTTCATCTGTTTAACAAGCTGTAAATTGCATAAAATTAGAATATATTTTTCTGCTCCTAAAGTATATTTTTACACATTTTTAAGATGTATTTTTAAGGCTATTTTTAATAAAATAATAAAAATCGAATTCCCATGTTGGGGATCATACTCTCGACACAGTGTAGTGACAAGATGACGTCACTCGCCTCTTAGCCAAGATATCCAGGGTTTGAGTTCCCTTCACTCTGTGGCCATTGTTACCAGGGTTTCTTTGTTTTTTTTTTAATTCGTTTGGCAAGATGTAAATTGTTGTGTTCGATTTCCCGGTCAAGCAAAGCCACTTTTTATTTTTTCAAACTCCATTCGTTTTCTAAGTTGTAAATTGCATCAGGTAGACCTCAATTTTATGAAGGCAGCGCATACTTTTTATCGTTTTTAAGAAACATATTTCATTTTTAAGGGTACATCAAATTCATGATTTAATTACTAATTCGCCCTTGATCTGTCAACGATGAAAACAAAGTATCAATTTATACACCATTCGTTTATTTAACTCGGATTTTAAACAAAAGAAGGCTAATATAAGACTATGAAAAAAAGCCTTTATTAATAACGCTTTAAATTCATTTTTCCTTCCTAAGAAATCACACTTCTAACCCCTTTCTATTATATAACTTGCATAAATTAAAGCACATTTTTGTACAGCCAATACATCTATAACAATCTTGCTTAAGCCGATGGTTTAATTCTACTTCAGCTTTTTTAGAAATCTCTAGAATTGCTGCGACCTGTAATTCGGACAACAAGGTCAAAGGCAGGCCTGCAGACAAGCCGGGGTCAAAAGAGGCCAGTCCCCAGTTGCCCCATGCTTGTGCCACATTTTCCCCATCGGGCTATTTATATATACATAGAACAATCCCCGTTTGCTTTGTCCCAGTTGCCCCTTCATCCTGGCTACAGGCCTGGTCAATGGTTCGATTCCCGGTTCACTCAAAAAACACTTTTTATTTTATTTCCCAACTTCATTCGTTTTCTAGGCCGTGAATTGCAAGTGGATCGTATTTTTATGAACGCGAAGCATACTTTTTCCCAATTTTATGAAGCATGTTTCGTTTTTAAATCTGTTTTTGATATTTCAAATTTACGATTTAGTACTAATTCCCCCTAATAACATAAAGAAAAACAGCCTCCGATCCGTCAAGTTTAAAAAACAAAGAATATGCGCATTCAATTCTTGCTGATTTAACTCGAATTGTAAGCAATAGGAAGGCTATTCTAAAACTATGAAAAAGATACTTTATTAATAACGCTTTAAATACATTTTTCCCCTCCTAAAAAATTCTAATTCTATTCATTTTCTTTTGTCATTTGCATAAATTAAAGTACATTTTTATACAATCTACACACCCATAAGAATCTCGCTTAAGCCGGTAATCATTTCTCATTAATCTTTTTATGAAATTTCTAGCATTGCTGCGACCTTTTACCCCATTCGGGCAACCAGGTCCCGGGTTCGATTCTCCGTTCACGTAAACATCACTTATTATTATTTTTTTTTAATTTTATCCGTTTTTTCGGCTGTGAATTACATGAAATAGATTGTATTTTTTGCTTAAAAGCGACGCACATTTTTTCCATTTTTAAGTAAAAGTATGTAATCTTTAATCCATTTTTAAAGATACCTCAAATTCACAATTCAATTACTAATTTCCCCCTAATAACACAAAGAAAAAAGCTGCCTATCTACCTTAAGCTGATTACCTACCTTATTAGCTGATTATCTACCTTAAAAAACAAAGTATCATTCCAACATCAAATAGTCCAACGACTTTTACCTTAATATCTTTTATCATTTTCATTCTTAGTATACTAAAACAAGAATAAGAGGAAGTCTCAGATCTAATTTTTTTAAATCTTATTCCGTTTCTTAGTTATGGTGATTTGAAATTTTCAAAAAATGGGCGGAAGAAATTTTGGGCTTGCCTGACTGCTTTTAAACCTAGAAATCCCATCCTAGAATTGTTTGATTTGAAAATAACCCATCATGCGGCATATCATATTAAAGTATATAAAATACTGAAGAAAATGGTATTTTATTTTTGAAATATCACAACTTTAGGATGAGATTTTTAGCTTTAAAATCAGTCAGGTAAGGCGAAAATTCTCCATTTTGCAAAGTCAAACCATCACCACTAAAAAACAGAATGAGATAAAAATTAAAATTTTAGATTTAAACTCGGTTTAGACCATTTAGCAAGTTTATAAAATTTTGAGGAAATTGAAAATCATGAGGTAAAAAAATTAATCAAAATTGTACCACTTCTACTTCTCGTTATTTTAACAACCTCCTTCTGGGAAAACAGTGCTGCAGAAGCGGACAGCTTTCTCAATCACACTTTAACAATGAACAACAACAAACTAAATGAGCGAGTAGAGTCCTCTCCATTACCAACCCCGATCTTTTTTCTTTCAAACTGGCAACACGGAATATTGGGTAAAGTTTTGTTCATAGCAGTTAATAGCAATTAAAAGTGATCTAAGAATTATCCGTAAAAATAATCGGGATTAATAGCTGCTGAAAGGAAAATTCATTTTCCAAAGTACGTTAATTTTTTTCTAGATTGATATAAATAAATGAGCGATGCATGCAGGGCGATATATTTAAATCGAAATTCACATGAACTCATTTTTTTTTAGCTGTCTAGTCGTTTTTTACAATTATTCCAGGAAAACGTCTTACCTTTGTCAAAAAATTCGTCCAGACACCTGCCTTTGTCAGGAAATCCGTCCAGACTGAGGACGGATTTCATGACGAAGGCCGGAGGGTTCCCTCCCGGAACAATTACCGTGTTTGTGGGAATTTCGATTTATCCAACTTCCTTAGTTTTATCATAACCCTATGCCATATAACACAATTTTTAGAATTATGTGGGCTCTTTGAACCCAATAAATTGCAGTTTTACGTACATCGTAATATATATCATAAACATGCCCAGAAAGTTTATAAGAATGGGTTACGGGCTAATAATTGGGGAGTTACTGTGTTACAGTTCCATGTATTCAGAGCCGTGTCAAGCAGGGGGTGCAGAAAACTCCGGCATCATGATTTTGGGGGCGGCAAAAAAGCTTGAGTAAAAACGTGATTTTTTTTTTTTTTTTAAACATTATTTTAATGTGCGGTTCGTCGGTGGATAAAAAAAAAGATCTTTTGTGTTTCTCGCGACTTCCCCATCTTATCTATAAACGATATATGCCAGAAACGGAAAGGGAAAAAGATTGATCTCTCAGGATACTTAGGCATGGTGTCTACCAGGTCATTGAAGTCAAGGAAAGGTCACGGAAGTCAAGAAAAGGTAATTAAATCGATGTTATAGGTCACGGTTATGCCCTCCCCCCCTTTTTTTAAAAATTTACTTGTACATTGAATTGTAATTTTGGTACGATACTTTAACTATTTTTTTACTGGTGTAGTTATTTTCAGCTATTTTTGTAATAACTTGGCAATTTTTAGTGATTTTCAGCTATTTTTCATCATAATTTGACGATATTTAGAGGGTTTTAGCTATTTTTTTATATAGCTATTTCATCACTTGTAAAAAAATAAGGTTGAGGAACTTTTTCTAAGGTCAAGAAATGTATAAAAATAGTCAAGAAAAGGTCAAGGAACTGGGTTTCTTATTTTTAGTAGACACCCTGTTATGGAATGACCAAATACACAGTATACACGTAGGTACATATGTGGCCCTAAAACGATAAACTTCAAATAGTCTGAATACATATACCGGTAAAGGGGTAAAACTAATTATGTCCCTACTTTTTTCCCTCAAAAATGCCAAACCTTGTCCACCTTGAAGCAATTAAAGACTGAAAAAGCTGTGATAACACAAAGAACATTCTAGAAAGCTATGGACTTCAATGACGGAACTGAAATTTACTTATATTCTTCGAAAAATAGAAAACAGAAAAGGCGGAAGGAAATATAGCTGTTCTTGTCCAGAACACCAAAAACTACTGTCAATGAATCTACTTAAAAAACTTAGTAACCTAATAATTAAGATTTATTAATACTTTTATTTGTGGTGAACTCATGACTGATTTGAAGACCTGATGAAATTGAAGTCCCCACCTGTGTGAGTCACTTTAAATTTTCTCAATTAATTTTCAGTGTTTGCCATGTGATTTAAATAAGAAGCATAATCATAGGGATCATGGAATGTTTTGTGATGTGGGAATGTTCAAGTATTACATAAGCAATATTTTGGCCATTTTATACCCTCCTCCCCCTCGTAAGCAAAAATTAACATTGGCTAACATAGGAAAATAAGCACAACAGCAACCCCCTCCCACAAAGATGCTTATGTAATACTTGAACTCTCCCTGTCGGCTTTAGACTTAAAAAAGTTGACTGAAATTACAGTACATAGGTAGGTAACGAACCTACCAAAACATCAATTAACCTATTTAGGTTAAAAAATTATTAAAGTGAAAATTTATTGGTGTCATTGCACAACACGTTACCTACTGAATTTTTTCAAGTGTTGCCAAAAAATTACTGGCAACAGGTAAAGTGACCAGCTGCCATGATTACGGCATTTGTAATTTTTGTGAATCAATGAAGGGGTAGCGGGAGGAGACCCTGTCCTCTCCCACCTCCACACACTTCCTAGTTTTGGGGACTTTTCGTTAATTCAAGTTGTTTTATAGAAGACACAGGACATGGAAATTCACAATAGTTTATTTTACATTGAGAAGTAATAGAATTGTTATATTATATATATATAAACTCGTGCTAGACTGATGGCACTTTTTGGCCGTTGGGCTGATGCCGATTGTTCAACAATTCAAAAGGCTGATGGCCAATTATTTTTCTTTTTCAATGGCCGATTTCAATGGGAAAAAATTGCTTTAAACCATTAAAACATTTGGAATGAATGTCAAAACTGTATCATCATTTGATTCATTTTATTCTTGTTCCACAAATCAAGAAAGCTATGAACTATATATATATTTTGTTAATTTTGTGTTTCATGAATGTAATTTGCTTTTGTTTATTACAATGCAAAATCCAGAATGTGCAGACAGTACATTACATTGGTAAATACTGCTTTTGGTTTATTTACATATAGGCTAATATAAAATAATTACATGAAATAGTTCATATTAGAATATATTGTTTTCTTTTATTTATGGTGCATCAATGAATGTAGTAAGTTTTAAATACACATACAGTAAAGAAAAGAAACAGTTTTGCAACTTTAAATTCCCAATACTTAAAAACTGGAAACAAATTAAAGGAAAAGTGAAAAGATAAAGCTGCAAATTACACTAATATCTGAAATTAAGAATTTGCAGGTTTTTATTTAAGAAAACCAAAATACTTAAACGCAACCTCAATAGTTGTGTAAGACAAAAGTGTTTAATCATATAGCAGATGGTTTACGAAATTACAAAATATCTTTGTATGAAACTTTGTCTTCCTTTTATTTTAGAGTGCCATATATATAGCATAACCCAGATTAATATTACTAGCAAACAAAAGATTTTTATTCTCTGTAAAACTCATTTTTTGAATTGTAGAATAGGCTTTTAAGACACTAATGAATTTACCAATCACATTAACAACACTGAGTTTGAAGGATTCATGAAGGAATGGAACTAATCGAATATCACTTTGATATTCTTTTGAGATAGGTTCGACTACTGCTATTAAAGATTAAAAAAATTTTAATTCTGCTTCTAGAAGGGGATCTCCCACAAATGAACAAATTTTATTAAAAATTCATGTAACATAAACTTGCTTTGTCATTTTTTGTGCCATCAACAAACTTTTGACATTAAGTATATGATGTCAAAAGCAGCTTGTGCCACCTTTCCATTTTGCAGCCAGCAGATTGTACAAAACTTTTGAAGAAAGTTCTTCCAACTGGGGCCCTGCGGTGGCGCAGTGTGGTAACGCGTTCTCCTATTGCGCGGCTAATCCGGGTTCGACTCCCAGCAGTGCAAAAAGAACGCTTACTCAGAGATCTCATAAAGATCGCACTGCTCACTGTAGTCCGGGGTTTGGTTCCCTAGGCCTTAAGAGGTTCGGATTCCTCGGAAAACAGTAGGTCCCGGCGCAGCATGACCACTGTAGTCTTTGAGCCGTAAAACCAAAAAACAAACAAACAAACATCTTACAACGGAACCTCGAGAACTGTCTGAGCTCGATTTTTCTGAATTTCGGTTTATAGGCCAATATGACCGAGTAAATGAAAGATCCAAAATCAAATTTGGCCCAATCGACCTGGGGGTCGAGCTACGGCCCACTGAAAATAGAGCTCACCCTACGATGATGCTTCGCTGCATGACAGGTGAAAACAGTGTTTTGGCGTGCTGGGTAAGCATTAGGCGTCAAACATTATCGTAGGAAAAAAATAACACATATGAATAAAATATAGCATATATTTATAATAGCCATTTTAGTTGTACCTGAAATAATTATACATTGTGTATACTGGTGTAAAAGTAAAAAATATTTGAAGATTTTGCCTTACTTTTGCATAACTGACAAATTTTGAGATCATTTTTGGCGAAGAACTCGAAAAAGCTGCCTGGTACGTAAATCAGTCTTGAATAAATAAGACGCGATCCTTCAATTTTCAAATCAGAAGCAATCATCACTTGCCTGTGCTTTCATTATTTTTGACCTTTTTAATTTTTTTGTTGGAAAGCGTGGAATTTCAAGCCTTATTTGTCACCATGTCTTCCTTTTCCACCATATCAACATACTTGTTTCGCGTTGTTTGTGAAAAATACACAAAGCAAGCCGATTTTGTATCAGATTATAAGATGGATATTGAGAAAGAAATATTTACATTTGCTGAAATTTTGATAAGCAGATTAACATATGAAATGAATGACGAGAATACATTTGATATCACTCAAAGAATTGTCAACAGTAGTAGCTAATTGCATTACAAAATGAGTAATGTTTCCTCTTACAGTTTTCGTTTGAGCAGCATAATGTTTTCTAAATGTTTACTATTTTGTGACATTCTAAAATATTAGTATAAACACTGTTGGACTTTATAAAATTCAACTTGCCATTAATATTGGTTTCAGGAGCGTAAATGTTCTCAATCCTGGAACAGCCATATTTTCTAGAACAAGTACATTTTCGTATTTCTAGGAACAAGGATATTTTTATATTTCCGGGAACAACCGGGTAGTTTCGGCAACAAAATGTGGTGTATCGAGTGTAAAAACGTAGTAACTTTATTTCCACATTTAAGACATTATATAGTACTAAAGTGTTCCAAAAGAGAAAAAATAAAAATACATTAAAACAAACACGTGACATTAAAGCATGAGCATCTAGATTAGTTCATCTATTAATAAGAAACCATAACGGTGATCATCTATGTGACAGAGTACAAATTACATGTGCACTTTAAATATATTGTTGCATTTATTTGTATAAATGATTAATCCACATACAAATATTACTAGTAACTATAACTGGAATAAAATTGGTTTACAAAGTATACATATTAGAAGCCAAGGGTGCCTATATGGGATGGGCAGAGGGGTGGGGCCCTCCTAGCCATTTAAAAACTTGATTCGCCGGATTCTGCTGTGCATGTACTTTTAAAAGTTTTGCAGTCACATCATTACTAATTGCCAAGCAATATCAATTACTTTTGTAATATTTCAGTATCTTGTACATTCACAATAATGTCTGACAGCCTTGAAGAGGTGGTAATAGGTTTTCTTAGCCAACTATAAAAGTACTCATGTGGGAGCCCATGTTAGGCGATAACTGTAATTGAAAAGGCCAGTAACTATAAGTGTAAGCAGAAAGGTCATAAGGAAGGTTATAGACATACTGGATTGGGGGTACAGAGCTACAACTATGTTAATACATTTTTATATACATTATTATATTATTCCTATATTACTACACATATTTATATACAAAATTTTATTGCAATGGGAGTTACAACCCCCATCATATTCCCCTGTGTATGCCAGTGATTGCAACATACAAGAGAAAAAAAAAAATTGGAACACTGTACTGGCCTATAATATCTATCTACTCGTATACATCACCAGATTCACCAGACCAGATGACAAAACCTATCTGAAATTATAGTGTGTTGGCAGTATTTGCAATATATCAGCCCTGTTCAGTTTATATTGCTTAGCATTCTCAACATATGAAAATTTATTTCCTGATACTTTCTTCAGGTAAGAAATAGTGAAGCTCTTTTTTTCAATTCCTTCTATTAGCTCACACTCTCCCTATATATATTATATCTTGTTCAAATTTTCAATCGTTAATAAAATACTTTCTATCCATCCAATCAAGTTCAAATAAATTTTTTTAAACTTGTAGTGGATGACACTTGATGTTAATACAGTTTTTTCAAATATTAATTCATTAATTAAATTTAAATGATTTTTTTTTTGCTTTCCTTTGGTGTATTTGGCGATTAATGCTTGCCGCCAATTACAGCCAAATGTCGCCAAAATTGCTTTTCGCAATTTTTCCCTTTCTTCCCTTTTATTTGAGCAGCGCATTGAAGGAATTGACTTTAAAAAAAAATTTTTTTATTATACTTTTATTTATGCTGTTTATAACTGAACAAAGGTGTTTTTTTTCCCTCTGTAACTTTTGCCAAAGTGAATTTTCACACAAGAACTTTCCGTTCCACTGGATCATCAACATCTGACTGAGAACATTTTAAAATGAGGTCTGGTCTTGGAAATCCGAAATTTCTGTAAAAATGCAATTCAGAATTGCAACAAATAATTGCATGCATACTTTGTATTCCTTTGACTTCCTTTGCTTTTGACCAGTCTATAAGTTTAGACTCTGTGTCAATTTGCTCTTGCATTATCAGCTTAACAGTAACTTTAGACATAACTTTAGCAGCAACAATGACAAAATCTGTTACTGTTTAAACCATTTCTCTCGGGGCCCGGTACTTCTGCATACACTCAAGATTTGCTGAATCACAGATTCCATCAACTGCACCTTTGCCATCAGATGTAATAGCATACTTCCAATTAATGTTATAAAATTTGTGTTCGAATTGTAAGTTTAGTTTATGTAAAAGGTATGCCATATATTTGTTCTTAAATTCACTTAATGGTCCATCAGTCCAAATAATTAATTTTGATTTGCGTTCAGGTTGAATTACATTTAGGAGGTTAGTTAAAAATACAATAACTACGCTTTTGGTTTTATCATTTGTGTCTGAAACTATAGGAAAACATTTAGCATCATAGAGTGCCTCTATAAATAAAGTAGCACTTTTACGACTCCATAATACTGACTGCACCTCTCCTTACTATTCACATGTAGGCTGCAATTCATTGCAAAATCAAGTTGTAGCACCGAACTGTTCTTTCTGTCATTTTCAAATGCAGAGGCCTGAATTCATTTAACACAGACATGTTATTGAAAATCTGGAAGAACTACTTTAATTTCATGTAATACTGCTGCTTCACAACCATCATGAAATCTGTTAATTTTTTCCAGATGATATAAGTAAATTAACTTTGCATTGTGATAAGAAAGTATTTGCTGTACTAATAAGTTGCCTATAATCGTAAATGCAAGTTTATATTATGTATGTGACATCAAGATTGTGTTCAATGGAAGTTGAATAGTAAAAAATGAGACACATAATGCTTTTTAATGTATTATGTAATAGTAGTTATGTATTAAAATTGGATTGCTATATCGGAAAAATTAAAATAATCATTAAGAGTGTAATTAATTCTCAAAAAGATAAATGTTTAATACATGCATTTCAAACCTTCAATTTTAGTCTTAGATCATTTTTGACATGAATACAAGTAATGTCATGGAAAAGAACATCTTAACATAAAATGATGAGAGTCACCTACTAAAATTTTTTTTTAAAATCAGCTCTGGTTTCAAATACTATAGAATGGCCCATATCCTGTAATTTACATAGCTCTACAGCAAAATCTTCATGGTGTTGCATTTTTCCAGTGAAATGATGCATTACCAAAATTTTTCATCGTCTCAAATGTAATTATCTTTATGTTGGGCTTACAGATGTGTCTGTTATTTCACTATCAAGAAAATACTCCATTACCAATTGTTAATTTATGCAATAAAAAAATTTATACATATATATTTTACCATTTCAGTTATCTGTTAAGATTGAGCATGTGTATTTTTTACTTTGCCGATTCCTTTGTTTTTCCATTTGCAGTTTCTGATCGCTGAGTGCATTACTGAAATCTGTCAGCCATAGACTTTGCCAAGATGAGACAGTGAGTTTCCCTGAGTAAGATCTTCTATTTTGAGCCTTACGTTGACAGATACTTGGTTATTTTAATTGATTTAGTAGCTTTGAAGGCTTCAGTATATGAGGTGTAGTTCTACACCAGTTCCTCTTCCATGGATTTATTTGGCGACATAAAGAACACTTACTAAACTAGTTCTTAAAATAAAAACTATTGTACTTTCCAAAACTAGCATATAAGGGAACTTGAGTATTTATTCTTATTGGGAAACCTGTAGGAGTGGCATATATGGTAAAACATTTTAGATGAAAACCATATATGTAGCGATGCACTTGGTATGCAAATACTGGAGCACAGATGTTTAAATGTGTGATGAGCTATTGATCAAGCATTAACTTATTGTATTCAAAAATAGTTGGAATCTTACTAATTTATAGATCTACATGTTCTTGAAGCATTTATATAGCTGTGCTATATTTAGCATTATATATCGCTTAGTTCATCATTTATATAGCTGAGCTGTTTATTGGTGGGGAATATTAACAAACATTTTAATAAAAATATAGCATAAAGGGGAATTGCAACAAAATGGATACCAGTGAAAATTCCTTTAAATGTGGGGTTTGCAGCAACACATTTGCTTCTATGGAGTCATCCACAAATTGTGAAGAACTTCATATGAGGAGGGAGAAGCACCTTGAACTTGAAACATACAAAATACCTACTCAGTTGCCAAATCTTAATATTTATGAAAGGAACCAAACAGGTGAAAGTGTTATAGAATCAAACGTATGCCATGAGATGCTTTCTCAGATATCAAGTCTAAAAACAGATGAACGAATTCATACTGATGAAAAAACAATTAAATGTGAGGTGTGTCATAAAACACTTTCTTCTGTTTTAACTCTTACAGCACACATAAGAATTCATACGGGTGAAAAACCTTTTAGCTGTCAGGTATGCCATAAAACATTTTCTCTGTCGTCGACTCTTAGGAGACACAAAAAAATTCATACTGGTGAAAAGTCTCATAAATGTGGAGTATGCAATAAAGCGTTTTCTTGTAAATCAGTTCTTACAAATCACATAAGAATGCATACTGGTGAAAAACCTTTTGTCTGTGAGGTATGCCATAAAACATTTTCTTGGGCAGCAAAACTTAAGATACACAGGAAAGTTCATACGGGTGAAAAACCATATGAATGTGAAGTATGTCACAAAACGTTTTCTCATTCATCAAGTCTGAGTTGCCATCGAAGGACTCATACTGGTGAAAAACCTTATGTTTGTGAAGTGTGCCACAAAAGTTATTTTCAGTCCGCTCAACTTCAAGAGCATAAAAGAAGTCATACTGGAGAAAAGCCTTTTAAGTGTGATGCATGTCCGAAAACATTTTATAGTTCGTCACATCTTAACAGACACAAAAGGAGTCACACAGGTGAAAAGCCTTTTGCATGTAAAGTGTGCCACAAAACGTTTTCCCATTCATCACATGTTAGCAGACACAACAAGATTCATACTGGTGAAAAACTATATGAATGTGAAGTGTGCCACAAAGCATTTACTTACGAATATGAACTTAATGGACATAGAAGGGTTCATACAGGTGAAAAACCTTTCGAATGTGACGTATGCCACAAAGCATTCTCTCATACAGCACAAGTTACCAAACACAAAAAAATTCATACTGGTGAAAAACCTTTTGAATGTGAAGTGTGTCACAAAGCATTTGCTCGTAAATCAGATCTTAAAGGGCATAGAAAGATACACTTGAGTAAAAGGCCTTTTGAGTGTGAGGTATGTCACAAAACATTTACTAGTTCATCAAATCTGAAACGTCATGGAAGAATTCATATCAATAAAAATGCTTTTTGAACGTGAAGTGTTTTCAGTGAACATTTTCTCATTCATCATCCCTTAAATAATGTAAAAGTAGTCTTTCTGAATGGAAAACCTACAGTCTCCTTGGTTCGTGTTGGCTATCTCAATAATTTGGAACAATGTCAGTTTTGCTCTTCCACTATTATAACTGCGAGCAAAATGGTCCGGTCGTATAGCATATCGAACTAAACCAGGGATTTTCTTGAACAAGGACCTCCTTTAAATCCTTTTGTATAGTGCCGACATCATAAAATTTAAAATCTTAACCAGGGTTCATTCAGATGCTTAATTTAGTTAAATTATTTTTAAGGGCCCTCTGAAAAGTGCTTGATATTTTATGAATTTGGATTAAAGTGATTAATTTTTAAATTAATAAGGTTTGATGGGGAATTATTCTCTTTTACAACCATTTTCTAAAACATGTTTATAACGTGGTTCATACTTTTTTTGTAGAATTAAAATTAAGCACCTATAATGCTTGATGATCACATGAAAGTGGGGAGGGTTGGGATTTTTAAATTGAATCCAAGGACAGTCATATGTACATGTGTTTTTGTTATACTTTACGCATGCACACATATATATGTGTATGTATGCATTTCATGCTTACTAGCTTATTATAAATAACTTTTATAGCCTAAAACCACTGCCTAGAAATTAAGGTTGATACTCTACTCGCATAAATATTCACAAAAGTTTTATGGTGATTCACCAGTACCCTTGGATTTCCATATAATCCAGTGTTTTGGAACCAGTTTTTGCCATCGGAACACTTAAAGCTTGTAAGTGCGAAACCACAGTATGCGCTTAATAAGGGACATTACCCAGTATGTACACGCCGATGGTGAAGAAACTTTTGTCACTGAAACTTTGTCTCTGAAAATGAACAATGATGCCAATTTTATTGGCAACCATCAACTTTAAGGTGCTTAAAACAATTAGTTTACTTATTTCAACTATTGTTCACGTCCATCATTGACACAGAAGCGCAATCTCTAAACTTTGATATTGTAATGAAATGTAACTTGAATTTCAAAGATAAATTAATATAACTATGTACAGGTAACAAAGACTGATCCACAAAATTGTTTCAGTGAGGTGTGGGTGTGTGTTAATCATTGTACATTTTGTTGAATTTTTTGTATTTTGCCCTGACACTGATTTTATGTATATTAGTTTAATTCTACTTTGGGGCGGGAAGGTGATGGGACGCTCCCCTGTATCCTGCATTGACAGGCATACCCTACGTATTGTTAGAGTTCCCCCTTCCCCCCGATGAGCAGTGAAAGCTACATTTTTTTGGTTTAAAAATGTATAGGTCTAACACACTAACCTGCGTATCTCGGCAATGTATATGCTTCCTATACATGCATACGTGTGCCTTGCCCATTGGCGTAACTAGCTAATTTATCTGGGATGGGCATGATCCTTCTGTCTGATCCCCAGTATGTACCTGCTGATGGTGATGAAACTTTTATCACGTATGTATGTATAGGAAGCATATACATTACTGAGATATGTAGGTTAATGTGTTAGATCTATATATTCTGAAACTAAAAATGTAGCTTCACCATTGGGGATTCTAACAATATGTAGGGTATGCCTGTCAAAAGAGGATACAGGGGAGCATCCCTGCTTCCTTTTCCGAAATTCAATTTACATTTCATTACAATATCAAAGTTTGGAGATTATGCTTCTTTGTCAATGATGGACGTGAACAATAGTTGAAATAAGTAGACTAATTTTTTTAAGCACCTTAACGTTGACGGTTGCTGACAAATTGGCATCATTGTTCATCATTTTCAAAGTACTTTCAGTGATAAAAGTTCCTTCACCATCGGTGTGTACAAATTGGGTAGTGTCCCTTGTAAGTTCCCTATGTGTGTTTATACATATATATGAATGCACATAGTGTAAAATATATGTATGTATATATGCACACACACACATATGTAAAATCTTCAACGTTATTGAATATTAGAACATTGAAAATGTATAAACTCTGAATGCGGAATATCACAATCATAGCCCCATTAGCAACCCAGAAAAAGGATGGGAGCTCTGGGCCCTCCGATATGGCCCTGACATGTGACATTTCAAGTGCTCTCACATACTCGCTCTGAATAAGGAATATCATAATCGTAACTCTAATAGTAGCCCAGAAAAATGGTGGGG
>QLNU02015270.1:5082685-5096879 GCA_006491805.2 Dysdera silvatica | reverse complement strand
AAGTTCAATTGTTGAATTAGTGAATTTATCTGTAATATTCAATTAAAAGATTATGCTTGTACTTTTTTCAATTACCAGTCTCGATGGAATGAACGCTATTTTTAATATTACAATGTTATGTCATAGTAAACTGGAAATGTTAGAAACATTCCATGCAGGATAAAACGTCTAAGAAATTATCAAATATAAGGTAAAATCTTTGAAACGTGTGAAGCTTTTAGAAGAACAAGAGTGGGACAAAGAATATAATATGTTATAAGTATGCTTGTTCACCAGTGAGAAAGAAGTGGGTAGGATAGGGGGTCTTCAACCTTTCAGGACCGAGGGCCACACCAATAAATTCTGAAGCATCTGTTGGCCACTCATCTAAATTATTTATTAATAGCTTACTTGTATTTTAATGGTATATAATATTTTCTTAACACTAAGTTGGTCGGAGCATTTTTTATATATATTCAGAATCTTTTTAATATACTTGATATTTTTTATTTACGATGATTTAACAAAGTACAGTACTAGTATATAATATTACAAGCCAAATTCAGTAAGGTACTTCGGTTTGGGGTACTCTGGGTTCTTTGTTGAAGGCATCATTAGAATAAATTAGGCTGGAACTTTTACATTTATCCATTTTTTTACATAATTATTTTAAAACTTTGATATTAAAGGCGATATTATTTTAAATTTTTTAAAAAACTGACTATTTTAATAATTTATTAAAACATAATTATTTTGTAATTATTTTAAAACCTTAAAACAAGCTCGCGGGCCACAAAAATTTTGTTGGTGGGCCACTCATGGCTTGCGAGCCATGGGTTGAAGACCCCTAGGGTAGGAGAACATAGCATGGAGATGTATGAATTTTTCAATGTCTAAATATGTTATTTTGCCATAAATCTTACTGAAAATGCATTGTATATAGGGGAGTATTTGTACATGAATAAAGAATTATTTTTCATTTGTTGTATAAGGTGTTTTCATTTTGTTCAGTGATAAGTGGTTTTTTATGTATATTATTGAATATTAGTACTGTGTAACTTCGATTTAACGATTTGTTTTTATTGGTCTGGATTGAGTTACGTTGAATCCAGTGTTATATTTTCTTTAATTTAACATTTGCTTTCCCCGATCTGCAGTAGAATTTCAGTTAGAAAATAAACTTCAGTTGAGTTCACTCAACTTCAGCGAATGTTGCTTTACTGTGTGTGTGAAGAAGTATTTACTATGTTTTGACATCAACAATGATCTTTTAGATGCATTTGAAGAAATCGAAAAAGCAATGTTAATGCCAACTGCAAAGAGCAATCATAACATATGTCAAAGATTTCTTTTCAAAGTAATAATTACATATGTACTTGTGTCTTGAATGAAAAGGTACTGGATAGAAACACATGGAGGAAATTGCCATATGAAGTGTCCAAGGGTCGGACACAACTGAATGGATAACAACAACCAGCATCTTATGTTTATTAAAATTTGCTAAGTAAATGCACAAAAGAATGGAAAAGTGAAAACTTTAATATTGGAATGAAAAGAACACGTTCCAGTTAACGATGGAAGATGTTAGATAAGTCAGCAATCAGTCTTTTATTAAAACTGTCAATGACATTTGTGTTTAAATGCACATCTATTGCTGCAGTAGCAGCGATAATGTTGCCTTTAAGGTCCTGAATTGTTTGTAGGTTGTTGCCATACACTTTTTCTTTCAGATAACCCCACAGAAAAACAATTGACATCCATGGCTTCCAATGCATCCCACAAAAAACGTATAATCATTCCTCGATATCGAATTCCATTGACAATAGCATCGTCTTCAAAGAAATATGGACCAGTCACACTCTCTGCCCAAAAACCACAACACCCTGTTACCTTTTGGTATGCACTGGAATACATCTTGTGAATTTTCTGTTCTCCATATTCGACAGTTTTGTTCTTTCACATATCTA
Source organism: Dysdera silvatica (assembly GCA_006491805.2). Lineage (NCBI taxonomy): Eukaryota > Metazoa > Arthropoda > Arachnida > Araneae > Dysderidae > Dysdera > Dysdera silvatica. Next base: position 5,094,933 of record QLNU02015270.1, on the reverse strand, counting down.
CCCAGGTGGAAATGAACTTTGTCGGACTGATCGCTTGCCGCAATTCCATAAGTGGGGTCACTTGTCTGACATCTTCCATTGTTAACTGAAACATATGGTCTTTTCATTCCAATATTAAAGTTTTCACTTTTCCATTCTTTTATGCATTTTTTTAGAAAATTAAAAGTAACATTGAAATTTGAACACTCTATAGTTTATCTTTTCTCTAGGTTTTTTTTTATGATTATTGTTTAGTTTTTTTCAATGCAGTTCTCTAATAGAGATTTCCACACCTGGATCCTAGCGATAATTATATTATTATTGTCCACCTTCAGAACTAGCCAAATCTGACACATCTACTAGTGATATTTTACTTACATAAACGCTTGTAGTCTTAACAACAAAATAACTTTATTACAACATTTAATATCTATTAAAATATTTGTAGATATTGTCTGTTTCTTGGAGATGTGGTTGTACCCCAATTTTTTAGTACATTTAGAGCCCTACGAAAGGATATCGGTCGCATTAATAGTTGTGGTGTCACGATCTTTGTTCACAGGCAGCTGTCATTTACAATTATTCCTAACTGGGGCGGTATTTACCCAGATATTGGTGACTGTACTTTCACATGGCATTTACATTACTGCAGTCTATAGGCCGACAAATGGGAATATCTGGAACTTCCTCCATTTTCTTCAGTGAATTATTGATTTTACTTCTTATTTGTGTGGGCACTAAAATACTTCTCTTGGGTGACTTTAACATAAATGTTGGTATTCAAAGTACAGTTTAAAATAGATTCTGAGACATTATTCAGTTTTATGGATATGTATGTACTATTAAATTGCCTACAAGAATTACACTATCTTCTCATTCAATTTTAGATCTATGTATAACAAATGTAAATTACACAAATTCAGGCATTATTGACTTCCACCCGAGTGATCACCTGCTGAGCTTCATTCTTTTTAATGTTCATAATTTAAACATAACCAGAAAAAAATATTTTTTATCAGAATTTTCAGCCACTAATGTAACCTCATTTGAAAAAACATTGAATTCTGATAATTGATTGCTAACCTTGAATGCTAATAATGCAAATGACACTTATTTCTTTTCCGTTTTTAAATCCTTATATATCTAATTTTCTAGTTATTTGAGTTTTAAAGAGTAGACGTATAAGAAAGCCATGAATTACAAATGTTACTTAGGAAGAACAGTATTAAAAATAAATTATTCTCCAGATTTTTAAAAACTAAATTGCCAGAGCATTTCTTAGCTTTCTGTGGCTTTCGAAATAGACTAACAGATTAAAATTGGCTGAGAAACAATAAGTAAATTTTTTATTAATTCAGATACAAAAAAAAAATTGACTCTCATTTGATGCATCCCACCTAGTTTCTGCATTAGTATGATGTAAAAACAAACCACCTCTATGCAGCCCTATAATGAAACCTCAAGGTTTTATTGATGGCAAACGAAGAATGACTATACTCAAATAAGTGATACATTTGACAAAACTGGCGAAAATAACATCTTAATAGCATTTGCCCTTAATTTATACAAATAACACAATTGTGACTTTAAATTCTCAAAAGATAGCACAACAGATCAGTTTTTCCCCTTTCATCTTGCTTACTAATTACATAATCAACTTGTAACTATGATTATTAGCAGAACTTGTCTACTTATGTATACCCTGTAATTTACATAGTCTACAGCAAAATCTTCATGGTGTTACATTTTGTCAGTGACATGGTGCATTATCAAAAATTTTCAACCTTTCGAATGTTATTACTTTTATTCTGGTCTTACAAATGTCTGTTATTTAACTACCAAGATAATACTTCATTATGAATTGTTTATTTGTGCTATAATTTTTTTTTTATATATTCCCATTTCAGTTATTTACTAAGTTTGAGCATGTGTATTTTTTATTTTGCCGATTCCTTTATTTTTCCATTTGCAGTTTCTGATTGATGAGTACATGATCGAAACCTCTCAATGATAGACTTTGCCAAGATGAAACATTGAGTTTCCTGGAGTAAGATCTTCCAAATTGTGTCTTATATTGACAGATACTTGGTAATTTTAATTGATTTAGTAGCTTTGAAGGCTTCTATATATGAGGTGTAGTTTTACACCGGTTTCTCTTCCATAAATTTATTTGGCAGCATAAAGAACGTTTAGTAAACTAGTTCTTAAAAGCTCCCATACTTTCCTAAAATAGCACATAAGAAAACTTGAGTATTTAGAGTATTTATTCTTATGGAAAATCCTTTATGAGTGGCTTATATTGTAAAACATTTTAGATGAAAAATGTATGTGAAGATTCACAGAAAATCATTTATGTAGGAAATACTTAATTTTGCGAATACTGGAAGATTGATGTTTAAATGTGTGGTGAGCTTTTGATCAAGCATTAACTTATTATATTTGAAAATAGTTAAAATCTTGCTAATTTACGGATCTGGATGTTCCTGAAGCATTTATATAGCTGTGGTATATTTAGGAGTATATATAGCTGAAATGTTTATTGGTGGAAAACATTACAAAACATTTTAGTAAAAAATTAGCAAAAAAGAGAATTGCAACAGGATGGATACCAGTGAAAATTCCTTATAGTGTGGGGTTTATAACCAAACATTTTCTTTTATGGAGTCATCCACAAATTGTGAAGAAATTCACATGAGGAGGGAGAAGCCCATTGAACTTGAAACACATAAAATATCTACCCTGTTACCAAATCTTAATATTTATGAAAGAAACCAAACAGGTGAACGTGTTATTGAATCTAACGTATGCCATGAGATGTTTTCTCAGATATCACGTCTTAAAACAGATGAACAAATTCATACTGATGAAAAACCTATTAAATGTGAGGTGTGTCATAAAACACTTTCTTCTGTTTTAACTCTTACAGCACACATAAGAATTCATACTGGTGAAAAACCTTTTAGCTGTGAGGTATGCCATAAAACATTTTCTCTGTCATCAACGCTTAGGAGGCACAAAAAAATTCATACCGGTGAAAAACCTCATAAATGTGGAGTATGCCACAAAGCATTTTCTTGTAAATCAAATCTTACAAATCACATAAGAATGCATACTGGTGAAAAACCCTTTGTCTGTGAGGTATGCCATAAAGCATTTTCTCTGGCAGCAAAACTCAAGATACACAGAAAAATTCATACTGGTGAAAAACCATATGAATGTGAAGTATGTCACAAAACATTTTCTCATTCATCGAGTCTGAGTTGCCATCGAAGGACTCATACTGGTGAAAAACCTTACGTTTGTGAAGTGTGCCACAAAAGTTATTTTCAGTCAGCTCAACTCCAAGAGCATAAAAGAAGTCATACCGGTGAAAAGCCTTTTAAATGTGACGCATGTCCAAAAACATTTTATAGTTCGTCACATCTTAACAGCCATAAAAGGGGTCACACAGGTGAAAAGCCTTTTGCATGTAAAGTATGCCACAAAGCTTTTTCCCATTCTTCACGTCTTAGCAGACACAACAAGATCCATACTGGTGAAAAACCATATGACTGTGAAGTGTGCCACAAAGCATTTACTTATGAATATGAACTTAATGGACATAGAAGGGTTCATACAGGTGAAAAACCTTTCGAATGTGAAGTATGCCATAAAGCATTCTCTCATACAGCACAAGTTACCAAACACAAAAGAATTCATACTGGTGAAAAACCATTTGAATGTGAAGTGTGTCACAAAGCATTTGCTCGTAAATTAGATCTTAAAGGGCATAGAAGAATACACTTGAGTAAAAGGCCTTTTGAGTGTGAGGTATGTTACAAAACATTTGCTAGTTCATCAAATCTGAAACGTCATAGAAGAATTCATATCAATAAAAATGCTTTTTGAATGTGTAGTGTTTTCAGCGAACTTCTCAATCATCATCCCTTAAACAATGCAAAATTAGTCTTTCTGAATGGAAAACTTAGTGTCTCCTAGGTTCATCTTGTCTAGTTCAATAATTATGGAAAATGACAGTTTTGCTATTCCAGTATTACGACTGCAAGCAAAATGGTCTGGTCATATAGCATATTTGAACTAAACCAGTGATTTTCTTGACCAAGGACTTTCTTTAAACCCCTTTGTATAGTGCAGACATCATAAAACTTAAAATTTAAGACCTTAAAGTGAATCACATTTTTAAAGTTAGTTATCGAAGAGCTTTAAATTTGGAAGAGAGAAATAAATGGACACATTTCTTATATGTTTATTAAACTGATTACATTTAAATTATAAAATATAATGACACTATGAAACATCAAATTGATTTATGTGAAGGCTGGCGCTTCACTTCACTACAAGTTTCGTTATATAGTCAAAACCACTTAAAACAAAACTGAATGGAAGCTGAAGCCATGAAAATTTCCATATATATACTCGAATTTCAATGTAGGTTCATCAAAAAAGAATAACAGGATTACAAAAGCGTACCATAGAAAACAAACCATGCATATGGTTGTTGTATTAAAATATTAAGAAATGTCTAGAGTCACAGAAGAACCTCAGCATATTTTGGTATGTCCACCATTAGTATTCTCAACAGACATCAAAACCATCAATTTCATGCGATGTTTTCTGAGACACAACCATAGTTGTAATCGTAGATATGATTCAACATCGTAAGTGGCTGAGATCAGTAATGTCTTCACTGTACACAATGTTCTTTATGTATCCTCCAAAAGAACTCCAACAGGATAAGATTTGGGCATCATGAAGTTCACGATTTGGGGAACTTCTCATTAAAGGCTTTAGAACTTTTCATTAAAGGTAGGGAGAAATGGGGAGGAGCACTATCCTCCATAAAGTATATATTATTGCCAGTTTCTGCCACTAAATCTGCAATTTGTGGAAAGGTATAAACTTCCAACAAATCAAGATAAACATCTCCAGTAATGTTCTCCGTGAAGAAAAAGGACCCAACATGACAAGATTGTCAACCAGGCTGCACCCAATACGAACGTGCTAATAACGAAATACGAAAAAGTGAAATAAATACGAATGTGCTAATGAATTTCAGTGGATTGCTGTGATCCCCAAATTCAACAATTATGCCGATTATTGAACTTTAGTTCTTTCACTACGTTTCGATACAAGAATTGTGTGGATATGTATGTTTAATAACTTTTTGAGTGATAAGGTTTTGTAATACTGTCATTGTTTCTTGATCACCCTGTATATCCATACCGGCTGATAAATATAACAAAGTTTAGGTGAACATGACAAAACTTTTTTATATAAGCTGGTCACACCATCTACCAGACTCAATATTTGAAAGTTGAAGTTTTTGAGTTCCACTATGTTATACAACTGCTTTCTATATCTTTAAGGTAAAGGAGCTGAGAATGTTTTTCCGTAAGTGTATGCAGAAAGTTCGTAAGTAGGATTATAGGCTCAATGGGGAGGTTACAGAGCTGAAACTCATATGTTCCTACGTTAAATATATAAATTTTCATTGCTATGGGTGGAGGGGTTAGAACCCCATCAACCTCCCCCCCCCCCTGCATATACCAATGGATTTTCCATACAAGTATTGCCATTATGAAAAGCAGCACTTCCATGACTCTCATTGACATTTCTGGAAAATGGCCCTGTAGTGTTAATGCATTTGCTTAGTGTGCTGCTAACCCAGGTTCTATTCCCAACAGTGCCAAAATAAAGACTCACTAACTGCTCATTACAGTCTGGAGGTTGGTTCCCTAAGCCATAAGAGGTTGGGATTCCTTGGAAAACTGTAGATCCCATTGATTCCCTAAGCCATAAGGGGTTAGGATTCATTGGAAAGTTGTCGGTCCTAGTGCAGCATAACCCTTGCTATCCTTGTTCCGTAAAACTCACAACGAACATTTCTGAAAAATCTGCTTATGAGTTAACCCTGAAATTTGAAGTTCCTGGAACTGCAATTTCAGAGCACCATCTGTGGAACTTTCTGTGAACTTGTCTTTTTCTTCTACTGCAATCACTTCTAAATTCATAGGTATTAGCTGAACGTGGATTTTTAATCCAGTTTTTGTTTGAATTGGAAACAGTAAAATAATCATGGAAACTGCACTGAAAATCTTTCAAATGTCATTCAATGAGTCTATCGATCCTTCTTAGAGATCTCCTTCACCGGATTCATTCAATTTTACAAGGAAATTTTTGATATTTGGAAATGTTTCATGCTTTATGTTTAATAATAAAGCGATAATGCCACAGTTTAAAATTTTCATTACTGCTTCGATTTTGTCTTCAATTTAAACTTTTACGCATATTTTTTTCTTTCTCCAGTTCCTAAAAACATACAAAAAAAAACCCATAACACTGAAAAAGTTCAATGTTAAATATTCCACAAATCAGTCTTTCAAATATCAATTTCTTAAACACAGGTTTTTGATACTGCTGACAGCTTAAGAATGTAAATCACATCTACATGATCTTGGAGAAGATCTTGAATGACTTTTGCCAACCTTCAGATAATCTTGGGCTTTAGATCAGCAGCAATAAAAGATTTTAAACAATGGCTTAAAAATGAGGAAAGTCTAAAGTAAAAGAATACCTTATTGTTCAATTATAGTGGCAAATCACCATAATAGGAAACTGATATGAAAAGTTTTCAGGTATGTTCAAGGGCTTTTTGCATTACTGTAGCAGATGAAATTAGGATAGATCAGTTTGACCTAGAAACAAAAGCCTGTATAACTAATTGAATCTTCTCCTTAATTAACAAAAAACTTGGTGTTAGAAGTCTTGGGAAAGAAAATACCTTTTCTCACAGGTGGCCATATAACCTCAATACATTTCATTCTTCCGCTTAGTTTCTAGATTTACTGAAATATATTTCTATATTTTAGCTGATCATGTAATGATCTCTCTTCACAATGTATTTATAAGCCAAACTATAAGCACCCCGCGTGGCAAAGAGTGTGGTAACGCGTTCTCCTATTGCGCGGCTAATCCGGGTTCGACTCCCAGCAGTGCAAAAAGAACGCTTACTCAGAGATCTCATAAAGATCGCACTGCTCACTGTAGTCCGGGGTTTGGTTCCCTAGGCCTTAAGAGGTTCGGATTCCTCGGAAAACAGTAGGTCCCGGCGCAGCATGACCACTGTAGTCTTTGAGCCGTAAAACCAAAAAACAAACAAACATATAAGCCAAACTTCATAAGGCACTTTGTAATGTATGCCCACAATAATGGTATTGTTGTTCAATAAACAGTTCTAAATATTCTTTGTGTAGATTTTATTATAATAGGCGAATTTGAAGACAATGTGAAAGTTAATATTTGCTGTAAAATAAGACTTTTGAGAATATTCATGTAATGCTAATTATGAACTTACCTTGTATGTGTGTTTGGTCATGCATTGATCTATAACAGTGATGCCTTATCTGTAACTCACTTTTGCCAAATTGTGTGCCAGTATGTTTTTTGAAAAATGTAATTTAAATATCAAAGGTACGGTGAATAGGTAATAAAAGGGATGTAGATAATGATATATTAATTCAATCATAAAATTAATCTATTTAAGCAGATTTAAAAATTTTAGTGTCTTTGGTAAACTCAGATGTTGAATTAGTGAATTTATCCGTAATATTCAATTAAAAGATTATACTTGTGTTCTTTTTCAATTACCCGTCTCGATGAATGTAATTTTTAATATTACAATGCTGTTTCATAGTAAACTAAAAATGTGAGAAACATTCCTTGCAGGATAAAACATCTGAGAAATTGATTATTGAAAATAAGGTAAAATCTTTGAAACGTGTAAAGTTTTTAGTAGAACTAAAGTGAGACAAAGAATGTGTTATAAGTATGCTTGTTCATCATCAAACAGTTGACCAGTGAGAAAGAAAGGGGCAGGAGGACATAGCATGGAGATGTATGCATTTTTCGATACCTAAACCTATTACTTTGCCATAAATCTTACTGAAAATGCATTGTATATGGAGGAATATTTGTGCATGAATAAAGAATTATTTTTCATTTGATGTATAAGGTGTTTTCATTCAGCTCAGTGATAAGTGGTTTTTTTATGTCTATTATTGAATATTACTACAGTCTAACTTTGGTTTAACGATCGTTTTTATTGCTCCGAATTGAGTTATATTGAGTCCAGTTTTATAGTACCTTCGATTTAACATTTGCTTTCCTCGATTTAACGATAATTTTTTGTCATTACCCGGTAGCTGCAAGTAGAATTTCAGTTAGAAAATAAACATCAGGTGAGCTCACTCAGCTGCAGCGAATGCTGATTTACAGTGTGTAAAGAAGTATTTACTGAGTTTTGACGTCAACGATGATCTTTTAGATGCATTTGTAAAAATCGAAAAAGCAATGTTAACACAAACTCTAAAGAACAATCAAGATAAATGTCAAAGATTTCTTTTCAAAGTAATAATTACGTACATACTTGTGTCTTGAATGAAAAGGTACTGGATAAAAACACATGGAGGAATTTGCCATATGGAGTCTCCAAGTATCAGACACAACTGAATGGATAATAACTGCTACTTGCATCTTATGTGTATTAAAATTGGCATGTATTCTTCGGAATACTCTTAAACATTTTTACGGTTTTTCTTTTCAATATTATTTCAGTTTCGATCAATAGCACATCTAGGATTTTTACTCAGGGTGGGGAGATCTTTAAATGTAAAAAAAATATTGTTATTTTTTAAATTTAATTGTTGCAACTTTTAAAACCTTTTGTGTGTAAATTTTCAACCCAATGACAGGACTGGTATCCATTTCCCCTCCCCCACCATGTGTACATCATTGGTTCCGATGACTATTATTCACTGCTTTCATGAAAATCGTGAAGAGGTTAGACGGTATAAAAAATTATTTCTCATAATGCTTGTTGATGTGTACTTGTTTCTAGCATCTAGTGATAATTTCCAGATGTCCATTTTTATTTGTTAGGTTCTTTTACTTCCTTTTCTGTGTTTGCTTGTTTTTTCATTCTCAACTGCAGTAAAACCTTTTTGAACGACCACCACCCTTTTCTTCAAAATGGAATTTTTCCTTAAAAACTGTATGCTAAATTAATCCCCGTTCAAATTCAATCAGTTTTTAATGAACTTCACCACATTAAACAACAGATTGAAATGTGGTAGTCTAGCTACAGGAGGGACCGTCACAAAAAGGTCGCTCTCACTAGTGTATTGGCCACACATGCTTTCCCATCAACATCCGTTAAAGGGAGGTGATGTCCAGATATGTACTACATGTAATGAACCATTAAATGTTTTACCTATTTTATCCATTTGCACAAATTTTAACTAACAGGGGTCATTAGTTTTTAACTGAAATGATTTTAGCCTTTGACATTTTATGCGACTCCTTTTAATTATGAAATAATTTTTTTATCTGATATTGGCTTTTCCAATCTCATCGGATTTTATTACACCACTTCATTTGAATGTATTTTTAATACATTTTTACCATTATACGAGGTGTGGTCAAAAAGTATCCAGACTGCTTCTATAAATCTGGAACCGTACGTTACAGCAGGAAGTAATTTTTCAGAGTGACCCTGGAACTTTTTGCTTGTGTGCTGTAAGTTACCCCTCCCCTCCAGTTTTTTTTCACATCTGTTATTTGTTCTTAAGCATTTGAAGCCATTCGTCACATTTGTAATGAAATTTTTGTCAGAAAAAATTTATCGATGAATTTGTATTCGATTTTGACCAAAACTTCATGGAACTTTCAAAGATACATAGCTAAAGTTACAAAAAACATATGGAGAGGATTGCATGAGTCGTACATTAGTTTATGAATGATATAAATGTTTTAAAGATGGTTGTGAAAGTGTTCAGAGTAATGAATGTTTTGGAAGACCCTCAACCACCAAAAGTGAAAACAATGACAATGTTGTGAATACAGGTGTGTGAGAAAATCGTTAAATCATATTCGTGAGTTAATTCAAGACCTCAACATTACTTTCGGTTCGAATTCTTACAGGCAATTTGAGTATGAGATGTGTCTCAGCCAAGTTTGTTCCGAAACTACTCTCAGATGACCAAAAGTGGCCTGTGTTTCAGCTACTGACAACTTTCTTGAGAGTGACAAAAAAGATGAAAACTTTTAAAAACTACCATAGCATAATGAATCGTGGGTTTATGGGTATGACCCCGAAACTAAGGCCCAGTCTTCACAGTGGAAGACCCCTGACTCCCCAACCCAAAAAATCATGACGGAGCCTCAGCAATATCAAGATGATGCTGGTTGTTTTTTCGATAATGAGGGAATTGTGCATTATGAATATATGCCAGCAGGCCAGACAATCAACCAAGAGTATAATTGTGAAGTTTTTCTTCATCTGCGGGAAGCAGTACATCACAAAAGGCCACATTGCATTAGAGTGGTGAATGGAGGTTGCAGCATGACAATGCACCTGCCCATGCATCGCAACTTGGGCAGAGGTTTCTCGCTAAGCACAGCATTCCACAGGTCCAACAGCCACCCTATCCGCCATATCTCACTACCTGTGACTTTTTCCTCTGCCTAAAAATCAAATGAAACCATTCTCACTCTAGAAGTGACCACATTTTGGAAGAAGTAGGAGAGGATTTCACTTGGCTTCTGACCTTGAACAAAGTAAACAGTTTAGTGGTAACCTTCCCTTTCGAGCTTGTGTCATCATAGCAGGGCTCCTACTATTCCTACTTTTTGGTAAAATGTCCTACTTTTTGTGAAATGTCCAACTTTTCTGTTAACTAATAAAAACCAAATGCATTAAATTAATTTGGAAAGAGGTTTTATCAATCACCAAATTACTGCTCATCTTTAACAGAAGTCCTGGATCATTCATTGCACAGGAATTGACATCAATCATCTTTAGTTCTGGTGTGAACTTCGTGTAGAAACAACAGTTCAGGTGAAAAAGCTGCTGGATATGTATGTCTGGTTTTTGAGTCTCGGTGTTTCTCAGCGAGTTCGATGTTGCTATCTTCAATATTTTTAGGTCGTGTAGAAGCAGAAACGATGTTTACAGAGATTCATAAAGGACTAGAAATGGAAGGGCTTCATTTGTCTAAAATGGTCATGCCAGAAATGGACAGTTGAAATGTAAGCAAATCCTTTTGGGAAAAAATAAACGATGTTGTAAAATCATCTGGTTTCCACCTTCAGAAGAACTAGCCAAATCTGACACATCTACTAGTGATATTTTACTTATACACATAAATGCTTGTCTTAACAATAAAATAACTTTATTACAACATTTAATAACTTCTATTAAAATATCTGTAGACATCTGTGTCTCGGAGACATGGTTATATCCCAACTTTAGGAGAGTTCAAGAATTACATAAGCACCTTTTGGGTATGTACTGTTGAATTGCCTACAAGAATTACACTATAGTCTCATTCAATTTTAGATCTATGTATAACAAAGCTAAATTACACAAATTCAGGCATTATTGACTTCCACCCTGCCTATCTTCATTCTTTTGAATGTTCATAATCTACATAATCATAACCAGAAAAATACATTTTACATCAGAATTTTCAGTCACTAACATAACCTCATTTGAAGAAGCATTGAATTCTGCTGATTGGTTCCTAACCTTGAATGCTAATAATGCAAATGACGCTTATTGTTTTTTTTTTAAATGCTTATATCTAACTCATTTTATAGTTACTCAAATTTTAAAAAGTAGACATAAGAAAACCATGAATTACAAATGTTGCTTAGGGAGATAAGTATTAAAAATAAATTATTCTCCAGATTTTTACAAACTCAATTGGCAGAACATTCCTTAGCTTTCGATATAGGCCAAATAAGAGATTAAAATTGGCTAAGAAACAATATTTGAGTAAATTTTTTTATTAATTCAGATCCAAAAGAATTTGACTCATCAATCAATCATTTGATTGATCAATTGATGCATCCCATCCAGTTTCTGCAGTAATATGATGTAAGGACAAACCACCTCTGTGCAGCCCTAAATAATTATACCTCAAGGTTAAATTGATAGCAAATGCAGAATGACTTTACTCAAATAAGTAAAGTAATCCATTTGACAGAACTAGCGGCAACATCTTACTGGCATTTGCACTCAATTTATATAAATAACACACTTATTGAGGTCTTAAACTCTAAGTTAGCACAACAGATTTCTTTTTCCTCTTTTATCTTGCTTGCTAATTCCATTATCCTGTAACTATGGTCATTAGTAGAATTTGTTTACTTATGTATACCCTGTAATTTACTTAGTCTATATCAGTGGTTCTTTAACTTTCCTAGACTGT
>QLNU02015270.1:5064443-5082585 GCA_006491805.2 Dysdera silvatica | reverse complement strand
GTTTATTAAACTGATTATATTGAAATTTTAAAATGTAATAACAATATGGAACATCAAATTAATTTATGTGAATACTGGTACTTCACTTAATTTAAAAGTTTCGTTATATAGTGAAACCCACTGTTAACAAAGCTAAAACCATGAAAATATTCATATATTGGGTAATTACAAAAGTTTGTGCACAATTTAAAAATAAAATTCAATACCTTAAACTTTAAAGAACACAGTTTTGTTAATTATATGGTCACCGTTGTCTGCTACAATTATTTCCCAACAGATTACAAGCTTATAGATTCCATTTTTGAAAAAAGTTTGTGAGGTAGTTTTTGACAGCTTCTTCATGATTAAGGTTTTTGCCATTCAAACCATTTTGCAAAGATCGGAACAGATGAAAATCTGAAGTATCAGTTTCTTGAGAATATGCCGAGTGCCACAGAATTTCCCATTGTAACTTCTGCATTTTTCGCAGCGTCTGTATGGTCTAGCACTGCCGTGGTGAAAGATGATGCCTTTGCGATTGGCTAAAACTAGACTTTTTTATAATAGCCGCATCGAGTCTAGTGATTGTCTCGCCACGTCAAAGTAGCTCAGAACGAATAATTCTCCGGTAATCCCACCAAACACACACCACCACCTTCATTGGATGCAGGCCAGCTTTTGCAACAGGTGTGCACTTTCCCACAGGTCCTTTTCTTTTCTGCTGCACATCGTACAGAATCCACTTTCCATCACCTGTTACCATTCGATCCAAAAAGGCTCTTTTTTATTACGTGTAACACGAAAAATGGCCGCATTCATTTGGTTCAGCTTATTTCTTTCAGTCAATAAATGCTGCACCCATGCTTCAAGCTTGGAAATCTATCTTTAAATGAAATGCGGTCGAATTATCCATGCTCATCATCTCAGCAATGTCCTCAGTTGTAATCCTTGGGTTTTTTCTACCAAGACACATATATCAATGACGGGAGGCCATCCAGTGCAGGGTTTATTTTCCATGTTGTAATCACCATTCCAAAATCTGCCAAACCACTTTTTAATGGTCCGGAGAGCAGGCGCATGGTCCAAGTAAATATTCTGAAGTTTTTTTTGCTGCAGTCTCAACACCCATGACTTTCCGAAACTTATATAGCATAATATGCCTCAAATGTACGTATTCGTTTTTAATTTGGAAAATTTTTTCTCATGCATGAATCGACTTATCTAATCAGTCGACATCTAATCAGTGCATACAGAATGACCAATTAGAAGTACCATAGCTACGCCCTGCAGTACCGTATGCACCATCTATGAAAATTAGGCACAAACCTTTGCAGTCACCCAATATATACTTGAATTTCAATACAAAGTCATCGAAAAAGAATGACAGAATTACAAGAGCATATAACAGAAAATAAACAACACCCATGCATATGATTCTTGTATTAAAATATGAAATGTCTAAAGTTGCAGACGAACCCCAGTATATTTTGATATGTGCACCATTAATTGCTCGACTGATGTCAAGACTATAATCTCATGCGATGTTTTCTTAGTCATAAATAGAGTTGCAATTGCAAATGTGATCCAGCATCTTAAGTGGCTTTAGATCAATAATGTTTTCACTGTACACAATGTTCTTTATGTATCCTCCGGAAGAAGTATAACGGGGTAAAATCTGGGCTTCGTGAAGTTCACGATGTAGGGAACTTCTCATTTAAGGCTTTGTGCACGGATAGGGAGAAATGAGGAGGAGCACTATTCTGCATAAAATAAATATAATTGCCAGTTTCTGCCTCTGAATCTGCAATTTGTGGAAAGGCGTAAGTTTGTAACAAATTAAGACAAATGTTTTCCAGTAATATTCTCTGTAAAAGAAAAAGACCCAACATGTACAGCAGGCTACACCAAATATTCACTTTTGGGAAACCACGGACATACCAATGAATTTCAGTGGATTGCTGTCATCCTCAAATTCAACAATTGTGCCGATTACTGAACTAGTTCTTTCACTACATTTCGATACAAGAATTATGTGGATACATTTAATAGCTTTTCAGTGATAAGATTCTGTAATCCATTCATTCTTTCTCGATCACCCTATATATCCATACCGGCTGATAAATGTAATGAAGTTGAAGTGAACACAGGGAATTTTTTTTTATATAAGCTGGTCATACTCTATACGAGGCTCAGTACTTAGAAGTTAGTCTGGGTTCCACTTTGTTATTCAACCACTTCCTATGTTTTTAAGGTAAAAGAGCTGAGAACGATTTTCCACACAAGTATTGTCATTATGACAGGCAACACTTGTATGCTCCCCATAGACATTTCCTGAAAATGGCTGTTTCGTTGCAATATGTTTGCCTTGCATTCCATTATCCCATTTTCGACTCCCAACAGTGCCAAAATAAAAACTCACCAACTAACTGTTCACTGTAGTCCAGGCTGTGTGGTGTCATGAAAATTCCTTAGAAACTGCTTATTTTTTTTTTTTTATGACCCTTTTTTAAAGACCCTAAAAGTCCGTAATTTTATTGTGAATCTGTAAAAGTGCTTATTTTCTCATTTAGGTGCTTAAAAAAAATTTCAAAGCTGAGCTAAAAATGTGAGCATGGTTTTTTTGCCGCAATCTCTAGGTATTTTATTTTTAACATGGTAAAACTACTGTTAATTAAGAATTTTTTAGTATCAGTAATGACTTTTCCAGTTTGATACTTTTTCCTTGTTTTGAGGAGGGAAGTTGAGATAGTCTACCGTATGACTAGTGATTGTATTCCATGCGGCTAGGTCCAAATTTAAAAAAAAAAAAAAACCCAGAGAAACAAACCCCTTTTCAATATTACCCATCCATCTCTAAAGGAATTGCGTGATCATTATTTTCTGGGGAGAATTTTTTTTAAACCTGGTCACATTTTTCTAAATCCTCATTACATTTTTCAGATTGTGACGATGTAACAGATGTAAATTTCAAAATACTGCCTTTTAATTTTTTCTTCTCCAGTTCTTCAGCTTAAGTTTCCTCCTTGTAGCCCCAGATGAGTGCTTTTATTGCATTGTTACACAATAAAAATAACAAAATTCATTTACTAAATAAAAATGTATACTAAGGAAAGAAAAGGCCTTAATTCTTATGTGAGATACTGCTAATTCTACTTCCCATGATCACAGGCTACATCAAAAACTACTTCTTCTATGCACTAGATGCTTTGAGCTTTTCTGCCCAATCATCAAAAACGCGTCAAAATCGCTGATGTCAACGAACAGCCAGTGTTGCCAATATTAACCGATACAATTAGAAAATTTCCAGATCTGTGTTTTTGTGGACTCATTACAGACTAGTGCGACAAGATTTAGATGAAATTAGTAAGGAGTGACTTAATCATTTAACTCTTTGCTTCCCAAGCTGCCCAAAGTCGCCTTTTGGCTTTCACTCCCGATGTGGGCAGATACGGACGGGTGTGGGGAGACAGGTAGCAGGCTTTGAACTTTAGGGGACATGAATTCCCTAAGGGTGAGAGTGGGGATTGCCGCTATTGATAAGCCAATCTTTTAAATTTCACCGGCTGCCTCATTCCATTTCTTCACAAAATTAAGGGGTGTGTGCAATGTAAACAAGAAACCCTTCTCTTGTTTGGAGTGTCTAGAGTACCTGATTGGAAAGATTTGTTTTCTGATTTATTTTACTTTTACTGCAGACACTATTTGCAATTTTTTTACCACAGCCACAGTTTTTGGACATTTAGTTGTTTATTTTGCTTTATTTGTTCATTGTTTAGTAATTTTCTAATTAAGAAGGTCTTACCATTTATGTGGGCTACTCAATAGTCAAATCCGGGATATGGCATTTGATAATGCCATATCCTGGATTTGACTATCGAGTAGTCAAATCCAGGGTATGGCATTTGATAATGGTGATTCAGAAAATGGTAAAGAAATAAATTCGGATGACGGTGATAATGATCCATCAGGGTCGGTCGGTCGGTGAATGACTGTCATTTCTTCAACCACGGCAAGAAAATGCTGTGGTGATTCTTTGAACAATGATCCTAATCATGGGCGTCAGCAGAATTTTTTGTAGGGGTAGGCAAAGATTATACTTCAGAAGAAATAAAAGTCTTCGATTCAAAAATACCATAATTAAATTATTTAAATAAGTATTTAATTTGTTTAACTAAATAATAAGACAATTTAGTTCAAATAAAATAAAGCGGTTGCATATTTTTGCTCTTGAGAAAAAAAAAGATTTAAAAATCCAAGGGAGGGCAAGTGCCCACTCTTTCCGTATACTACTGACACCCATGATCCCAATGATGTGGACTTCAATTTATTAACATGGGAGAGCGACGCTGGCAATGAAAATGTAACGATCGTAAACTATACACAAAGTTGACACGTTCACAATTTACCAATTGGTGCGAGGACCTTTGATGGATTATTTTCAACTTTTAATTATCAATGAAATTATTGATATTATTCACCAATAATACCCAAAAAATCAACCCGTAAACCCAGAAAAATCAAAAACTTAAGTGCATGTGGTCTTGTAAAAAGTGCAGTCTGTAAATCTTTTCTTATTTATAATTGCCCATTCCATGCAGACAACAACAGTTACTATGGAATATTGATAAATAGTTTACCCATTGTGTTTCGTTTACCTTCAATTATACAAAATTACACATACAAAATTTACATCTACTTTATTCTATGTCATTGGCACCCAGTTTTGGGTTTTCCCATGTTATATGAAAAGCACTCGGTTATATCCCATCTAAGGACAGACCCCCCCCCCTTCCCCCAAATAAAAGTCTGTGTTAAGCTGACCTTCACCTTGACACGACTGCACCTTCCGAAAATCAAAGGTATTCACACTTTGACTGGACCCAGTCGGCCCCTGGTATTTAACTAAAATATTTAATAAATATTATTTTGAATTACTAATTTGTCAGGATTTTGGCCTGTCAGGATTTCATCTGTCAGGTTTTTGGTTTGTTGAGATTCTGACCCTGTCGGGATTTCGACCCAGACCCCAACTCAACACCCGTATTTCAATGTTCATGAACTCTGTAATAAAATGGTCTTGCATTTGTTCTCTTCCTTATTCACCAGTTTTGCCTCACTGTGCCATAGGTATGATGCAAAGTATTTTATTGATGCGTGAAATTTACGAATTTAAGGATCTTGCTTTTTAAATCGAGGGAGGGGATGGGGATTTATCATTTGCAGTCCTATACTTATCTTTCTGAATTTCTCCATCGATATGTACTTCAAAATTGGACACCCAGTCACAGTGCAAGTCCATATTTTCATCTGAAGTCCATGTTGGTCTGTTTTTTACCATTTAACATTCAATTGAAAATTAGTAATTAAGCATAAATAATCCGTAATATTCATATGTTTACACGGGCATTTCTGGAAATAATTACGATGTGAAAAGATTCATCTAGCATTAAATTCTGTCTTTTCATTCTGGCATTAAATTCTGATAGGTAAGAGGCAATGAAGCTGCTGGACGTCTCATCTATACTGTATGGTGACATATGGTTGCCAAAAACATTGGTGAATTTATCTTTAATTTTGATTTACTTATATAAGATGTTTAAAACGGATTGAGAGCAAACTAGAGTAGAGGACATCATTGTTAAAGTAAAAGGGCTGAAATGGCGATGGGCTGGGCATATTGCAAGAAGAACTGATCAACGATGGACAACAGAAATTCTGAACTGGATTCCAAGAGACCACCGAAGACCTAGAAAACGTCCTCAAACTAGATGGGTGGATGAAATAAGAAAACAGGTTGGGGTGACGTGGAAACGAATGGCCCAGGATAGACTTGTGTGGAAAGCATTTGGAGAGACCTTCATCCAGCAGTGGATAGATAATGGTTGAATATGATGATGATATCACTTGACACCTCTTTTTTTCTCATTAATGTTTTTGATAAAGAAAATGCTTTTATTTAGGTCTATTACTGCATTATAAACACAAATACAATGTAATTATAAATTTCTTCTCATAACTTTGCAATAAATTCTTTATTGTTGAAAACTGGGAGTTTCTGCAGTGTCCATATAGCTACAATAATAATACATAATATTAATGTTTTTGATAAAGAAAATGCTTTTATTTAGGTCTATTACTGCATTATAAACACAAATACAATGTAATTATAAATTTCTTCTCATAACTTTGCAATAAATTCTTTATTGTTGAAAACTGGGAGTTTCTGCAGTGTCCATATAGCTACAATAATAAACATAATATGCATAGTCTACTGATGTTATACTTAATGAGCGAATTTTATAAATTATTAAAATGAATAAAAATCTAAGATGTCTAATCGTTTTTACACCCACGTTATTAGCTCCCACTAGTCCAGAGTTTCATATATAGAACGAAAGGGGTCATTGCCCTCGCTCGGAGTTGAACTGGACACCTTTAGTTAAAATCGGATCAATCGGGCAATAACTCTTCTATGTATGAAGCCCTAGTTTAATTTAATAATGTAGGTGTCAAGAATGATTAGTTTGTGCCATAAAAATACAACCAACCAAACATATTAATTCCATACGAAAATTTTGAAGAAACACGCCTCTGTGCTGACCAGTGGCAATTGCAGGGCTCTCAATTGGTCGGTGTTTTATGTAAAGATCCGTATTTTCATCACAAGTCTGTATTGGTCCATTTCTTTTATCATTTGGTCTTTATTTTTTTCCATGTTTAACATGTGCTGAATTGGAAATTAGTAAAACAAATAATCCACAATGTTTATATGTTTACAAAGGCATTTCCGGAAGCAATCACGGTGCCATAAAATTCACATTGTATAAGCTATTGGACATTGCATCTATAATATGTGGTTAGTTTACAATTAAAGACAAGATAGGCATGAACAGGATTTATGGGCCCTTAGAAAGGTCAGCACATTCTCTTCCCTCCCCCCGCCTATTCCAACAGTTTTCAAAAGAGTTTCAAAACAGTTTTCAAATTTGGCGCAGTATAGCTCAGATGCTCTTGCGCCATAAAAAATCCAAACAAACATCAGAAGCTAATGGATTGTTAAGCCTTTTAATATGTCATCCTTCCACACAAACACACACATTCATAGTATTTTAATTTTTTTATTTATTGAATTTTTTAAAGAATTTCCCTTCTAATATAGAAACTCGGTAGTTTTTTGTGTTTTTTTTCCAGATGTGTTTAATTATAATTTTAAAAAAAAAATTAGCTTCAGGTTTCTGGGTTTTCGCCTCTCCATTCCATTCCCTTTCCAAACCAGAAATCCAATGTCTACACTATTTGATTTCATGTTCTTATTTCTATGGGTCATTTGAAGCAATACTTCTGGGTAAGTAATCAACTCAGCACCCATACTTCAAAGTATACAAACTCTATAATTAAAGAGCCTTACATTTTGTTCTGTTCCATGTACATCAGTTTTTCCTTGCAGGGTTGTTTGTATTATTGATGCATAAAATTTACGAATTTGTTTTAAGAACCTCGCTTTCTTCACCGAGGAAAAAAAATATACATTTGCAATCACCTAGTTCTTTTTTAAACTTCTCCGATGATATGTATACTTCAAATTTTGAAACCCATCCCTAACTCCATGTTCAATCCATTTGCATCCTTTTCATGAGCGGTTGTTTTTTCTTCGGCCATTCTTATGAAATACAGCCAAAGTTCCAACAAACAATTTTTTCATTCGTTTCTCATTACAACAATTTCATGAAGATAAGTCACAGCCATTATGCATTTAAAATTAAAAGCATGGGGGCAGGGGGAGAGCGATAAGATCGAAACAGTTTTTAAATTTATTAAAATTGAAAGTTTTTAATATTTCAGCTTTTATTTTCAAAATATCAGTGAATAAATGGTATTCTAATTTTTTTGGCTTACTGGAGATAAAATAACATGATGCATAATTTTATTGATGCACGGTTTTTAAAGAAGGTGACTATGATAAAACGATTTTGTTACAGGAACGAAATTTTTTTCAATTTCTTGTTTCACACTCTTTATGGTAAAATGAAATCCACATTTTTAATTTCTAGAATATTGAGATAAACTTTCGTGGCCATTAAATAGTTACAGTGCCTTTTGCAACCTCTGAATCAATAGTTCTTCGATCCATGTCCCTTTTTTTTAACAAGGCTATTTATTTCATCAGTTAACAAAATTGTTCCATAATTTTTATATATCATAATTTAATGAATTGGATTTTATTTTTTATTTCAAAGTTAAATAATTATTGAGGTTGCGTAATAAATACTTGGGTTTTGTGTTAAGTAAAATCGGCATTGTTTACTTTATTTTTCAGTTCTTGCTCATTACAGCTACTTTTTTTTCAGGGAGTGGGGAAGATGTAATGTAAAATATCTTTTTTTATAATTGCTCTCTATGAAAAAGGACAAACATTTTTAAAAAGTCATCGTTCAGACATCAATTTTGAAATCGATGCCTGAACCTTACCGCATTTTTGCTAGGAGATGGGGGAAAACCAGTTTCAGACAGGGGGAATTACCGAGTGCGGGACAGTTCATAGAAAATCCAGACAGGGGGGAAAACCCGAGTGCGGGATAGCTTTGGGGAAAACCAAAGTTGGGGTATAAATACCGAACACCTACACTTCCTTGACACTTTCGCTTGATGAAGGGAACAGTAGTTCTCGAAACGTTGCGAATATTTTTGCAGATGGTAAATATCTTTTACCTTCTTCATTTGTATTTCGTATATTCCGACCAGTGTCAAATTTTACTAGTTATGGTAAGCCCTGGTCAATCTTCGTACATTGTCTGCAGATCCCAGCTCAGCATTAATCGATGGTTGATTTCGTAGTCCGATAGAAAACAAAGGCATAACTCTCGAAAAGGAGAGAAGGGAAATTAGTGATGGCATTCCCTAGTGACATTTCGTCTTTTTTTTAAATCTGCCTATTTCCTGAAATTCTGGAACTAGGGCCACACCGTTAGTGGCAATGATCTGTTCCACCAATCGAGAGAAATTCAGTTTAGTGACAGTACTGTCCCTAAGTGCATTTTTTGGGACATTTCGTTTAAATGTGGTTTCATGAGGAAGATGCTGTATTTTTGACTGTCATATCTTGAACTGGAGGAATGAAAGAAACGTACATAGCCCCCTTTACGAAATTTCACCAAACTCTTTTAAGAACTAGACCACTTCAAAATCTACAGTTAGGATTGTGCTGATGAGCTCCGTCATGATGCTGCATCTATGTTTTATGTATAACTAAAAAGCTTTCTGTAACCTGTGTTGTAATTAAAGACATTTTAGTGTGTGCTTCTCCTCTGCTTCATGGAATTACAATAGTTAAGACATTTGGTAAAGAATTTTGCAAGTATGTCTTCTACATATTCTCCAGCTTCTTTTAGGATATCTAATGTAATACCATCATCACCAGGGGCTCTTCCTTTCTTCATACTTTTTATTGCAAATGAAACTTCTTCTTTTAAGATTTTAGGAGCTGTTCCTTCGACTATTTCAATGTCTTCGTTTAATCCACTGTTACTTTCGTATAGATTTTTGTAGAATTCTTCAACTCTTCTAAGTATTTCTTCCCTATTTCTTGTTACGGTGCCATCCTCTCCTTTTAATGCAATGATGTGTTTCTTCCCAACAGATAAACTTCCTTTAACAACCCTAAGGTGCAAAGTTCTATGTACTCAATCCTGGAACTGGTATTTTGATTGTCCACCTTCATATCTCTTCGCCTTTTCATGAGCTGTTTCGTCTTCTCAGATAATTTGCTATTGTGCTTTTTACAGGTTACACCACCAATTTCCCCAGCAGTTTCAACTATTGTCTTAACAATGTTTTCATTTGCTTCTGAGATGTCAACTTCTTCAATAAGTCCTTCCAGTGCAGAAAAGCGATTTTTTAATTCCAACTTGAATGCCTCGGTATTTTCTTTTAATTTCTTTAAATCCACCCTCTTACATACTTGTTTCCTAATGAGCTTCTGCCTTTCTAATTTAGTATTTAAGTGCATTTTACATCTCACCATTCGATGATCACTTCCAGTATTAAATCTGTTCAGTACGCTGCAATCTTCAATAATTGATTTCTTGTTTGCCAGTATATAGTCAATTTCGCTGGTTCCTCCATTGGGGTGTTTCCATGTCCATTTTCTTTGCGGTTTCTTCTTAAAAAATGAATTCATGATGCTAAGATTTTCAGCTTCGGCAAATTCTATGAGTTGATCGCCACGTTCATTCCTTTCCCCGTATCCGTATTTACCAACCGATGTCTCTCCTTGTTCCTGTTGTCCAATTCTTGCATTAAAATCTCCCATGATGAGCTTGATGTGTTGTTTCCCCTTGGTATGTAGCTGTTTGATTTCTTCATAGAATTCCTCAACCTCCTCGTCGGTATGGCTTGATGTTGGTGCATATGCCTGTACTATCTGAAGTTGGTATCGCTGGGTTAGTTGAACAACGAGCCTCGCTGCTCGATCTGACGTGCTTTCGACTTCAAGAAGGTAGTCTTTAATTCTTTTGTTGATTAAGAAGCCAACACCACTTGTTCTTCCAGTTTCCGTTCCTCTATAATAAAACAAATGTCCACTTTTAAGTTCCACCAACTCTTCACCTTTTCTTCTAACTTCACTGAGTCCTACAATGTCCCATTTGATCTTGTCAAGTTCTTCTTCCAATTCTTGAAGTTTTGCTTCAGAAGCAAGGGATCGTCCATTATACGTAGCCAAGGTCAATAACAAACGGCAGCCTGGGCCATTCCAGTGATTCTTAGCACCCCCTGCTTTCATGCCACGCTGACCGCTGCCTTGATCAGGAGCACTCCAGCACCTGGAGACTAGGGGCCATGGTTTTTGGTGTATTAGCATAGTGGAGGAATTAGCCATCATTTCACCACGCTGGCTAGACGGGTTGGTGAATTAGCCCTCCCCTTCCGCCTTTCCATCCGTGCAGCAAATATTAATTTACCCCACGGATAGAAAGCCCGGCCTGTACCACTTGAGGGTGGGACACTGAGTTACTGCCCCGACCGGTTCCATCATCACATCATTCGGCGTGTGGGTCTCCCTTCCAGATGCGATAAGCAACCCTTTTGCGGAGCTATATATATATATATATATATATATATATATATATATATATAATAGTAATGTATAACAGAATAAATTACTTATCAGTATGATACACACACACACACACACTATTCTATCCAGATAGTACAAATTACTGTTAATGCGAACAGATTTTCTGTTCCCCCTTGGTGTTCCTCTTAATAAGGTTTGACTGCATTTAAGAAAGTTGACATTTGTATATGTATTCTGAAAGGTACTAAATTCCACTTATGTATATTTTATAGTTTGACATTACAAAATTTTTCTCAAACTTACATTACGAAACGTTCCTTTTCTAAATATAAATAGATTTATATGTGTGATGTTCAACTTCAAAGTATGTGATCATTTCTATTGTTACATTGCCACCTTTATTTTCATTCACAGTTTCTTAATCCATAGTGTGTGACTGAAATCTACCCATATGTCAAACATGAAGATCATGCATCAAGGTTTCAAGTACAGTAGTTTTTTTAAAAATTTTTCATTTGCTGTTTCATTATTACACGACTGGACATTCTAATCGATTTAGTGGCTATGACGACCATGTCTAAGGTCCACTTTCATGTGGATTCCAAGTCCACAGATTTACAGAAAAACATTTAGTAGCATAGTTCTTAAAATAAAACTCCTAAACTTTTTCAAAATATATCAAGAGCAATTTGAATATTATGAAAATTTTTTAGGCGTAGTACTTACTATAAAAAATATGTGTGAAGGTAGGCACAAAACTACTTGTCAGTCGGAAGATCATAATACGTTTTACAGTTACGTTAATATATTAAACAGTTCAGCACATTGTAACAAAATAGCAGTAACAGTTAATTTAAGCTTTTAGCAAAATATTTCCTTTTATGGTTAAATAGTGAATAGATCATGTTAAAGAGCAGCCGTTTGAACTTGAAATGTCTTTCAAAAGAATGCACACTGGTGAAAAGCCGATCGAATGTAAGATGTGTTACAGAAAGTTTATACATTTATCAAGTTTTATAAGTCATAAAAGAATCCATACTGTTGAAAAACCTTATGCATGTGTAGTATGTCATGCAACCTTCTCTTTGTTATCAAGTCTGAAATATCATGAAAAGATTCATACAGGTGAAAAACCGTTCGAATGTGAAGTGTGCCATAAAACATTTTCTCGTGTACATTTGCTTAACAAACACAAAATCACCCATACAGCTGAAAAGCCATTTGAATGTAAGGTGTGCCATAAAGTGTTTTCTCGTGCATCATATCTTAACAATCATAGAACGATTCACACAGGTGAAAAACCTTTTGAATGTGAAATGTGCCCCAAAAGATTTTCTCGAGCAACATATCTTAGCAGTCATAGAAGACTTCATACTGATGAAAAACCTTTTGAATGTGAAGTGTGTCACAAAACGTTTCCTCGCTCACACGCTCTTAGGAAACATGGAAGTATTCACACAGGTGAAAAGCCTTTTAAATGTGAAGTGTGTCACAAAACATTTTCTCATTTGTCATATCTGAAGTCCCATAAAAGAATTCATACTGGCGAAAAACTTTATGATTGTGAAGTATGCCACAACAAATTCGCCTATTCATCGGGATTGCAGCGCCATAAAAGAATTCACACAAGTGAAAAGCCTTTTGAGTGTGAAGTGTGTCACAAAACATTTTCACATTTGTCATATCTGAAGTCCCATAAAAGAACTCATACCGGCGAAAAACCTTATGATTGTGAAGTATGCCACAAAAAATTCGCCAATTCATCAGGATTACAGCGCCATAAAAGAATTCATACAAGTGAAAAGCCTTTTGAATGTGAAGTGTGTCTCAAAACATTTACTCGTTCACCATCCCTTAAGCAACATAAAAGGTTGCATACCGGAGAAAAACCTTACAGTTGTGAGGTATGCCACAAAACATTTTCCCGTATGTCTAGTTTGAACTATCATAAAAGAATTCATACTGGAGAAAAACCTTTTAATTGTGATGTATGTCACAAAACATTTTCCCGTATATCACGTTTGAACAGCCATAAAAGAATTCATACTGGAGAAAAACCTTACACTTGTGAGGTATGTCACAAAACATTTTCCAATACATCAGGTTTGAACTGCCATAGAAGAATTCATACAGGTGAAAAACCTTTCTAATGTCAAGTATATCACTAAACGTTTCCTCGCTTATTATCCCTTGATCAATATAATTAAAGTTTGCATTGTGAATATAAAACTAATGATTATAAAGTATGCCACAAAACAATTTTACAAGTAGCATAACCAAAATACAGAATCCCTTTAGTGTGAAAAGTCTAAATGTAAAGTTTCTTACAGAACTTTTTTTTAATTGAATCATCTCGTAAGAATATAAAAAATTAACATGGTGGTGAAAAGTTTCCAATGGTAAAGTATTCCACAGATCGTTCTGTTTTAGAGATCAATACTCAAATTTTCAGAAGAACTTTAATATTGGTGAAAATTTCATGAATATAAGGTGTATCCGCTATCTCTGGGGTCATTCCTAAATGATTTATGCGAACATTTCGACAATCCTCAGGATTGGATTAGTAGCAATAAAGGAGATTCTAAACAATTACCTGAAGCGAGGAAGGTCCAAAGTAGATGGATGCAATGATATATAAGTGGTGTTTGAAGGGGGTTTCATTAATGTGCGTGTTTAATTACTGCAGCAAGTGGAACTGGTATGATTACACTTTGAAATTAAATTTTATAGTATTGCACTTTACATAGTGTGAAAGGGTCTCTTTCGCTTCTTTTACACGTATTATATTTCTCATATGATCTTTGTTTCTAAATCTTAGACATGTTACAAAAATGTGTATATGCATTTTTAAAATAACTACTGTTTACAATTGGTAATAAAATATCTTTCCAGATAAATGTGGCTTCACATTTTAATTTCATGTTTTGCTAATTTTAATTTTCAAACTTTGCATTGTTTAATAAACAGTTAAGTACATTATATGGAATTCTGTAAAACAAAAATATGTTGCCTATAGGAATTGAGTCTGAATAGAGATTAGACTAGAAATAAAAACAGTTTGTACATTTTTACACTCACTCATTTTTTAAGTATATATATGTACGAGATGTGATCAAAAAGTATCGGGACTGGGGTTAAACAAAAAACTACAGTACTTGCAGATTTGGCATTTAATCTCCTTCAAAGTAGTCCCCGTCTAAAGTCCCACACTTCATCCCATGTTTTTTCCATTGTTGAAAGCCAGACTGGAACTCATTTTCTGCAATAACGAGCAGCTCACTCGTCTCATTCTGTTAGATTTCCTCGACACCCTGATATCATCTTCCTTTCAAGTGGGACTTAATTTTTGGAAAGAGCAAAAAGTCGCAAAGGACCATATCTGGAGAATACGGTGGATGTAGGACCTGAGGAAATTAATTCTTGTCCATTCAAAGGGATTAAACTCTACTAAAAGCCGGTCTTCTTTTTTGCCTGCAGATAGCAGTTTTGGCACAAACTTGGCAAACACACGTCTCATACTCAAATCTTGAGTCAGAATAGATTGAACTGAATTGTAGCTAATGTGGTACTCTTCAGATAACTCACGAATAATGATTCGACGATTTTCTGGCACAGCTGAATGCACATCTTGGATGTTTTGATCAGTTTTGTTGGTTGAGGGCCTCCCCAGACATTCATGACTTTCGACAATTTCACGGCCATCTTGGAAATGTTTGAACCACTCAACAACTCTTGCATTGCTCATACTCTCTTCCCCATAAACTTTTAACTTCACATAAATCTCAGCACAGATATCACCAAGATTTTAGCAAAACTTTATGCAGATCCTCTGTTCAAATGTCTCTGCCATAATGAATGCGACGACAACACAGTAATGACGTTTGTTCAAAACTCTACTGTAAAGAAGTGGTGGGAGCTATGACGTTGTGACTTTTGGTGCATGTGTGGGAGGGTTCAAGGTCAATATCTGCCAAGCCTCTTCACTCTGCGTGCATTTTCCTTAAGCGTTGAGCACCAGTCCTGTTACTTTTTGATCACACCTTGTATGTGTGTATATGTATATATATATATTTTTTTTTTTAATAGTTCTGTTATAGCTCAGGGGGCAGTTCTGAATATTCTTTGTATAAGTTTTGCTATAAAATGTATAATGAATATTTGGTTCAAACAACACATTGAATTTGAAGTCAATAAGGACATTTGCACTTTTACATGAACTGTAAAATGAGGCATTCGAACATACAAAAGAAATGCAATTCTGAATTGCATTTTTACAATGATTCCAGATTTCCAATCACCTTGTTTGGTGCAGAATGACCTACTGTCCTTGCATCATAAAAATACAGCCAACCAGATTTCCAAAACCAGCCATTTTAAAATCAGATTAGATGTTGATGATTCAATGGAAGTGGAAATTCTTGTGGGAACATTTATTTTGACAAAAGTTTCAGGAAAAAAGATACAAAAACTTTGTCAAGTTATAAACAACATAGATAAAAGTAACTTCACCATTTCTTATCTGAAGAAAGTATCAAGAAATAAATTTCCGTATGTTGAAAATTCTAAGCAATATCAACTGGACAGGGCTAATATGTTGCAAATACTGCTAACACCTATAATTTCAGATAGGCTTGTCATGTGAATCTACTGATGCATAAGAGTAGAGTGGTATTATAGGCCTGTACAATGTTACATTTTTATTTTTTTAGTATGGTGCAATTGGCCTTTTCAATTGTATTTATCCTAAACTTCTAACATGAGTACTTCTGCCGGGGGGGGGGGCTGATTCAAAATATGACAGCAAAAGCAATATACTGAGTCATTGATCAAAGAATAAATCAATGGCGCCTTACCCTTTCGCCGTTTACAGCACATTGATACTGAAAGTCATTGGAAAAATGCCTCTTTTAATCATTTTTGGGATAGTGAACCCGCTATTGCTTTTGGCTTTCCTGTCTGTCTGTCCGTACGCAATAAAAAGGGTAAGGCAAAGGTCTTCCGTAAATGCAATAATGATGGCTATTGTTAACGTTGAAAACCTACCGAGTTACTTGAGAATTAGAGAGTTGCGGATTAGAGAGTTGCGGATTAGATAGTTGTGAATTAGAGAGTTGTGGATTCAAGTTGCGGAGTAGAGAGTTGTGGATTCAAGTTGCGAATTAGAGAATTGCGGATTAAGGAGTTGCCCATTAGGTAATGTTTCATCTTAAAAAAAATTAGGGCAGGGCGCATGGCCTGGCAAAAGGCCATTTTTTGGCGCTCTAAATACACAGATACTCATGATGAATATCCACGGTTACGGTGAAAGTCACAAACAATGACGAATTTTTCTCTGAAAAATCCATATACATATTTGCGCAAGTTAATTACTTTACAGAGAATAGTTTTCCGTTGTCAAATATCTTTTTGACTCTTACTTTGTCATTACCATTAATTTGCATATTAGTCATTAATTTTGCGCTTGGTGGTTGTCATTCAAAAATCCCGGGTGTGCGAAAGCTTATTTCCATCTCCAGATGCTATTCATTAACCAATGTTCGTTATGTCTTTGTTAAGCAAATTTATTAAACTCCATTTTGAATTTAATGCCCGCATTGTTTTGTTTACAAACAGCATCGGTTTGACCGATGCCTCTGTTTTAAATTGTATTCTATATGCTAATTTTGAAACAAAGTTTTACACGAGAATGCAAGATGAATGACAACGATGCTGCCCGTTATAGCTTCGTCTTTCCCATCGCCCTATTGTGAATTGACGTTCGATTTTAAAGGCATAGGAATTGGCTGGATGGTTTTTATTTACAAAATAGATTGGGAATGAGTTAAAACTAATACCTGGAGAAAAGAGAATTATAGAAAAAAAAATAGTAAAATGGATGTGCTGCTTTTTGAAGTAAAAATAATTTCTACTTTGAGAATAATTTATATTCATTGTATGTATTATGTTAATATTGGGTTACATTAATTAAAAATTATTCTAAAATTTTCGGATGTTAGGTTGATATAAAAAATGATTTCAATCGGTAATGCAGCATACATCCGAAAAAAATCTACAGAAAAAAATGGAATAAAATTTGCATCAAAAGGCTTCACTTGTAACACAACTTTTTATATGATTACTCGTTACAAGCTTCCTCCACAAGAAACACGTGTAAATTTATTGTATTAACTACAGGAAGTATTTCAAAATATGTTATATAACGCATATGAAGTATGCAAGCGTAGAGCGATCTTACTAATTCGAGTTTTCTTTCGAAATAAATAAGTTTTGTTTATTTTAAATGTTTAGGTTTTCTTGAATGAATTCTTCTGAAGTTTTATAAAACCTTTTTTTATTTCTAAGCCAATAATAAAGAAGGAAGCTTCTGGATATTGCGACCTTCCGGACATTGGAATAATGAATAATCAGACTTATACTATATAATAAAATAAATGTTTATTATTATATGTGAAAGGCATATTCCAGAAACATACTGCAATATATGCTGCCTTCTGAAATGTATCAATAAGTTTGAAATTATGTAATTCCTAAGTTTTTATAAATGGAACAGTTAATAGAAATTAACCTAATTAGAAACGTCTTTTAACCCGCGAGTAAACTTTACTTGGTTTCCAAAAACAAAAACAAATTGTTTTAAAAAACAAAACAAATTTTGATTTCACCTTTTAGTTGATGCAATAAGTAAATATGATGAAATTTAATGTTATTCCAGATGCTCGTTTATTTATTATAATTATTATATATATATTTATATTCATCTTTGTTATTTAAATTAAATGATGATTGGATAGCCTTAAATTTCTTTAAAAATTTCAAATATATAAACATACGTTAATTTTAAATTTTTGAAATTCGATTCAAATATATAAACATAGATAATATTTGAAAAATGCCTTTCTCGCAAGCGAAATCTTGAAAATATGCGCATTATTCTATTTGTATTGATTTTTGTATTATAGAAGCTCACTGTTTACCATGACATGTGATTCATAAGTAAATGGCCATTTTTTTCCTTCGAAAAATCGCATTCCGCGAATTTTATCAACATCTATTAAGTTTAATTTCGTCACTTTTTTCTTTTTGAGATAA